>BPTQ01000004.1:223134847-223172372 GCA_019973895.1 Chrysanthemum seticuspe
TTTGTTTATTTGTTTACTACTTGTATTACTTTATTTTTTTACATCTAAATATACACTATTGTTTTGTTTTGGTTTTAGTAATTTTATGATTACTTACTACTAGTTAATCTCAATCCCAAAGTATGGATCCTACACAAGTTACTAAGACTACTAGTACTTTAGATGTTGTCTTTGGACGTTATTTTTTTGCTTACGTTTTATTAATATTTTGGTTACTTGCTACTCGTCGGTGTAACCCGCTCATATATATCCCAGTTCTAAACCCAAAGCGTTGGTACTGGGTTGACTATTGCGTTAAGTTTATATCTTTTATATAGCCACTCTTATTGGTAGCAAAAGTTTTGGATGATCTTGTACGGAGAATATAAATCTTTCCCTTGTCAATACAAATCATTATGTAACAGAACGCAATATTTTGGGAACTAAACTTTGTAATATATTTGCCGATGACGGCTAAACAAGTATTGTAATGGTGTTTTATTTCTTTTTAATCTAATGTTGGTATGTTCTATTATCTTGTGCTTATGTTCCCTTCCGTTACACCTCGTGTTTCCGCCTCCGGCGAGGGTGTGACAGAAAAGGCTCCCCAAACATAGACATGTCAAAAACGCGAATAAAAAAAGCTTTGAGAAACCGGGTGTGCTATTTGAAACTTTAGTGTCATGGAAATCTTGGGCGTATCAGAGACGTGTTTCTAAATATAAGAGGCATGTTCTAGTAGGTTTTGAAAACGATGGTTATTCTCACCGATATATTTTCTATATTTGAATTGCGTTATCAGTTGGGTCATGGTTGCGAAACCCAAATCTTGACCCTATATATACTCGCCCAATGTGGCTGCTCATCGTTCATTGGTTTTATAATTATTTTGCATTCGTTTTTTTATTGCAGGTTTCTGTTGTAGATTTCATGATCATCAGAATCATTGAACACATCCTAGGTATGAAACCCTAACTCTAATTGATCATCATTCATTAGTATTTTAATGATTTTGGTTTTGTTTTGTTATCACATATAAATCTACATTTTTTTATTTCATTATGTTCATCATTTGTTTATTTGTTTCTTTCAATATATTTATATGTTTCTTATGTGCGTAGGTTTCTGTTGCAGATTTCATGATCACGAGAATCATTGAAACATCCTAGGTATGAAACCTTAATTATAATTGGTCATTGTTCGTTAGTATTTTAATTTTTTTTCTTTTTGTTTTGTGATCACAGGTAAAATTACGTTTTCTGATGTGTATATATACTCGGTCAAAAAGGATGTTCATCATTCGTTTATACATTTTTTTGTAAAACAAATTAACACTATATTTATTTGTTTGTTTATATGTTTATTTGTTAACCTTTGTGCATATGCTTTAACTTTAAAGGTGGTTGCATTAAAGCAATCGGTCATGGAAAACCTGAAATATTTTCATAATAAAGCTATATTGGTTCCAATACTCACGGTGAAAATAGGTGTACATGTAATATGCTTCTAAGGGACATTGATCAAATAAGAGGGTTTGTGTAAAGAATTGTGTTTGGTGATTACAAGATTATCAGATCATGTTATTGAGGGGATAATCATAACAGGAACGCATGCTGGACAAATTGCGTATTTTCCACAAATGCATTTACAAAGAGGTTTTGCAACAAGTTTTCAGTTGAAGAAAAGATCGTTTTTGTAAATTAATTTTTGAGTTTTGCACAATTATCTTATAGATTTTTTTTACTGTGTTTTGGTTTGTATATCAAAATCATATGTGTTTCTTTTAAGATATTTTGTTTTTATGACGTTAATACACCGGACTCAATAGTATCAGAAACATGGTTTATTTAGTTGTTAGAATTATTAAGATGTTAATACATCAAATTCATATGTATCAGAAACATTGTTATATTATACCTATTTATTAAATATACACCAAACTTAATAGTATCTGAAACATGGTTTATTTAGTTGTCATAATTATGAAGACGTTAATGCATCAAACTCATATGTATCAGAAACATTGTTATATTATACCTATTTATTAAATATATAATATAATGATAAGAACATAATATTAACTTAATCTTATTTAAGTATTTAATCGACTTAAGAAGCACGGTCTAGAAGGAGTGATACTATTGCTGATATAATAACCTCTATATGAAATACCGATATGTATAAGAAACATTTTTCCTATTATGTGAACCAAACATCAGATGTTGTAAATTGTATTATCTATTTGTAAAGATAATGTAGTTGAATCGCTTAAAAATGTGTATCGATTTGTTATTTAGTTGCCAAAATTATGAAGCCGTTAATGCATCAAACGCATGTGTATCAGAAACATGGTCATATTATATGTATTTATCAAATATATATGATTTCATTGTTTGATTGGTTAACTACAAAGTTTGGAAGCTAAGTATTGAGTGTTCGTGATATCAACAAATTGTTAACATGGTCATATTATATGTATTTATCAAATATATCTAATGTTCACATTAGTAACATAATTATGTGGCTAGCACGTTAATTTTACAATTTAATAAAAATATTTTTTTATAACTACCTCAATATATATCATATAATGATAAGAACAGAACGGTAATTTAATCTAATTTTACAATTTAATAAAATTAATTTTTTTAAAACTACCTCAATATATATCATATAATGATAAGAACAAAACGGTAATTTAATCTTTATTTAAGTATTAAATCGACTTAAGAATGATGGTTTAGAAGGTTTCAAAAACGATATTTATATTTATTATTAATTAATAATAAGTCGGGCCAGGTTTGTGGTTTTTAAAAAGTGTTCTCAAACATATCATCGTGTGGGGTATTATCTTCTATGAAGTTTTAAAAACTAAAGTTATCTTCACCGATATCTTTACTATATTTGAATTATGTTATTTATTCGGGCACGGTTACGAACCCTTGCTGTTGAGCCGATATATACTCGCCCAATGTGTATGATAATAAGTCATTAACTTTTTCATCCATAATAAGAGCGTTGATATTTCTGACTTCATGTGCATGTTCGTTTCTTTGTGTAATGACATTGTGTAACACAACTATTCTCGATCAATTTATCTGTGTTTATTGTATTACTTGATTGAAGTTCTTGAGATATGAATGCATTTTTGTTTATGTTGTATTGAAAATTTAATTTCCTGTGTATTATTTAGTTTTTTGTTTTGGCTTCTAATTCCCATGTTGTTTATGAAAACATGTACATTTTTTAAAATGTATTGGTTGTTGTTTATGTCTTAATTCATATATTTTAATCGGCTTACATAAACAAATACACATATTAACTCTAATAGTACTTTTTTGCTCCGAATATTGGGTAGGTAACATAGACATTGTAGACGTCAACGACTTATGCATTTCGGTTTCTAATGAATTTAATTTTTAATTTATATAATGTTTTTAAACAAATGTTTTACATTCCTATTAATATTTTAAAAATAACATGTATGTGGAAAACTAGAAGGGGGGTTGAATAGTTTTACCGATTAAAACTTGGTTTTAAACTATTTAGATCGACTTATGTCAATCTATTTGAACGTGTGTGTTGGATGTTGATAGACAAGCGTATAGATAAATAAAAGCTAAGATAAAGAGTAAGAAGCACAAAACCACAACGCACGTATTTATAGTGGTTCGGCTACAAGGACACCTTCCTTGCCCTACTCCACTCCCCGAGTCACCTACTCGAGAGTTCGTAATCACTACACAACACCAACTCCTTGTGGCGGAGAAGCCTTCACAACGTCGCCTAAACTTTATCCAGTACAAGGCTAGATACCGGGTTCTTCCACGAGGTAGAACCAAACCTATCACAACGTCGCCTACCCTTTATTCGGTACAAGGCTAGATACCGAGTTTCATTACAAAGGATGAACGACTACCCAACACTACACAAATCCTATCCCTAAGGAGATCCACTCCTTATGACAACATCAACAAAGATATCAATATCCTTTGACCCAATACAAATCTATCTTGTACATCGACACACCATATCGAATGTACACCTTAGGCACCTTTCACTAATGCCTTTGACTCGACTTCTAGGCACCCTCCACTAATGCCTTGTGACTTGACTTCTATGCTCCCTTCACTAATGCCTTTTGACTTAACTTCTAGGCACCCTTCACTAATGCCTTCAACACGGACTTTCGGCACCTTTCACTAATGCCTTTACTTTGACTCTTCGACACTTTTCACTAATGTCTTCGTCTTGACCCTTTAGACATCTTTCACCTATGTCTTCGACACTACACTTCTAATGAGAAGGAAAAGAACTATCAACAAGATAACATTAGTAGTCTTGATGATGACAAAGCTAGGCAACCCATGGACTTGAGCTTGCTCGACTTCAAGAGGTGGTGATCTCGCCTTTAAGAGAAACCTAGAGAATCACACAAAAATAAAACTACATACAAAGATCACTTGGATCTGTGGTTAGAGAGTTTACAACTCAAATAGAAAATATGTGTGAAATGGGTGAGTTACAATGAAGAAATGGCTCACTATTTATAGACAAAAAAATGCTGCTGATCCACGGATCCCTTAATTGAGGGATCCGTCCAGTGTAAATTGGGGGAACCGTGGGACGCTCCTCATTGCCCATGGGTTTTGGGTCATGGGTTATGGGTTATGGATCATGGGTCCTAGACTTTGGACCATGGGTATTCATGTAGATACAATGTATCTTCTAGATGCAATGCATCTAGTCCATGGGTTATGGGTTAGCTCCATGGGTCATAGGTTGTTAGGTCACTAGTTTTACAACACAAGCTTATAAGAAAGAGATAGAGGGGAGAAGAGAGGTGGATGAACAATACACACACAAACACACACGTATAAACTATGAATGGTTAGGCGTAGAGTGTGAAAGAGAAATGCATTGAACAACCAACCCTCAAATGAGGGTTTACAAGATTATTTATAGGAGGGAAGCTAGGGCAACACTCCTAGTTCCCATCCTTTCTTATGTGGGCTTGGGCCTAAGCTTATGGGCCTTCTACATAAGCTTGACCTTAAACAAACATAAAGGCCATAATAAAGCTACCTATTACATATGAGATATAAATACTTGAAATACTGTTTAGGAGTGATTCCAACAATCTCCCCCTCAAGTATATATGAATGTAAACGGTGAAGGCGTTGATGTAATAGTAGCTGTGACGTCTTCTGACATTCTTCTTTCTTGTGAGAGGAATTTCCTTGATTCGAACAATCTCCCCAGTGTAGAGAGATAGTTATCTTTGAACAGTTATGCTTCGACGTCATCTTTAACTTTGTTCTTTGATCATTGTTCTTTGTGGTGAAAGTGATAGTATGTTGTTGTCTGCATCAGTCTGCCTCAGGTCTGCTTCGCTGCTCCAGTGTCTCCACGTCATTCTTCAACATGCTCACACGCTCTTTGACGTTGGAAATCAATACTGATGAAGTTCTGTAAGTCTTTGACTTTGTAGATTCTTTGATTGATGAAGAATCATTCTGACTGTTGTGTTGCATTCGAATAGAACTTCCATTAGTGATGATGTTGGCGTGAGCATGAGAAGAGTCAGCACGATCATCCCGCTCCGGAGCTTCCATAAGAAGAAAACATTTCAAACGGTTAGTAATAAGCGGTTTCCGGCACTTACAAGTTTGAACTTCGAGAGTGTTAACAGCATAGTGTGAAAACACAACTCTAATTCTTACAAAGGCCGTTCCTGAACTGGAGTCCCACAAGTGAGATAACGCGATGTACCGAAGTACATCTACAGTTCAGATGAGTCGCTGAGGTACACCGAAGCATCACCTCACGACTGTAGACCGTATGAGACACACTCCGCGTAATCCACGGGGAGTTACCGAAGTGACCTGCTGTCAGGGCTGTTTGATGTTGACCCTGGCAGGAGTTTCCATTCAATCACTGAGGATCACAGATGTGAACCTCTCATAAATGTTCTCGACAGATTGCTAAGATCTGTGAAGGACTCGATATGAACCACTGATGATCTTATTTGTTGATCATCAAGTGATTAAATGTCAAGTGTTCCTAAGAGATCTTTTGATGAATCTCGTGGCTCTAGACTCAATAGTGCGTTTTGGTTTTCCTGAGCGGAGACTAGGGAGAGGGTCTCCTTTTTCAATACCAGCGATCTCTAAGAGAAAGCCAATAGTTTATGTAGGGTTCCCTGTGAGAATGAAACAAGCTTCTGTTGAGAGAAACTTGAGTGGCTAAGAAGGTTTAGTGCATGCGTCATTGGGTCCATGACGACTTTTAATCTTCAATACCGGTGTCACTAAGTGACAACCAGTAGCATATGAATTGAACCCGGTGTCTGCCCTAAGTTGAATAATCTGGAGGGTTATTTCTTTTCACCCTTTACTTTACATTTCTTTTTGATTCTTCAACTCCTTCTTTCTCCGATTCTCATTTTCTCCTTTTTATAATCATTCCTAAGGACTTCTAACACTAACTAATGGTAGTGTCCTTGGGTAGATCCCTCCGGCTCTGGCGGATCATAGGACGGTTATTCCTAACCTTAGTCACCTTATAACTCCATGACTAACCTATGTTTGCCATTTAAACCACTGTATATGAAAAATATCTCTCAAAGGGTTTGTAAATGAAAAACATGTTTGAACCACTGTGAGAGATAAGTTTTTGCATAAATACTCCCCCTCCACATGTGCTAAAGAGTTTTAATGGTTTAAATGCACAGTGAGGAAAGAGTGCGCACTTTTTGAATTGATTCACTGAAGATAGACAATCCCCCGCGAGACACGGTTACGTTGCATAGTTAAAGAGTTACATTGTCAGCTTTTAGGTGACAACTAGCTCTAATAACTACCTTGAAGGTGTAGACAAACCTCGAAAGGTTGTCATACCCGTCAGAGTTCATGTCTATCAAGAGTTTCTCGAATGGTACTTTCTACTTGGACAAGTCCTTTGCGAGACACGTTTACATCACTAGCGAACTAGCTTGAAATTATTACCCGTCCAGGACAAGTCTTTTCGAGTTACTAACAGTTTAGTACCGTCAATTCGTAGGTTAAGTCTGAGGTACACGGATTCATTTGCATTTTGCACAACATATTTCTTATCACACAATTTTCTCCCCCTCAAAAATGGCATATGTAAATGTTATTTTTGAACGGTTGAGAATAAATATGACCATTTCGAGTTTAGCGGGAAGAGTGACCACTGTGAACAATTTGTGAACAAAGTTTTAATTCAAATACTCCCCCTCAACTAGTGATATAAACGGTTGAGGTTTTAAAATCATATGGGGAAGTACTTGTTTTTTTTTGAGCAAAACCTTGAAAAATGAAAGGTTTGATAGGTTTTACTCAAAAATAAGAAGCTTTCGCTCCTTTTATAAGGATTGTGGCACTGAGGCGTACCACAGGGTCCTTTCTTGACAATTACGGGTTGTACACTGTTATGTGTGCACAAGCCATTGACATATATAATCATGCATCCAAAATTATATGAAGGAAACAATTCAAGGGGTACCAAGAAGTGCAGTGATGTTCCCAGGAGTGCGCACAGGGCGTTGAAAGCCGGTGATGTTTCTCCTGGGTCGACCACCAACATAGCTCTCCAATCGTCTGAACTGATCCCTTCTGAACAACCGTTCGTCAATCATGGTGATGATACGTCTCACATCCCTCCTTTCCTGAGAATTCCAGCGCTTAGGAGACCCAACTTTCAGGCGTATATCCTTCAACCTGTACGCCAATCCATCCCTAACCAGCTTCAAGGTATGATCCCCGAATTTGTGGAGCTCACTACACGCCATTAAGCAGTTTCTTCGAAGTTCACTATGGTAAACAACGCCGAAAGGTTTGCTGATGAGTGTATATTGAGATAGCTGGTTGAGATCGGGAAGAGTAAGCGTTGGAGGAGTGAGGTTGACACGCGTCTGATAAGATTCAACAGCCATCTGGATATCTTCAACACGTTCTTTGATCACGATGCGTCTAATGAAGATGAGAACTGACTTGATAAATTCACGTTGAACTTCAGTCGAGAATTGTCTCATACGACCCTGTACTTTGGCAAGGTACATGTCTTCGATGTCGTTGAGGGACAAGTTCTCAAAGTCAGCCTCGGAGAATCCATAGTCCTGTTCATCTTGTCGTTTGACTATGATATTCTTCAAGAATGTGTAGTCCCACTTAGACTTGAGATCAATGTGTTTGATGGCCACGATGTCCTTGGAACTATACACTGCATGTTGAGACTTCTGAACCAGGCAGCTTCTGTAGTAGATTCTTCGGCGTTCAGGCCAATGATGAATCCCATACAATGCATCTTGGTCGTATGCTTGCACGTTGTCAGAAAACAAGTGATTTGCACGTTCCTCGATAACTATGCAGTGTGAGTAAATAGCCGCTGGGAATGGAAGAGTCAATGATGTAGCGTATTTTCGCGAACCATCGCTACCGTGTAAGAGAAAATCCAGGTCTCTGTTAAAAAAGTATCGGAAGGGAATCCTTGGTTCGTCTGCTTGGCCAATGGTCGGTAGAGGTTTGGTCCAGTCGGTGTAGTATGGAGGATTGTCCCTTTGTGTGAAGTCAATGTTTGCTTCCGGATTGAGCCAATCCATGTTGTTAGACATAGCTCGAGTGATGTTCTCAAGATGATATTCGACCTCGAGGGCGCTTTCAGAGCTGTCTTTCCATAGTTGAAAAGCTTCATTTTTGATTCGCTTCAATTCAGATTTCGTCATTTTCTTCACATGGAACTTTTCTTGCAATAGTTTTGTGTGCTCCAATGTAGAACCGACTACCAATTCGTGACCTTCATCAGGGTAGGGAGTTTGATTGACAAGTGTGGAGAACCATTCAAACTCTGCGGTTTTATCGTCATCTAGCCATGTTACGACTCCAGGCTGAGTCGTCTTCTTCTTCTTTTTGGAAGGCCTTGAGGATGATACTGGTTTCTGCACTTGTTTGGGTGAGGTGGGTTGTTGTCGGGGCTCAAGGACCTCTTCATCGTCACCACCCGTATACTCAAAGTAATCACCTGTGTTTTGAGTCAGGGGCGGTAACTCGGAATCGTCCCGAGGTTTATCAGTAGAAGACCGAGGTGGAGGAGACTTTTGTTGAGAAGAAGTCCGTGGTGGAGGAGGTGGCATAGAGGAAGATGTACCAGACTGCTTCTGACGTTTAGGTGCAGAGTCCTTATCCTTATCATCGTCATCTCTTGGTCGTTTGGGTTGATCGGCTGACTCCTTGCATGATGATCTGAGTTGAAAATCAAGTAGATTTTCGAAAAATTTAGCTTCATCCGAAGTAAACGTTCCAGATCGCTTTGAAATTTGCATCACAAGTTTAGCGATCAACTCAGATTCAGAGAGATCAGCTTCTTTGGCCATTGTATGTTTAATCAAAGCTACGATGTTAGGGGTGAGTTGTCTGGAAAATATTTCTCTAGTCACACTGGGGACAGTGTCGAGAAGAAACTTGTGGGTATGATCTCTTGCTGTCTTCTCCAGTTCCTTTTGGACTTTAGGAACGATATCCTGAAGGTACTTGTTAGTGTAGCCTTCGATCATATCGTTCAGTTCCTCTTTTCGATGACTCTTCATGAACTTCTGAACAAATTCCCTTTCTTTCTCCATCTTGTCTTTCTCATCATTCAAGTACTGAATTTGGTCAGCAAACCAATTCATTTTTCTGTAAAGTATGTCCTTCTTTCTGACTTGTTGGACAGCTTTCACAATCTTTTTATGAGTCTGAGAAATCCAAGATTTAGGTGGTTTCTTCACTGATTTGGATGATGATCTGGTTGACTTCGTTGATGGTGGTTGTGATGAATGAGACGAAGAATCCGATGATGAGGAGACATGAGGAGACTTCATGTCCTTAGGAGTTTCTGAGGTTTTCTCCTTTGAGTGTGTTGGACTGTCTAGAAGAAACTTTGTATAATCATCCTCGTCATCTCTAGACTTTTCTTTCTCAGTTTCCTGTTTCTCAAAATCATACACAATAGTGTCCTCAACAGGCTTTTGTTGTTGCAGAAGAGTGGTGGCACCAGATCCCTTATCGGGTCGATTAACCGCATCAGGATCTGGAGAGGAGTGGGCAGCTCCACTTGATCCTCCGGGACCACCCATTTGATTTTTAGCAAATTCTTCGGCCTTTTGAGTGTGTCTGACGTTGTGAAACTTCTTCCTGTATGATTTATCCAGTTGCTCTTCTTCATCTTCAGAGCTTTCATCCTGAGGCACAAGTGCAGGAGTCTTCCCTTTTCCTTTAATAGTTTGAGGACTTGGAGGTTTTGGTACTGAGGGATTTTCATCCTTTGCAGTTTCAGAGTATGTGATCTCTTCATCTGTGTCAGTAGCCTCAGAGTCCTCGTCCCTGAGCTGTCTTTGCGGTTCAAGTGAAAGGATCGGAGTGGCTTCCTGAGAAGGAACTTTCTTCTTAGGGGTGGGTTTCCTCTTTGGAATAGGTTTCTTCTTTGGAACATTCCTTTGACTATCTGTACTTGCGACACTTCCAGCACTTCCTTTTCTGGTTCTCCTTACCGGTGTTCCAGAAGATTTTTCGTCGAGATGACCAACTTTGCCTTGTCTGACTGCTTCCAGATACCTTTTGTATGATTCGAGCTTTCTGACATCTTCAGTTAGAAGGAAATCTGGCAGCACAGCACCTTGTTTCTTTGTAGACGTTTCCTTGATTCTGACAGATAGAATAGGTTCCGTCAACATGTCGTGATTGTCGGGGTCATTGAGCCTCTTGGGAATGTCAGGATGAAATCCAAGTGCTCTCTGGATCAACAATTTAGTATATATGATGTAGGGAATCTTTGAGCCAAGTTTGTTGAGAAATGACATCATGTCATCCCAAATCAGAGCTTCGATAGCGATGTGTTTCTTGTTGACCAATGCCCAGAATATTTGCAGTTCCATGAGCTTAGGGTGCTCATAGCCGCTGTCACGACCAGAAACAGACTTGGTGATGATCATGTAGAGAGTTCTCCAGGGTTGAGGAATACTCTTAAGCTCTACGTGAGAATGCTTGGTGATTATTCCTGTAGCCTCATCATAACCGATATTGATTAAGAATTGGAGAGTGAGCTCTTCAGCAGGTGAGGCATATAGTTTGGTCGAATCGACATCAGGAATTAGGAGAACAGCCCTTAAGTCTGCAGGTGTAATGGTGACTTGTTTGTGATTCAGAGTCACCGTCACAGCAGTTTGTCCTTTGACCCTTTCCATAGTGTTCCAGAACTGTTGGATGTAGATCTCAGGAACAGTTGCAGAGTGAGTAAGCATGTTCTGATACGGATGAGTCCTCAGAATGTCAATAGCAATTAAACACGAAGATTCAGAGCAAGTGAGAGTGTCAAAGTCAACACGGAGATTATTCTTTCCTATCTTCATTGGATAGCCATGAGGATAGATATCAGCAATGGAGAGAACTTCAGGTGCATCCACATTCATTTGTTCAGCCATGTCGTGATCTGAAATAACATTAGCCAAAAGAACCAACATATCGAAAGACATAATGTTAGTCAACAGAAGGTCTTATTGTCTAGTTATTGAATGTACAGTGATAATGATTGTTACGAGTCCTAAGTCACTTGTATGTTCAATAGTTCAATGATGTCGTGAAATGTTTCGTGAGTTAGTTAACTTTAAGTTTTAAAGTTTATTTTATCACTTATTGTTCACAACATATCAGACGATTTAAGTTTATTAGTGACATTTTTGGATTCGTGATGATATGATTAGTTTATTTACAAGTTTGTACAAGTAACAATTCATCATGAAGGTCAATCCAGGGTTAAGCGTAGTTTTGGCAAAGTTATGCGTAGACAGGAATGATATATGCTTAGGCGTAAACTTACGCGTAGAATCCTGCCTTACGCGTAAGAAATGTTACGCGTAGGAAAAGAAGACCTTAGGCGTAGAGCTTATGCGTAGGCATATATTAACCTTACGCGTAAGGCTACTCGTAAGAGTTGACCTTATGCGTAGAGGTCACTGTTTACGCATATCCTTCACAGGATACGCGTAGTCCATTGTAGAACCTTACGCGTAGATGTTATGCGTAGGATTATTCTTACGCGTAACATGACTACGCGTAGGGTAATCCTTATGCGTAGAATTGCAAATGACCTTGATTCTGAATTTTAAGCGTAGCAAAGCCTGAAATAAGTTTATCAAATCATCAATGTTAACACAGAACATCATTTTATCACAGATCAAAACATGCTAGCTCATTTTAACAGTTACGCGTAGAACACATACGCGTAGTCTAAAACCCTAAATCTACGCGTATGAGTTTTAGCCATAGATTATGCACTAAACTTTTTCTGGTATGTTAAAGACACGTTGTGAGTATGTAAGCCAAGTTGTAACACTTAATTTGTTGAGAATCAAAAATACCCAAAGTTTATGAGCTTTAAACCCTAGTTTCGAATTGATGACCAATTCGTGTTTCTGGGTGGCTATAAACTTTGGAAATTATCAATTTAACAACGCAAGAGCATAACCCAACTATCTTTTTAACCAAAACACTTCACATTCAAAAATACCCAATTTGACCTAAGAACCCTAATGTTTGAAAGTTATCAATTCGTGTATCTGGGCATGTTTGGGTAATGAACATGTGTTTATAGATGTAAAAGGAACATTTTGACACAATCTTATTAACCACAAACGTCCATTCTTGATTTAGTGTTCATACACTTACGCGTAGGACACTAAATCAAGCATAGATCAAGATTTGACCGTTGGATTTGTATCAAAATCAAAACCTATGTTTAAAAACATGTTGAGATCATAAAACCACTTACAAATCGTTGATCCAATGCACTGATTTGTTAAACAATTTCTACGCGTAGGATCTTTTTAGGTGTTGGTAATAAATGTGAGGTGAAAGTGTTAGGTGGGGTGTTTTATCAAAAATAACTTTGTGGTTTTTGCAGTTTTAGTCCCTCCACCTTTTCCTTTTTCAACCAAAGCCTTTTAACTTCCATTTTGGTTACCAAACAAAGGTTTTTAAGAAAGAGACTTGACGACACTCCCCCTTGACTTGAGAAAATAATGAACGATTATAAATTTTAAGTCCGAGGAGTGTCTTTGAACCAGAAAGTGTACCATCATTTGTAAAAGAATCAACCGAGTTATGATAACATGCAAGTACACATATGTTTGAAACAGTTAAGAGTTAATTTTCTCCCCCTCAACACTTGATCGGAGAAATACTGAATTTTGAAAGATTAAAGTGTTGACGGAAGAAATGTACTTGCCATGTTGAAAGAAATATAGATTAGGAGAATATTTTTGTTGTTTTATCGGATTTTATATTTTTGTATTTTGTTTTTGAAAATTTATTTACAAAAGATGTTTTGGTGTTTGACAGGTTTTTAAGACTGTTTTAAGAGGTCATCCAATTCCTCTTGAGTCAAACACCTCATACCAATTCGGTGGACCAACTCATTAAACCTAGCGGGAGGCAAGGCTTTGGTGAGAAGATCTGCCAATTGGTATTCAGTACCCACAAAGTATAATTCAACGGTACCCTGTTCCACGTGGTCCTTGATGAAATGATAGCGTAGATCGATGTGCTTTGATTTCGAGTGCTGAACTGAGTTGCACGAGATTGCAATGGCACTCCGATTGTCGCAGTACATCGGGATTCTGTCAAATACGTAACCATAGTCTTTGAGTTGTGTTCTCATCCAAATGACTTGAGCACAACACGCGGACATGGCTACATATTCTGCTTCAGTTGATGACAGCGATGTACAATCCTGCTTCTTTGATTGCCAAGACACCAATTTATCACCGAGAAATTGTAGTGCTCCTGAAGTACTTTTCCTTGAGTCTAGGCATCCTGCGTGATCAGCGTCTGAAAAAGTGATTAGTTCAAAACCAGAATCCTTCGGATACCAGATCCCCAAGTTAATGGTTCCCTTGATGTATCGGAGGATTCTTTTAGCCTCAGAGAGGTGGGTTTCAGTTGGTCGCGACTGATAACGGGAGCATAGATAAACGACAAAGACAATGTCAGGTCTGCTAGCTGTTAGATACATGAGAGACCCAATAATACTTCGGTATTTGGTAGGGTCAACTAATTTCCCATGTAAATCAGCATCTAACTTCTTGGTATGAGTCATTGGTGTGGCATAAGTATCACAGGTTTTCATTCCAAATTTGTTTAACAATTCAAGGGCATATTTGGACTGACTCAAGAAAATACCACGGGGTGATTGATGAACTTGCAGTCCTAGAAAGAACGTAAGTTCACCCATCATGGACATTTCAAAATTTTTCTTCATTAGTTTTGCAAAAGCGATTGAAAACTTTTTATGTGTTGACCCAAAAATGATGTCATCCACGTAAATTTGAACAATTAAGATGTGTGCCCCGTGATATTGTATAAAAAGAGTTGGGTCAACCGAGCCTTTGGTGAAATTATTGGCAATGAGGAAAGATGATAGCTTATCGTACCATGCCCGAGGGGCTTGTTTGAGGCCATAAAGAGCTTTGTTCAGTTTGTAAACATGGTTCGGGAACTCAGGATCAACGAATCCATCTGGTTGGCTGACATAGACCGTTTCTTTAAGTTGTCCATTGAGAAACGCCGTTTTGACATCCATCTGATAGACCGTTATATTCATATGAGCAGCGAACGCGAGAAATATCCGAACAGCCTCAAGACGAGCAACCGGAGCAAAAGATTCTTCAAAGTCTATTCCCTCTTCCTGACGATAACCCTTAGCAACTAGACGTGACTTGTTTCGGATGACGTTCCCTTCAGCATCCAATTTGTTTTTCCAAATCCATTTTAGACCAATGACGTAGACCCCTGTTGGTCTTTCAACCAGTTCCCATACTTCAAGACGTTTGAATTGGTTGAGTTCTTCCTGCATGGATTCAATCCAGTTGTCTTTTGTCATTGCATCTTTAATGTTTTTAGGCTCAGATTGGCAGACAGTGAGAGCATAAATGCAATGTTCACCATCAGTGTGAAGACGTTGTCTCGTAACGACTGGTTGATTCGGGTTGCCAATAATGTTAGCCAGAGGATGGTCTTTTGTCCATCTATGTGTAGAGGGTTGATGTTGGTATACATTGTGCAGATTCTGAGGATTCAAATGGTTTGTTGTAGATTCCGCGACATCTGGTGTAGCAGTTTCATTAGCAAACGGGTTGAAGAACGCATTTGGATCAAAATCTGCAGGTGGGGGTACTTCATTCAGAATATCATCAGCTGCTTCATCATTGTTGGAGGCGGTGTGTTCAACTGTTGTGTTGGAGTCAACTGGTGTAGGTGCATCTTCAACAGTAGTTGTTGTAGCAGGTGTATCAGGTATAGGAATATTATCAGGTTGTGCAGCGGAAACAGCGGATACACCAGGAGCACGTTCATCAATATCGTCACAGAACAGAGGAGCAAATAACCGTTCCATTTGTTGACGAGTTAGCTGAGGGCTTTCTTCAGCTGATGATGGGGGTTGAGGGAAGTTTAAACGGTTGTGACCGGGTTCTAAGCTGTTATACTCAGAAGCCATCTCCGTGAGTTCATCGAAATGAGCATGAATCGTTTCCATTACCTCCTTAGTTCGACAATTCCAGATTCGGAAACCTTTAGAATTGTCACAGTATCTAATAAAGACTCCAATATCAGCTTTGGCTTTGAGCTTTCCAAAATCATCACGATCATTATTCGGATAGCAAAGGGATCCAAATACATGAAAGTGTTTGAGGTTCGGTTTATAGTTGTGGACAAGCTCGAAAGGTGTTTTGTTGTGGCGTTTTGTGATCATAAACCGGTTTTGAGTATAGCATGCAGTAGATACAGCTTCTGCCCATAAGTAATCTGGAAGTTTAGCATTGATTAACATTGTTCTTGCAGCTTCCACTAACGTTCGGTTTCGTCTTTCAACAACTCCGTTTTGTTCAGGTGTACGTGCAATAGATGTTTGATGCTGAATTCCCACTTTCTCATAAAATTCACGAAGGGTTTTGTTAACAAATTCAGTTCCTTTGTCTGTTCTGATTATTCGGACAGTGTTGCGGAGCTGAACCTGTATTTTTGTGAGAAAGGTGATGATCATTTGTGGAGCTTGGTCTTTGCTACGAAGGAAGTAGACCCAAGTCCATCGTGAGAAGTCATCGACAATTACTAAGATGTAGCGTTTGCCATTGATCGTTTGCACGCGCATCGGGCCACACAAATCCATGTGAAGAAGATGGAGCACATGCTGAGAGCTGTGTTCCACCTTTGAAGGAAAATGAGCACGAGTGTTTTTCCCTTATTCACAGGCTGAGCAAAGGTGATCTTTTGAATACCGGAATCGTGGGAGTCCTTCAACTAGGTTGTGTCGAGCAAGGTTGGTGATGGTTTGAAAGTTTAGATGTGAGAGACGACGGTGCCATAGCCAGGATTTTGTAGATGTTGCCTTTGAAAGTAAGCAAATGGGAGAGGAAGCAACCATGTCTTGCATAGAGATAGTGTAGAGACTAGAATTACGCGAGCCAGACATAAGGTTGATGAGTGTCTAAATACTCATCATTTTTATACTGTTAGAATGCCAAAAACATCTGAAAACACTCAGAAACACATCAAAATGATAAAAATATCACAAACAAGTGTTTTATATGTTTTAAATGCAAAAACATCAAAATCTGGTGAAAAACGTATCAAGTTTGCATAATTGGCAAGTTTTAGTCCCTCAAGTTACAAAAGTTGTCAAAATTAGTCCCTGGTCATTTAAAAACTTGTAAAATATCATTTTAGGTCCTTGGGATTCACAAGTTGTTCAAAATAACCCTTTGAAGTTAAAAATCTCAAAATTACAACTTTGGTCCCTCAACTTTGCAAAAATGTCAAAATTAGTCCCTGGGTGTTTTAAAATGGAAATTTATCAAACTACACCCTTGTACTATTTATAAATGGCAATATTGGTCCTTATGATAAACTTTTGGAAAATTACAAGTTTAACCCTTCAAGTTTCAGAAAATTACATAATAGGTCCTTAAAGTTTAAAAAAATGGAAAATAATCATCCTTGGTCCTTGTATTAATCTCATTTGGCAGGAATGGTCCTTGTAAGAACTTTGGAAATGTTACAGGATCAGCACCTTAACTTTCACCAAATTGCAAAATTCGTCCTTGTGCTAACTTAAATACCAAATGGACCCTTTTGTTATTTATTATCCAAATCCAATCCTAAAACCTAAACCAGCTACTGGCCCAACCCCAAGCCCAAAACCAGACCCGACCCAAATTTTAAAATAAAACAGGCGCCCCTCACTGTTCACCATCCCCTCCACCTGTTTCACTCCTTCCCCGACACCTGCTCATCTCCACCTCATCCCCAGCTTATCCACTTCACATCCTGTCCCCCTCCACCTACACAAACAACCAAAGCCCAATTAATGCAAATACCTGCTCCATGACTTTTTCCCGCCAAAATCCACATGGACGATTCAGATGGTTTCAAGAAGAGAACTCAAGTGGGAATTGCTCAGACGTCTAGATAAGATCTTTTAAGTCAATAAATACAAGAAGAGGATGCAGTGTAGAAAGTATGTAGTGTAATTTTATTTTTTGTCATGTCGTTTTAACTATTTTTAAGTTTCCAGTCTTTGTTTCAGTTTTCAAGCACTTTATTATGTAATCTCAGTGTGATAATAAACTTTTTAAATGATCAATTTTAAATCCCAAGTTCGAATGTATGTTATGCAATTTACAAGTTTATGTATCTGTGATTATCAGTTGAAAAGGTATAATAAGTTCACATAAGCTTCCAAATAAGCTTTTATAAGCTTACTCTAGCTTATTACTTACTCAGAAAATCATTATTCCAATTTTACTCTCAAAATTACCTTGGTCAACGAAAGTCAACTGTTGAAGCTTCTATTGGTTTGGACATGATATTTGGTGATGCAGAGGTGGATTTGGTTACATTTGGGTATAATTAGTTTAGTTTAGTATGGCAATGGTTCTGTTTGAGCTTCTCCACAGTTGGACTTCAAGTTGGTTTTCATTCTCTTCTCCATTTAAATATGTTGATCCTGCATACTTATTTGAATTGCTATAGGCTAGTTATTATGGTTAGAATTTGATTCAATCCAGTTTATAGAGTAGAGTTTAATCTCTTTTGAGTATTGGATGGTAAGCTTTCATGTAATTTCTAGTTAGGATTAGTGAGACAGTCCTATTAAGGAGTGTTTGGGTCTGCTTATTAAATGATGTTAGAGTTAGTTCAAGTCATTGGTTTTACTTGTTTCATGTCATATAAGTACTTAAGAACTCTGTGCTAGCATAAAAACCAGTCCTTATTATCATAAAAGTCAAAATCTCATGTAAATGCCCTTCACAGTCCACTGTTGGGAATTTGAGTAGCCAAAATCATCATACATGTTTAAAAGCTGTTAGTTTAGCTCTAGTTCATCTCATAGTAGCTTATTATAACACAATAAATCCATAGAATCAGTTATAAACTCAAGAAAGTCAAAATAGCATCTGTTTTCATAAAGTCAAAATTATGCATAAACCAGTTTTTAGCAGATCTTGCAGTTTGAGTATTGAGTTCATTTCAAGGAGTTAGAGGCTGATATTTGGTCTAATTGTAGCTGGCCAGGTGTTCTTTAGGACTGCACCACTGGTTTTTAGATTAGCCTATTAGATAAGCTTGTAAACAAGCTTAAACAGCAAGGGTCATTCACTGTTTTGATAGGATAAGCAGTTTGCTTAGATCTTAGAACAGAGCTTAGAACTTGTTAGGAGTAGGTGTTTTTAGCTGCTAGTAGCTTATTTTAGCTCTCTTTAGCTTCTGTCTTGCTTTGGAGGTCTTTAGTGCTCAATTGCTTATTTTAAAGTGCTTATTCATAAGCAGTTTAACATCAGATCCCATATCCTCCACATAAGCATATGTTTTTCTATTTTTCCTAGGTTCTAAATAAAATTTTAACATTTTCCTGAATTTTTCATATTTTTCCTACACTGTTTGCTATTTTTCTTTATTTTAACTAGTTTTTAATCATTTTTAAATAGCTTTTAATACTAAAAAATCAGAAAAAGCTTTAAAAAATATGTTTTCTATTTTTATAGATTAAGATAAATATAAAAAGCATAAAAAGTATTTTTCCATAATTTTCTTAGTTTAAAAAGTATTTTTTAGCATTTTAATTAGTTTTAAATAGTTTTAAATTAATAATAAATACATAATAAGTCTAAAAAATATATTTTTAGTTTTAAAATAAGTTTTATCATATTTTAGACTTTTCTAAGTTATAATTTCATTTTTCTAGGGTAAATTTGTATTTTCTTGTATTTTAGTGTATTTTAAATACTTAATAAATAGTTTTTAATTAATAATAATTAAATAAATAGTTGTAAAAATAATTTTCTTTTTCTAATAATTTTCTTTTATTATTAGGATTATAAAAATGTCATTTTCATATTTGTAGGTCTTTTATTTCTTTAAAACTCACTTTTTATTTTGTACGTAGACGTAATTTTATTTTAAACGTAAGTTTTAAGTTTTAGGTTTTATAAAATAAACGTTCATCGATTTGTAAAAATAGTGATAGCGTTTATTTAATAGATTTTAACTTTTTAATTTTCTTAATTTGCATTTAAGTCGCTTTAATTTGTAGATTTTCTCTTTAGGTATAATTTTCCATCGAAAACCTTATCGATCACTATCCTTAGTGATCATTCTACTATCTGATCAAGTGTTTTTACACCAATTCATCCTCCGTGGGACTTAACGACCCAGGAATTCCCTATATTCCTCTGATCTTAATTGCATTTGTGTTTAAGCTGTTTTAAGTCTATTTGACTTGACGGTTTTGCGCAGATCAAAATTTTGGCGCCGCTGCCGGGGAGGCTGTAAGCGTGTTTTAAGCATTTCCAGACCCGTACTTGCACATATACCACATTTTTGTAAACAGTTTTTTAAAAATCAAAAAGTTCATTAACACTTTTCCTAAAGTGTTAACAACACCAAAAACATTTTATTATTCAAGTTTTCAACAAACACAAAATCCAAAAATATTTTCATCCTTTGTTTTTTCAAAATGTTTATTCAAAAATCCAAAAATATCCATCTTTACCCTCTCACATCTTTGATTCTTCATTTCTGACCCTCTAGAACCATTTGATTCTTTCTATGTCTTATCCTCACCCTCTTGATTGTCAATGGTGTGGTGGTCCTTATAATGGTGGTAATTGCCCCAGTTGTAGCATGGTGGAATCAGGAAACGGGTCTGTCTATAACCAAGATCCCTATTCCTACCATAACACGACTGATTTATTCCATCAGCTACCACATTGTGAGACTCAGCAGTTTTACTGTTGTGAGTACTGTGGTGGTTCACATTCCAGTTCTGATTGTCAATCGGGAAACACGCTTGTCTATGAGCAAGTTCCTGATAACAATTATGACAACAACACACATAACTCACAGCCACATCAGTTTTACTGTTGTGAGTATTGTGGAGGTCCACACTCTAGCTCGGATTGTCAAACAGGGAATCCATTTCCTTGTAACAATTACGACTCTTCGTATCAAGACCAACCTCCACAAATCATTCAAGCAACTCCTCATGAAAGTACGACAGACCTTCTACTGAAGACTCTGGAGTTATTAAAAGAACTTAAGGAGGAGTCGGCTATGTCCTCCCAAGATAATCCAAATGAAAAATCCATGGAAGTTTTGTTAGCTGAAGAGCGGGATGCTAAATTAGATTCCCAGATTGCCATTGAAAACACTGTTAGGGAATCAATTGCACTACAAAAAGCATTCAAATCTAGCTCTCAATTCCATTTCATTCCTGATGACGATGATGATGAAGATACCCTTGATATTCTACAATTTTATTCATCAAGTTCATCAGTTGAGATTCCATCCGTGGAAATACAGGGAGAAAAGAATATGACTGAATCACTAGCAGTAGAAATAATGGAACTTGTAGAATCCATAACTGCTAGTCCTTCTCAACTCCCTCAGTCTACTGCTATCACACCCGAGGTTCACACTCACTCTCTAAACATGGGGGATGAGCTTCTTGACACTGTTCCTGAAAAGGAATCGGACGAATTCATAAAGTCTAGTGTTGAGGACCTTGTCCCAATCCCAAGAAAGTCACAGGGAATTCTCGAGCATTTGTGTGATATCCCTACTCCTCTTGTCTTCCAAAATGATCATATTGAGATGTTCTCTGATTCTGATGAGGACTATTCTTTATCTTGTGGAGACATAAGTTATGTGGGTGAATTACCTTCTGAGCTTGTCAGCTTAGGAGAAGAGAATGAAGAAGAAATAATCCAAGACGAAGCTCTTCGTCTTACATTATTTAATGTTAATCTTCTCATTTCTAGAATCGAGGCTTTTGATGAAAAGCCTACTTCATATCCTATCCCCTTTGAGGATAGTAAACTTTTCTTCAATGATTCTATTCCCGAATTGCAAACGTTCCATTTTAATCATATGGGTGAGAAGATTAGTGGTAATACCACTTCTCATTCTCATAATTCTCTCCCCGATTATGAATCATTCACTTTTGATGAGTTCCCTAGTGAACTCAGTCAAATCAATCCTGAATATGAATCATTCGCCTTTGAGGAGTTCTCCTGTGAACTCACTCATATCATATCTCCACCGGAGTATGATAACTTCTATTTTGATCTAGACACACCCGGGATATGTCTAGACCAATTGAGCTTAACTGATAAGATTCATGAAAACATGAATTCTCCTGTGAGTGATGATGAGTTAATCATGATCTTTATCATGACTTTCTTTCTCTTTTTCACTTATCCCGTGGCTTCTCCTGTTCTTCACTCCTTCGGGAATGAAGACATTATCTTTGACCCCGGCATTTTCATTAATCATTTTTGAGCCGGTTCTATGTATATCTCATCGGTGTGGAACTTTCACGTACTTCAATGTTTATACAAACATCTTGAATGAAAGTCCGATGGAGATTGTCTCTTCCACTTACTTCCCCATGAACAAATTAATTCGGGGTCGAGTCAAGCTAGCAACTCGGTAATCAAAAACAGTAGCTAAACATGGGTTTTCACCCGTGTGTACCACCTAAGTGTGGGGGAGATGCCCCACATGTTGTATATAGATTTTAAAAATGAATGAAAATTGTAAATATTAAAAAAGAGAATAATTGTTGTGTTTCTACACTTAGCTAGTAATGTTATCTTTTTACGTTCTAAGTTTCGGTATAACAGCCGGTACTTTGAATATTGAGGACAATATTCATTTCTAAGTGTGGGGGGGAAATTCTGGCGAATTTGATCATAAATGTACCCTTTTAGTCCCTTTTTCCCCAAAATGGCCAAATTTTAAAATTTTTTATTTAGTGGAAGTACTATGTACTAAACACAACAAATGGTAATCAGTCCACCATGTCTAACCCACATAAGGATTGGCTAATCCAGGAGCAAACGGCTCTTGGTAAAGATATCTCAAATCCGTTTATGGCTTGCAATTTGCCTAAAATTGTATGGTGTTCAGCTCACCATATCTTTTAATTAGTGAAAAGTTGGCTAGCCCGCAAGTTTATGGCTTGTGGTAAAGGCAGTTGAAAATCCATAATTGGTAATCGGCTCACCAAAGATAATATTTATAATTTATCTAAGAGTTGGCTAGTCCAGAAGGGTACGGCTTCTGGTAAAGACAAAATCAAATCCGTTGAAAGCTGGTGGTTTGCTCAAAATCACATGGTTATCGGTGTACCATGGTTCTTACTTGAACTGAAACAATTGGCTACTCCAGAAGTAATGGCTTTTGGTAAAGAGATGAAATCCATTAAATTTTCTCAAATCATTGCTAGGGACTAGCAATATCTTAGTGTGGGGGATTGATGAGTGTCTAAATACTCATCATTTTTATACTGTTAGAATGCCAAAAACATCTGAAAACACTCAGAAACACATCAAAATGATAAAAATATCACAAACAAGTGTTTTATATGTTTTAAATGCAAAAACATCAAAATCTGGTGAAAAACGTATCAAGTTTGCATAATTGGCAAGTTTTAGTCCCTCAAGTTACAAAAGTTGTCAAAATTAGTCCCTGGTCATTTAAAAACTTGTAAAATATCATTTTAGGTCCTTGGGATTCACAAGTTGTTCAAAATAACCCTTTGAAGTTAAAAATCTCAAAATTACAACTTTGGTCCCTCAACTTTGCAAAAATGTCAAAATTAGTCCCTGGGTGTTTTAAAATGGAAATTTATCAAACTACACCCTTGTACTATTTATAAATGGCAATATTGGTCCTTATGATAAACTTTTGGAAAATTACAAGTTTAACCCTTCAAGTTTCAGAAAATTACATAATAGGTCCTTAAAGTTTAAAAAAATGGAAAATAATCATCCTTGGTCCTTGTATTAATCTCATTTGGCAGGAATGGTCCTTGTAAGAACTTTGGAAATGTTACAGGATCAGCACCTTAACTTTCACCAAATTGCAAAATTCGTCCTTGTGCTAACTTAAATACCAAATGGACCCTTTTGTTATTTATTATCCAAATCCAATCCTAAAACCTAAACCAGCTACTGGCCCAACCCCAAGCCCAAAACCAGACCCGACCCAAATTTTAAAATAAAACAGGCGCCCCTCACTGTTCACCATCCCCTCCACCTGTTTCACTCCTTCCCCGACACCTGCTCATCTCCACCTCATCCCCAGCTTATCCACTTCACATCCTGTCCCCCTCCACCTACACAAACAACCAAAGCCCAATTAATGCAAATACCTGCTCCATGACTTTTTCCCGCCAAAATCCACATGGACGATTCAGATGGTTTCAAGAAGAGAACTCAAGTGGGAATTGCTCAGACGTCTAGATAAGATCTTTTAAGTCAATAAATACAAGAAGAGGATGCAGTGTAGAAAGTATGTAGTGTAATTTTATTTTTTGTCATGTCGTTTTAACTATTTTTAAGTTTCCAGTCTTTGTTTCAGTTTTCAAGCACTTTATTATGTAATCTCAGTGTTATAATAAACTTTTTAAGTGATCAATTTTAAATCCCAAGTTCGAATGTATGTTATGCAATTTACAAGTTTATGTATCTGTGATTATCAGTTGAAAAGGTATAATAAGTTCACATAAGCTTCCAAATAAGCTTTTATAAGCTTACTCTAGCTTATTACTTACTCAGAAAATCATTATTCCAATTTTACTCTCAAAATTACCTTGGTCAACGAAAGTCAACTGTTGAAGCTTCTATTGGTTTGGACATGATATTTGGTGATGCAGAGGTGGATTTGGTTACATTTGGGTATAATTAGTTTAGTTTAGTATGGCAATGGTTCTGTTTGAGCTTCTCCACAGTTGGACTTCAAGTTGGTTTTCATTCTCTTCTCCATTTAAATATGTTGATCCTGCATACTTATTTGAATTGCTATAGGCTAGTTATTATGGTTAGAATTTGATTCAATCCAGTTTATAGAGTAGAGTTTAATCTCTTTTGAGTATTGGATGGTAAGCTTTCATGTAATTTCTAGTTAGGATTAGTGAGACAGTCCTATTAAGGAGTGTTTGGGTCTGCTTATTAAATGATGTTAGAGTTAGTTCAAGTCATTGGTTTTACTTGTTTCATGTCATATAAGTACTTAAGAACTCTGTGCTAGCATAAAAACCAGTCCTTATTATCATAAAAGTCAAAATCTCATGTAAATGCCCTTCACAGTCCACTGTTGGGAATTTGAGTAGCCAAAATCATCATACATGTTTAAAAGCTGTTAGTTTAGCTCTAGTTCATCTCATAGTAGCTTATTATAACACAATAAATCCATAGAATCAGTTATAAACTCAAGAAAGTCAAAATAGCATCTGTTTTCATAAAGTCAAAATTATGCATAAACCAGTTTTTAGCAGATCTTGCAGTTTGAGTATTGAGTTCATTTCAAGGAGTTAGAGGCTGATATTTGGTCTAATTGTAGCTGGCCAGGTGTTCTTTAGGACTGCACCACTGGTTTTTAGATTAGCCTATTAGATAAGCTTGTAAACAAGCTTAAACAGCAAGGGTCATTCACTGTTTTGATAGGATAAGCAGTTTGCTTAGATCTTAGAACAGAGCTTAGAACTTGTTAGGAGTAGGTGTTTTTAGCTGCTAGTAGCTTATTTTAGCTCTCTTTAGCTTCTGTCTTGCTTTGGAGGTCTTTAGTGCTCAATTGCTTATTTTAAAGTGCTTATTCATAAGCAGTTTAACATCAGATCCCATATCCTCCACATAAGCATATGTTTTTCTATTTTTCCTAGGTTCTAAATAAAATTTTAACATTTTCCTGAATTTTTCATATTTTTCCTACACTGTTTGCTATTTTTCTTTATTTTAACTAGTTTTTAATCATTTTTAAATAGCTTTTAATACTAAAAAATCAGAAAAAGCTTTAAAAAATATGTTTTCTATTTTTATAGATTAAGATAAATATAAAAAGCATAAAAAGTATTTTTCCATAATTTTCTTAGTTTAAAAAGTATTTTTTAGCATTTTAATTAGTTTTAAATAGTTTTAAATTAATAATAAATACATAATAAGTCTAAAAAATATATTTTTAGTTTTAAAATAAGTTTTATCATATTTTAGACTTTTCTAAGTTATAATTTCATTTTTCTAGGGTAAATTTGTATTTTCTTGTATTTTAGTGTATTTTAAATACTTAATAAATAGTTTTTAATTAATAATAATTAAATAAATAGTTGTAAAAATAATTTTCTTTTTCTAATAATTTTCTTTTATTATTAGGATTATAAAAATGTCATTTTCATATTTGTAGGTCTTTTATTTCTTTAAAACTCACTTTTTATTTTGTACGTAGACGTAATTTTATTTTAAACGTAAGTTTTAAGTTTTAGGTTTTATAAAATAAACGTTCATCGATTTGTAAAAATAGTGATAGCGTTTATTTAATAGATTTTAACTTTTTAATTTTCTTAATTTGCATTTAAGTCGCTTTAATTTGTAGATTTTCTCTTTAGGTATAATTTTCCATCGAAAACCTTATCGATCACTATCCTTAGTGATCATTCTACTATCTGATCAAGTGTTTTTACACCAATTCATCCTCCGTGGGACTTAACGACCCAGGAATTCCCTATATTCCTCTGATCTTAATTGCATTTGTGTTTAAGCTGTTTTAAGTCTATTTGACTTGACGGTTTTGCGCAGATCAAAGGTCATTTCCATGTAGATCACGAATGAAACAAGTTTTCTCCCTGAAAGCAACCTCCAAATCTCCATCACAAAATTGACCTACTGAAAACAGATTGTGACCGAGGCCTTCCACATAGTAAACCCTGCTGATTTCGATGTTCCCATTAACATAATCTCCGTAGCCCATGATAGCTGCGAAGTGATCGTTCCCGAATCTGACAGTGCCAATGAACTTTGCAATAAAGTTTGATAACAGTTTAAGGTTGCCTGTCATGTGTCGGGAACATCCGCTATCAACAATCCAGAGAATGATCTGTATCACCTGCATTACACACAGACGACACAGATGGAATAGAAGTAGATGTGGAACCCGAAATGTTAGAGGGTTCCGAAGCAGGTACGTTAGACATACACACATTGACAATTTTAGGCATCCATTTAAATCCTAGTGTATTATATATCCATTTCTGCCATCTATAACTACTCTTTGCTTTAGTCTTAGTGAAAACACTAGGTGGTACTACATTCTTGGGAGGTGAAGCGGGAGCTACTGTGATAGCAATGGTTGCCTTAGAATCTAAAGAAGGTGGTTTACCAAGTACAGACTTAGAATGATTAGTGGGCCTAGAGGTATTCCGATTCTTAGGATTCCGTAATCGAGAGATTATAGTTTTAGCAACACATTTGTCATGACAATCAGAATTCATACTCTTTCGACAAATAACACAAGGTGCATCAGACTGAATATCAAAAGTACTTAACGGTTTAGCATTCGTTACATCACTATTTGTATTACATTTGCCAGACGCAACATCTATAGTGGAAGCAACATGATTTTTATTCAGAGTCCTAGGGTGTTCTTCTACTTTAGCATTCTTTATTGATCTTTTCTTAGGTCGCAACTTCCTATTCTTCGATTGAGTGCTCCTAGGCTGTGAAGTGCGGACGTTTGGAAAAGATGCAACTATTCCTGTTTCAGTAGAGGGAAACACATTAGCAACTTGTGATTTGGCAGTGGGAATTCTAGGTTCACGATTACTAAGTGTGACTGGTGCTAATCTCTTAATCACAGTAGGCGGAAGTTGTTCATACTTTCCTAAATTTTCCCGTAACTTAGAGATGGTGTGAATTAGATCTTGATTTTCAGAACGAATATTTCCAGCAAAATTCATGACATCTCTAGTGTGAGCAAGATAGTGATCAAGTTCGTTTGATGCTTCAAGTCGAGTCTTTTTGAGTAAATCAAATATGACACCATATTCCTATTTAACTTTTAAAAGTTCTTGTTCATATTTTGAGATTTGACTTTTCAAAGACACGTTTTGATCATCCAGTTGATCAAGTTTAGAATCAGAAGATTTTGCACTCAACTGAGCGATTTTCTTTTGAAAACTAAGTTGATGATTGTGAATATCTTTTTCACACCAATGAAGACGACGTTTTGCATTGTAAATTTCCGTGTGTAATCGTTTATTTTCAGCTTTTAAAGACTCGATCTGAAGCACATTATCGGTGTTCTCAACAGTTACAATAGTTTCAACAATATCAGCAGAGATATAATCAGATGCAAATGGCAAGGCATGAAGTAACACAACATTATGGATATCAGCACAGATAACATCTTCCAAGAGTCGATCAACATCTTTTCTCAATAGTTTCTTTTTGCGTTTTGTGTTCGAAATAGATGTTTCTGTTTTCTCGAAAACGTTTTTCATTACCCCAAGTTCCTTATGAAAATCCTTTTCCCAGGCAATTGCACAACTTTTCAAGTTTTTAACATTAGGTAAAAGATTTTTCTGAAAAATGTCTCTTTGTTCTCGCGCCAGAGGCGATTGAAAATGTTCAACTTTGATTTCAGAGCGATATTCTATCTCATGTTGTAAAATTTTGAGGTCAGCCATGAAAATGTCAAAATATCGAAGGATTTTTCGATTTTCAGGTTTTGAGTTTACTTCACTAATGGAAGGTAAAGGACCATAAGTTTGTGCAAATTCTGTTTTGGGATTAACATTAGAAGACTCAGGTGTTTTGATGATAACCCTTGGTGTGTTAGAAGAGTCCGTTGGTGTGACGAAAGTGACCGCGTTTTTATAATTAAAAGGTTTGTTGTAAACAACATTTTTTAATTTTGATCGACTCTCGTCTTCTGCATCTAATTCCTCTTGACGATGATATTCAACAACACTCATGACAGTATTATCAATTTTGTATTCTGCACTGGAAACTTCAGGAGTTGGTTTGAATGTTTTTAGTGAAAGCTTTGGTTTGTAATCAGCTAGATTTTTTCCATATCCTTTTGGATTGGGTTTTAAGGTAAACTTTTCAATAGCTGTTACGGATTCACCATGTTTGTAAACAACAGTTTTAAACTCTTTAAGTTTGTTTTGCAAGCCGAGAATTTCGTCAAGAAGGTCATCTACCCGATTCGTTCAATGCTTTTTGTATGCGGAGAACTGTTTTTGACAATTTAACAACTCAGCCTTGGCTTTTTGATTTTCCAAGGTGAGAGCGTTAATTTGCTTTTTATGTTCGTGTTTCAGTTGTTCTAATTCAGACAACAAAGCATTCTTCGAGGCGGCTAGATCACGCATCTGTCTCTCTAAATATTTTTCATTTTGATGAGATTTTGCAAAAGCGGCTTCAAAACCTTTTTCACGGTTTTCTTGAGTTTTGAAAAAGTTGAGTTGCATTTGTAAGCATTCAAAATCCTTAGTTAACAGTGCATTTTTACTTTTTAAGGACTGATTTAATGCATAACATTCCTCCATTTTGATTTTATGGTCTTGAATTAACCGAGCAAAATCCGGATGAGGCAACAGATCATCTTGTTCAACGTGAGTCTCAACATGATCATTCTTTAGATCCTCAAGTACGACCACGGAGTCAATTTGATTATCAAAGGAAACCATAAGGTCATCTTGATCGTCAAATGTAACTACAGGGTTAACTTGAAAATCATCAGAAAAAGATGTAGAAGACTCATTTTGAACAGTCTGATCCGTGCCGGATTCAGATATTGGCGGAGAGATTAGTTCAGATATGATGATGGTTTGTTCGGGTACCTGAGACAAGCCATCAGTGTCATACACTGGGCCTGTATCACTCATGTGCAGCTCATGCATATTAGCCATCAACATAACAGCTGCATTAGCCTGCAAGTCCTCCATATCATCATCTGAGTCTGCATCTGCCATAAAGCTCTGTTCTTTGTCTGTAAGAGATCCACCAGCTTCATCCTTAAGAGCCAAAAGTAAAGCCTCTTTGAAATAAGCACTGCCCCTAGTCCTTGGCTTTGGGCATTGATGAGTGTCTAAACACTCATCATTTTTGTACCATTTAAACTGCGAAACCACCTGAAAACACTCAGAAATGCATCAAAATGATAAAAATATCACAAATAAGTGTTTTATGTGTTTTAAATGCAAAAATATCAAAATCTGGTGAAAAACGTATTAAGTTTACATAATTGGCAGTTTTAGTCCCCCAAGTTTCAAAAGTTGTCAAAAACAGTCCCTGGTATATCAAAATAAAGAAAAATATCATTTCAAGTCCCTAGGGATTCATGAGTTGTCAAAAATTGGTCTTTGAAATTTAAAATTACAAATTTACAACTTAGGTCCCTATACTTTCAAAAATGTCAAGTTTGGTCCTTTGAAAGTTTGAAAATATAAAAAATGGTCCTTGTACTATTGAGACTTGTCAAAAGTGACCCTTGAAACAGTTTTGAGAAAATGGCAGGTTTGGTCCCTCATCTTTCAGAGAATTGCAAAATGGTCCTTGTGTTATCACTTAACCAACCGGACCCTTATATTATACCAAGTCCAAATCCTAAGCCAAGCCCAATCCATTTACCACCCAACCCGGCCCAGTCCAATATCCAACCCGATCCAATCCCACCCAAATACCCACAATTTAAAATAAAATAAACCGCCCCCTTTCCCTGTCCTCCCCGACCACCATGTCCCCTCCACCTTCAGCCACCCTACTCCCTGTTTTGTTCCCCCCTCCTCACCTAACAGCCAAGAAGCATTAAATGCTTCTCTTACCCAAACACTCAACCCCCAACAGGCTAATATAAGCTTTCCCGCCAAAACCAATCAAACGGCCAAAATTGATTTCTAGCAATCCAAGGGCCAATATCATTGCTGGGATTTGAAGAGAGAGGTGAGAGAAAGACAATTTGAGTATAAAAGAGAAGGAAGACAGAGAAGGAAGAGAGTAGTTAGTTTATTTCTTAAAAATGTATGTCGTTTTTAGTTATTAAGTCTTAAAATAGATTCATAGTTGTAATTTCAAATTTCCTTGTATCAAATTACTGTGTTGAAATGTATTGCAACTCATTTTAAGTATTAATTCAAAGCTTGTGTTCATTTTCCAAATTTATGTTAACTGTTGAGATTTTTATTTTCAACATCCTATGTCAAAGCCTTTAGCAGTTTATTTATAAGCTCAAACAAGCTCAAACTAGCTTATCATAGCTTTTTGTGAGCCTACTATTAAGTTTTAAGCATATTTGATATATGGTCAACGAAAGTCAACTGTTTGGTGATCTTGGCTCAAAAATGGTTATGGTTTGATTTGATGATGGATCTGGGTTGAGTTTGATGTTTGATGGGTTAGTTTAGTGGTCCTTTATCTGGTTTGCAAGCCACAGTGGCTGGGATTCTTGTAAGTTAATCTTGATCTCATATGCTAGCACATTAAACAGTGGTGTTATAATATCTTGTAGATCTGTTATAGTGGTGTTTATTGCTTTCATTTTAGTGCTTTTGATCTGATTTATAGTTAGTATAATCTTGTTTTCATGTTTAGCTAAGGTTGATTACATTTAACTGTCATAAAGGGGTGTTTGGATTGGTTAATAAAACTGAGTTTGAACATTAGTCACTAGTTAAAATCTGTTGAAATAGACTCTGGTAGTATAGTTATACTTAGTCTAGTGGTTTATTTGCATCAAAACACATAAAAAGTCAAAAATCTATAGTCCACTGTCTTGATCACACCACTGTTGGAATCAGTCACCATAATCATTCACATAGGTTTAAAACTTGATAATCTAGCTGGCTGAAGCTTCATTTCATTAACATACATCAACATCAGTCCAATATTTGCATCTAAATCTCAAGAAAGTCAAAGTTTCAAACTATTTTCAAAGTCAAAATCATGTCAAAAACTGATTTGTGCAGACATTGCAGCAGTTGCACAGGGTTCAATACAGCTTGTTAGGGTCTGATTTTTGGTTTAAGTGTAGTCTGCTAGGTGGTCTTTAAGACCACTTATCTGTTTTTGGCTCTAGCTTTTCTGATAAGCTGGTACATAAGCTCAAACATCAGACCTGTTTCCTGTTTTGCTGTTAAAATCAGTGAACTCATGATCTTGTGAAACTGCTTATCAGAGGTTAGGAGTAGTTGGTTTTAGCTTATATTAGCTTATTTGAGTATAATCTAGGTTCTGTAGAAGTTTGGTTGCTTATTGTGCTTGTTTGCTTATTTCTAAGTGCTTATCTCAATTCAAGTTACACTGCAGCTCTGAATTTTTACACATAAGCACCACATTTCTTATTTTTCATAGAACCAGAATAGCATTTTAGCATTTTCCTGAATTTTTCATTAATTTTGGTCACTGTTTGCTATTTTTCTAGATTTAAAATAGTTTTTAATCACTTTTAATTAGCTTTAATTGCAATTAATTGAGAAAAAGTTCCAAAAAATAATTTTTCATTTTTTCCAGTTTAAGAAAAATATAAAAAGCATAAAAAAGATTTTTCCTTATCTTTCCCCTTTTATTTGGTATTTTTCACAATTTAAATTAGATTAAAATAGTTTTAAATTAGTAGAAAATACAAAAATAATCAGAAAAATACAAAAATAGTTTTGAAAATTCTATTTTGATATTTTAGATTTTTCTAAGTCAAAATTTTATTTTTCTAGCTTTGTTTCATATTTTCTTGTATTTTAGGTTATTATTTAATAGTTAAAAATAGTTTTTAATTAGATAATTAGTTTTAAAAATAATTTTATTTTCCTAATAATTTACTTTTATCATTAGGTTTATAAAAACATCATTTTCATATTTTTAGGGTTAATATTGATTTAGTTTCACATTTTTATTTGTACGTAACGTAGTTTTTAATTTCAGTATTATAAAAACATAAAAACAAAAACATCATTTTGCAAATAGTGATAGCGTTTATTTAATATTTTTTATCTCTTTAATTTTCTTTAATTTGTATTTAAGCCTCTGTATTTGTTTGCTATTTCTGTAGTTATAATAATCTCAAATCCCTTTATCCATTCAAATTTCTCGATCACTATACGTTAGGTGATCCATTGCATAGCTCGCTGGGACATAACGACCCGGGGAAACACTATACTCCTCTGGACTTAATTGCATTGCGTTCTCAAGCTGTCTGGCTTTTATTACGGTTGACCATTCACAAGTGGTTGACTTGTGTGATAAACCTGACCATTTGGGAGCGCATCAAATTTTTGGCGCCGCTGCCGGGGAGCTGTGCTGATTATCTTCCGTCTAGCAGATTAGTGATTTGGATATTCACTCTTTGTTCATACCATCCATCTATATATGTTTATATTTTCTCATAAAAATCCAAAAATCCAAAAATACTCTTCTCATTCCTCTTATCCGTATGATTCTATTTCTCTTACCCCCTCGTACCATTTGATTCTACTCTTCTTTAACCTCAAAACCGTTTAATTCTATTTCTTTAACCCTCTACATGTTTAATTCTCATGGCGACATTCGATTATCCTCGTTGTTTCCACTGCAAAAGCCGTATGGAAGAGGATCAGCTCGATTGTCAGAATCCGGATTGTTTATGCAAGCGATGTGGAAGGATGGGTGCAAGCAAATATTGTTATTGGTGCGAATTATTTGAAGACTCTCTCGATGATTCTCCAAGTTTTTCCGACCATCCGCCACAACCCGATGAACCCGTTCAAGAACCGGAGACCATAACGGAAGTGGTGGAAATTGCTAGCTCTCAGAGCACACCACTTGTCCCACCTCCTGATTTTTCTGAATGTTCTTCGAGACTTGATAATCATTCGGATCACCATGTTGGTTTTGTTGATTCTTTGGATAAACTGATTCCTCTTCATAACTCTCAAATGCAATCGTTTATTCCTTGTGTCGGTTGTGGTGAGCCTCTCTTTGGTTCACCCTGTCGTTGGTGTACTTGTGTACAATGTGGTAATGATATCCATAATGGGAGTTGTTTGTTTTGTGGTTCGAGGAATTCATTTGTTTATGATCCTAATCCGAACTCATTTAACGACCCCTCAAACTTTTCCAATTACCCACCACAGCCCGACTTATCTTCATATAATCAACATCACTGCTGTGAATTTTGTGGAGGTCCTCACCAAGGATTTGAGTGTCAATCTGGAAACACGTTTGTCTATGAACAGTTTTCCAGTGATGCTCAGAACTTGGGTTATGACCAAAATCCATATGATTCACCAGTCCAGACTCAACAGTTTTACTGTTGTGAGTACTGTGGAGGTCCCCACTTCAGCTCTGATTGTCAAATAGGGAACCCAGTTCCTTGTAACAATCATGACTCTTACTTGTTTGACAATTTCCAACCTCCACAGCACCATACGGTTCAAACTCCACCTGAGCCGTTATCTCAAGAAATCTCCCAAGATTTTGAAACCACAATGAAAACACTTGATGATATGATTAGTAACTTTAAGAATCAAGTGAGTGGTGAAAAGACCATAGGAGAATTGCTGGCCGAAGAACGAGAAGAACGAGAAGCTCGCAAATCTAGGGAAGAATTATTAATCCTAGAGCAAGCAGCTCTAAGGCGTTCCCAATTTCTCAAGGCAGCTCTTTATGACGATGACGAGGAGAGTTTTTATCCTTTTAAAGATAATATTTCTCAACTCCCTCAGTCAGTTGATATCCCAGCAGTTGAGATTCCATCTCAAACAACTGCTATCACACCCGAGATTCACACTCACTCTCTTATTATGGGGGACGAGCATCTCGACACTGTTCCTGAAAAGGAATCGGACGAATTCATAAAGTCTAGTGTTGAGAACCTTGTCCCAATCCCAAGAGAGTCACAGGGAATTCTTGATCATGTGTGTGATATTCCTCCTCCTCTTGTCTTCCAAAATGATCATGTTGAGATGTTCTCCGATTCTGATGATGATGATTCGTTATCTTGTGGAGACATCGCTTATGTGGAAGATTTACCTTCTGAGCTTGTTAGCTTAGAAGAAGAGAATGATGAAGTTACTGACACTGAAATCAAAGATGAAGCTCTTCGAGCAACATTATTGAATGTCAGTCTTCTCATTTCTAAAATCGAGGCTTTCAAAGAGAAACCTATTTCATCTCCTATCCCCATTAAGGATAGTGACATTCTTTCCGATGATTCTATTCCGGAAATGAAAGCCTCCTGTTTTGATAATATGGGAGAGAAGATTAGTGGCAGTACCACTTTTCATTCTCATAATTCTCTCCCCGATTATGAATCATGTACATTGGAGGAGTTCACCAGTGAACCCACTCATATCAATTCTGAATATGATTCATTCACCTTCATGGAGTTCTCAGATGAACTCACTCATATCATATCTCCGCCGGAGTATGATAATTTCTACTTTGATCTAGACACTCCCATAATATGTCTTGATCAAGCAAGCTTAACTGATGAGATTCATGAAACTATGAATTCTCCTATTGAGGATGAAGAGTTAGTCATGATTTCTATCATGATTTTCTTTCTTTTCTTCATATATTCTGTCACTTCTCCTGTTCTTCACTCCTTCGGGAATGAAGACATTATCTTTGATCCCGGCATTTTCATGTACCATTATCTTGAGCCGGGAATATATCTCATCGGTGTGGAACTTTCACATGCTTCAAATGTTTGTCCAAAAATCTTGAACGAAAGTCCGATGGAGATTGTCTCTTCCACGTTACTTTCCCCATGAACAAATTAATTCGGGGTCGAGTCAAGCTAGCGACTCGGTAATCAAAAACAGTAGCTAAGCATGGGTTTTCACCCGTGTGTACCACCTTAGTGTGGGGGAGTTGCCCCACATGTTGTGTATATAAGTTTTCCAAAAAAAAAAAAAAAAAAAAAAAAAAAAAAAAAAAAAAAAAAAAAAAATCTTTTTAAATAATGGCCGTAGTATTTCCCTTTTACGTTCTTTGTTTCGGCATAACCGCCGGTACTTTGAATATTGAGGGAAATATTCATTTCTAAGTGTGGGGGGGAATTCTCACGAATTTTATCATATAATTATCCCAATTCCCCCGTTTTTGGCCAAATTTTTTTTTTTTGGAGTAAGTGTTCTACACTTACTCAATTGGTTATCAGTCCGCCTTGTCTAATAAACTAAAGGATTGGCTAATCCAGGAGCAAACGGCTCTTGGTAAAGATATCTCAAATCCGTTGACGGCTTGCAATTTGCCCAAAATTGTATGGTATTCAGCTCACCATATCCTAAAAAGTGAAGAGTTGGCTAGCCCGCAAGTTTATGGCTTGTGGTAAAGGCAGTGGAAAAACCATAATTGGTAATCAGCTCACCAAAGATAATATTAATAATTTATCTAAGAGTTGGCTAGTCCAGAAGCAAACGGCTTCTGGTAAAGACAAATCAAATCCGTTGGAAGCTGGTGGTTTGCTCAAAATCACATGGTTATCGGTGTACCATGGTTCTTACTTGAACTGAAACATTTGGCTACTCCAGAAGTAATGGCTTTTGGTAAAGAGATTCAAATCTATTAATTTTTCTCAAAACATTGCTAGGGACTAGCAATATCTTAGTGTGGGGGATTGATGAGTGTCTAAACACTCATCATTTTTGTACCATTTAAACTGCGAAAACACCTGAAAACACTCAGAAATGCATCAAAATGATAAAAATATCACAAATAAGTGATTTATGTGTTTTAAATGCAAAAATATCAAAATCTGGTGAAAAACGTATTAAGTTTGCATAATTGGCAGTTTTAGTCCCCCAAGTTTCAAAAGTTGTCAAAAACAGTCCCTGGTATATCAAAATAAAGAAAAATATCATTTCAAGTCCCTAGGGATTCATGAGTTGTCAAAAATTGGTCTTTGAAATTTAAAATTACAAATTTACAACTTAGGTCCCTATACTTTCAAAAATGTCAAGTTTGGTCCTTTGAAAGTTTGAAAATATAAAAAATGGTCCTTGTACTATTGAGACTTGTCAAAAGTGACCCTTGAAACAGTTTTGAGAAAATGGCAGGTTTGGTCCCTCATCTTTCAGAGAATTGCAAAATGGTCCTTGTGTTATCACTTAACCAACCGGACCCTTATATTATACCAAGTCCAAATCCTAAGCCAAGCCCAATCCATTTACCACCCAACCCGGCCCAGTCCAATATCCAACCCGATCCAATCCCACCCAAATACCCACAATTTAAAATAAAATAAACCGCCCCCTTTCCCTGTCCTCCCCGACCACCATGTCCCCTCCACCTTCAACCACCCTACTCCCTGTTTTGTTCCCCCCTCCTCACCTAACAGCCAAGAAGCATTAAATGCTTCTCTTACCCAAACACTCAACCCCCAACAGGCTAATATAAGCTTTCCCGCCAAAACCAATCAAACGGCCAAAATTGATTTCTAGCAATCCAAGGGCCAATATCATTGCTGGGATTTGAAGAGAGAGGTGAGAGAAAGACAATTTGAGTATAAAAGAGAAGGAAGACAGAGAAGGAAGAGAGTAGTTAGTTTATTTCTTAAAAATGTATGTCGTTTTTAGTTATTAAGTCTTAAAATAGATTCATAGTTGTAATTTCAAATTTCCTTGTATCAAATTACTGTGTTGAAATGTATTGCAACTCATTTTAAGTATTAATTCAAAGCTTGTGTTCATTTTCCAAATTTATGTTAACTGTTGAGATTTTTATTTTCAACATCCTATGTCAAAGCCTTTAGCAGTTTATTTATAAGCTCAAACAAGCTCAAACTAGCTTATCATAGCTTTTTGTGAGCCTACTATTAAGTTTTAAGCATATTTGATATATGGTCAACGAAAGTCAACTGTTTGGTGATCTTGGCTCAAAAATGGTTATGGTTTGATTTGATGATGGATCTGGGTTGAGTTTGATGTTTGATGGGTTAGTTTAGTGGTCCTTTATCTGGTTTGCAAGCCACAGTGGCTGGGATTCTTGTAAGTTAATCTTGATCTCATATGCTAGCACATTAAACAGTGGTGTTATAATATCTTGTAGATCTGTTATAGTGGTGTTTATTGCTTTCATTTTAGTGCTTTTGATCTGATTTATAGTTAGTATAATCTTGTTTTCATGTTTAGCTAAGGTTGATTACATTTAACTGTCATAAAGGGGTGTTTGGATTGGTTA
>BPTQ01000004.1:223186696-223503651 GCA_019973895.1 Chrysanthemum seticuspe
AGATATACGATGAAACACAATACCAAACTACATACACTTTTCAATATAGAATGTTAACCATAGTCTCGGTACCAATCTAGTATAGAACGTGTAGAAACCTAAATATCACCAAAAATCCACCAAAAACTCAAACTTTTTCAAATCACCAAAAACGTAGTAAACCCACTAAAGAACACAATTTCAAACTTAAAACAAGCATGAAAATACAAATCTTAGTAGTGTTCACAAATCCAAAAGTAAACCATTCGAACTTAGTAGAACCAACCCAACAAAAACCTAACTTTTCATTACAAATATACCAAAAAGTTCGATCGCTGAATCGAGTGCCTCATAAAAGAACCATCGCTGAACGAAGTGTAAAAACATCGCTGAATGTCACAACCTCGATCGCTCAATCTAGATCGCTCAATTTCATGTTCATCACCTGGATCTAACTCGCTAGCTCCAACACTGTAAGTCGCTACAAAAATGTGAAGCAAGTCGCTACCAAGAAAATACTCCGTGAGCTAAGTCGCTAGCTTGAAAAACCATATAAACATTACTTTTCAATCCAAAAACAACCCAACCAAGATGATTCAAGCTTACCAAATGAAAACCTAAACACTTGTGATGATTCTAAACATAAAAGTACGAACAAAATTCAAACTTTAACACAAGAAATCACCCAAATGATGCAAAAACCACTAAACTTTTTCAAACTCAAAAACCACCTAAAAACCACTATAAATCCAAAGATGTGCAAGATATGATCTAACCATGGCTCTGATACCAATTGTAAGATATAACTTTTCACATACATCAAACCATAACACAAAGTAGCATATAGATGGAATTCTAGAGAGAGAAAGTTAGAGGTTTAGGGAACTTAGTGAGAGAAAGTGAAAGATATTATTATGAGCTCCAACTCTCTACCTTGAAAGGTAGAGAGTATTTATAGTCTTACATAAATCGCCACACATCGGGCTGTGGATCAGGCATACAGTGGGTAAAGACCCGTCCGTCCTCCACGGTGATACTAAACTAAATACTACTTAACTTAAGATAATTACGACTACGAGCTTTCTAACGATTACATATACTTGAGGTGACCGACTCTTTAATACCGGGAATTTCTAATTCCTAACATTAAACAATAATATCAGTTACTTGTTCTCTCTAATTGGTAGTTAGTTAAAATTTTAATTTAACAGTTAATCTAGTAAACTTGTCATTTCTTAGTTTAATGGAGTTATTATTGTTGATTAATGTTTGTTCAGTCTTAGTAAATGATTATATAAGGTCTGCAATCAAGTTTATGATTTTAATCTTTGTGTTGCTTTGAAATTCATCAAAACAGTTCTATAAAAGGGTGTTTGGATTTCCTTTGTTAACTGTATTAGAGTGTGTTCAATCCAGTGTTATTGCTTGTTCTGTGTCATATTTGGTCTAAAGATCTCAGTTCAACAAGAAAAACTAGTGTTCACTTTGTAAAAAGTCAAAAATCCTTTTAATCTAATTTGGTGCATTAACTGTTGAAATTTCATGTTCTGTGATCATGGATTTGTGTTTATAAGTTATTATAATCTCTTAATTTAGTCTTAATATAACCTAATACATCATAATTAATAAGTAAGATCAATCCTAAGTTCATATAAGTCAAACTGATTCATTTTATCAAAAAGTCAAAGAGTGCTCTGTGCACAGTTGTGGTACCCCATTTCACAAGCTCTTAGAGAGCTTATTAATGGCCTCTAGCTTATGTGTTTTAGCTTTTTGAGAAGTTCATCTAGCTGACTCAAGGTTCCAAGTTTCATTTTTCCATTTTCAGCTTATTTGATAAGTATACTAGTGCTTTTTATTTCTGTCCATTTTCTCAGTATACAATGAGTTATACTCAGTGGTTTTTCAAGTTCTTCATAAGCTTCTCACAAGCTTATTAGAATAAGCCAAACTTTGTAAATCAGCTTTTTGGATAGCTTATCTGGTCATCTTGCTAATCCAAGTTTTTGTTTTTAGTTTCTAGCTTATCTCAGTGCTTAAAAAGTAGCTTAAAGGTGCCTAGTGAACCAAACAGTGTCCTGTGCAAACAGATATACTATTGCTTATTTGAGTTTGTTTTGAGCTTATTTTTAGCTTATTTGCATTCTCAGTTGTCATATTATCTTATTTTAAGTTACTTAGCTTATTTTCAGGCTAGCTTTTGCTTATTTCTAGCTTAATAGTCATTTTAGCTTAATCATAGTGCTTAATCATTTATTTTGTTAACTGTTGGAATCTTAAGCTTATTCAGAGCTTATTAATCAGTTTCATAAAAAGTTGTAGTTGAAAAAAGTGCTTATAATCATTAGCTTAACAAGATTGTAAAGAAAAATCAAAAAAATAAAATAGTTGCAAAAAGTCATTGCTGGGATTCGAACCCTGGCCACCCAGCTCACCACACCACACACACACCATCTGCCCTAGGGTCTTTTTCAGTTTTCTTTTGCACCCTTTAATATATAACCCATCTTTGTCAGTTTAAGCTTATACGAGCTTAATTGCTTATTTCCAGCTTATTTAGACCAGCTTTTTCATCCTTTTCATTTTTCTTAGATTTGTATTAGTATTAAGTATTTTACAAAAAAGTTTCAGATTTTTCTCATTAGTTTTAGTATTTTTAAACATTTAATTAGTGTAAAATCTTATTTAATTCATAAAAAAAAATATAAAAGTCTAAAAAATATAAATCTTTTTTCTAAAATTTTCTTTTGTCATATAGTACGTAAAAAAATTGTTTTTACACTTGTAGGACTTTTATTTCATAAATTTTACGTTTTTGCTTGCGCACTCGCGTAATTTTTATAAATAACTTACGTTTTCATTTTAAATCACGTTTTTAGGTAAGTTAAGTTTACGTTTTAGTTAAAATAGTTTATTTAAGATATTTTGTTTTGTAAAATCACAAAAACATCATTGTAAAAATAGTGATAGCGTTTATTTAATATATTTTAACTTTTTAATTTCTTTTAATTTGCATTTAAGTCGCTGTAATTTGTAGATCTTTTCTTTAGGTATAATTATCCATCAAAATCCTACTGATCACTATCCTTAGTGATCATTCTATCATCTGATCAAGTGTTTATACACCAATTCATCCTCCGTGGGACTTAACGACCCAGGAATACATTATATTCCTCTGATCTTAATTGCATTTGGTGTGTGAGCTGTTTTAAGTTTATTACGGTTGGCCATTCATAAGTGGCTAGCTTGAGTGATTAAACTTGACGGTTTTGCACCAATCAAATTTTGGCGCCGCTGCCGGGGAGGCTGTAAGCGTGTTCTAAGCATTTTTCAGACCCGTACTTGCACATATACCATCGTTTGTAAACAGTTTTTTTTTTTTTTGTAAAGTTAATCATAAATCAAAAAGTTCATTAACACTTTTCCTAAAGTGTTAAAAACACCAAAAACAATATAAAACAACAAAACAATCGTAACGTTTTCTAGCTTGTGTTTCCTTTAAGGTGATTCTTAAAGAGATACGATTTGGTTAAACGAGACGATTCCAAAAATATTTTCCAAAAGTTTTAAACCCTTTGCACAAATCATACCTACGTCTTTTCAGTGGTACTTAATATATACATAAAAATCAACCACTGCAAATCAAGGCAGTACACCTACTAACCGGGGGTGTGACCATAATAAGTTCCCGAACATCAGATTTAAAACTTGCCTTTGTGTCACTTGTGATTTGGTGTACCTTTTTCAAAGAAGCCATTTCATTTGTGATTATTAGTTAAGTTCACTTGTCGTTTTGCCTCGCATTTGTTTTGAAAATTGATTTTTATACTTAGTGCATGCGCACTCGTTCTTCCAGTTCTACAAGTCCACTTTCAGAACTTGGAAAGATTCCTCGTAGACGTAGAGGACGTTCTGCTCCTTCAGCCGTGACTGAGGAACGTCTACCACCACCACCCCCTGTCGAAATGGCAGAAGACAAACCCATGAATGAGCTTCTCCAAGCACCCATCGAGGGTTACGGAGATGCCATTGTTGTTCCAGCCATTGTGGCTGATACCTTCGAGCTCAAAACCGGGTTACTTAATCTAGTAACCCAAAGCCAATTCTATGGTTTTGAGCGGGATGATCCTCATGCACACATTCGATGGTTTAACAAGATTGCATCTACCATCAAGTACAAGAATGTCCCACATGAAGCTATCAAGCTTCTTCTGTTCCCATTCTCTCTAGAGGGACAAGCCCGGAATTGGCTTGAGAAACAACCCCCTCGTTCCATTCAGACATGGGAGGATCTAGTTACTAAGTTCGTTAACGAATTCTATCCTCCATCCCGAACCACAAGTCTTAAGAATGAGATAATGAAATTTTCTCAGAGATTTGATGAATCATTCGGGGAGGATGGGATCGTTACAAAGAATTGCTCCGCAAGTGTCCGCATCATGGTTTTACCGAGTTAATGCAAATGGATACTTTCTACAATGGTCTGAGACAAGCTGACCTAGACTCTTTGAATGCCTCCGCGGGAGGTAATTTCCTTAGCAAAACCACAAAAGAAGCCTTACAAATCATTGAAAACAAGTCCCAGGTCCGCCCTTTCCGCACAAAGACATATCAGACTCAGTCTAATGTTGGACCTTCTACTTCGTCTCCTGTGAGTACATCTAGCACCGATGCTAAGATTGACAAACTCACAGATATTGTTCAGGCTTTGGTTCTTGCTAACCAAAAGAAAGTCACCTTCACACAGACACCATCACATGGTGAAGTGAAGAAAGTTGAAGTTTGTGTTACTTGTGGTGGTCCTCATGCATACTACAACTGTACTGCCACCGATGGTAGTCCGTTTGAAGCTAATGCTATAGCCGGTACTTCACACCAGGGAGGTAATCAATACCGTCCTCAAAATGAACCAAGCTACCGTGCTAACACTTATCAGGCACCACCCGGTTTTAACCAAAATCCTAACCGGAATCAGAATCAACCTAGAATGAACCAAGGTTATCAAAACCAAGGTAATTTCTATCCTGGACCCAATCAAGGTTTCCAACATCAAGGGAACCTTAATCAAAACAATTTCAATCGAGGGAATCAATTTCATGGGAATGTGAATCCTAATCAAGGGAATTTTCAACAACAAGGTCTTAATCAAAACATCCGACCTCAGAATTTCCCTCCACATCCTCCAGTACCATCATCTGATGAGTTACTAAAGCAGTTCATGAAATCCCAAGATGAAATGAACAGGTTGTTGGTCAGTCAGATTGCTGATCTCAAGAAGTCTTTAAATGATCAACCCTCGGGCTCAGGAAAACTTCCGAGCAACACGATCGCTAACCCGAGGGGCGATGCTAAGGCGATCACAACCAGAAGTGGTGTTTCATACAATGGACCCGCTATTCCTACTACCTCTTCTTCTTCTCTCCCGAAGGTAGTGGAAAGTGAACCTGAGGCTACAAAGGACAAGGAACTTCCTGTTAATAACGGAGGAACCAATGATGTCCAACCTCAAGTTGTCCAGAAACCCAAGTCAAATCCAGGAGTTGTTTTTGAACCACCTGTAGCTCCCGTTGAAAATATCAAATCCAAATCTTCTATTCCTTACCCATCACGTTTGAATGAGCAAAAGCTCCGTGAAAAAGCCAGTCATCAAATGGACAAATTTTTTCAAATTTTCCAAGAACTACATTTTGACATAAGCTTTGCGGATGCTATCATGCTGATGCCCAAGTTTGCATCAACTCTCAAACACATGTTAAGCAACAAGGAAAAGCTGTTTGAAATGGCTAAAACTCCTCTTAACGAGAACTGCTCTGCAGTTATCCTGAAGAAGCTTCCAGAAAAGCTTGGAGATCCTGGAAAATTTCTCTTACCTTGTGTATTTCCAGGAATGGTTGAATGCTTTGCCTTAGCAGATCTTGGTGCAAGTATCAACCTGATGCCTTATTCAGTATGGAAGAAACTTTCTCTTCCAGAACTTACTCCTACATGCATGACTCTCGAGCTTGCAGATCGTACAATATCCCGTCCTCTTGGCATTGTTGAGGACGTATTTGTGAAAGTAGGAAAGTTCCATTTTCCAGCTGACTTCGTGGTTGTTGATTTTGATGCCGATCATCGGGTTCCTCTCATTGTTGGTCGAGGATTCCTGAGAACGGGCCGTGCTCTCATTGATGTATTTGAGCAAGAAATCACATTACGTGTTGGTAATGAAGCTGTCACTTTTAACCTTGATCAAACTTCGAGGTACTCCGCAAATTATGATTCTGAATCGGTTAACCGAATAGATATCATTGATGTTGCTTCTGAAGAGTACTCTCAAGAAGTTCTTGGTTATGATCATAATTCTTCGAGTGATAATCTCACTCATTCATCTCAACCCATCATCGCCAATTCTACTCCTTCTCTCACCCCATTTGAGGAAAGTGACTTCATCTTAGAAGAGATTGAAGCCTACTTGTCTAGTGATTCTGTTCCATGGGAAATTGATCACGCTCCCATCGACATTGAGGGGGACATACTTCTCATTGAGAAGTTGCTTAATGATGATACATCATCATCTCCACTCCCTCCCGTCGAACTTCATAACAAGGAAGTCAAGTCAGTTGAGAAAACTGAAGAATTTCCTGAAGTCGAACTTAAGGACTTACCACCTCATCTCGAGTATGCATTTCTTGAAGGTGATGATAAATTACCAGTCATTATTGCTAGAGATTTGAGTAAAGATGAAAAGTCTGCTCTCATAAAGATCTTGAAGTCACACAAGCAAGCAATTGCTTGGAAACTCTCCGACATTAAGGGTATCAACCCTGAATTTTGTACTCACAAAATCTTGATGGAGGATGACTTCAAGCCAGCAGTTCAACATCAGAGAAGAGTAAATCCAAAAATCCATGATGTTATCAAACAGGAGGTTATCAAACTTCTTGATGCATGATTGATTTACCCGATCTCAGATAGTCCTTGGGTTAGCCCAATTCATTGTGTTCCTAAAAAGGGTGGCATAACTGTTGTCACAAATGAAGATAACGAGTTAATTCCAACTCGGCTGGTTACGGGATGGCGTGTTTGCATTGACTATCGTAAGTTGAATGACGCTACCCGTAAAGACCATTTTCCTCTACCCTTTATGGACCAAATGCTTGAGAGATTAGCAGGAAATGAATACTATTGTTTCCTTGATGGTTTCTCGGGGTACTTTCAGATCCCCATTGATCCAAAGGATCAAGATAAAACTACATTCACCTGCCCATACGGAACTTTTGCCTACAGACGTATGCCTTTTGGCTTATGTAACGCTCCTGGCACGTTCCAACGATGTATGATGGCCATTTTCCACGACATGATCGGGGAAACAATAGAGGTGTTTATGGATGACTTCTCGGTCATTGGGGATTCGTTTCAAACATGTCTCTCCCATTTAGATAAAATGCTCAAACGGTGTGAAGACACCAATCTTTGTCTAAATTGGGAGAAAAGCCACTTTATGGTCAAAGAAGGCATAGTCCTTGGCCATAAGATTTCAAAAAATGGGATTGAGGTAGATAGAGCAAAAGTCGATGTTATTGCTAAATTGCCTCATCCTACTACCGTCAAAGGTATTAGGAGTTTTTTAGGTCATGCCGGTTTCTATCGTAGATTCATACAAGATTTTTCTAAAATCGCCCGGCCTATGACCCATCTTCTTGAAAAGGATGCTCCTTTTATCTTCTCACCCGAGTGCATCAAAGCTTTTGAAACATTGAAGAAAAAGCTTACTGAAGCACCCATTCTCGTTGCTCCCGACTGGGATTTACCCTTTGAGCTCATGTGCGATGCAAGTGATTTTGCTATCGGTGCAGTCTTAGGGCAACGTAGAGCTAAGCATTTTCAGCCTATCCACTACGCAAGTAAGACTATGACTGAAGCTCAAACTCATTACACTACCACAGAAAAAGAGCTATTAGCTGTGGTGTATGCATTTGAGAAATTTCGGCCGTACTTAATCTTGACCAAATGTGTAGTGTATACGGATCACTCGGCTCTCAAATATCTCTTTGCAAAACAAGATGCAAAGCCGAGATTGCTCCGTTGGGTTCTCCTCCTCCAGGAATTTGATATCATCATACGTGATAAAAAAGGAGCTGAGAACCTGGCTGCTGATCATCTTTCCCGATTAGAGAACCCTCACCAAGATGTTTTCGAGAAAAAGGAAATAAATGAAACATTTCCTCTCGAGACACTCAATGCGGTTTCTTTTCGTGGAAACTCTTCTACCCCATGGTTTGCTGACTTCGCAAATTACCATGCGGGTAACTTCATAGTGAAAGGGATGTCGACCCAGCAAAAGAACAAATTCTTCAAAGATGTTAAACATTATTTCTGGGACGACCCCTACTTATTCAAAATCTGTGCGGATCAAGTCATCCGACGGTGTGTTTATGGACAAGAAGCTCTTGACATTCTCAAATCTTGCCATGCTGGACCCACTGGGGGACATCATAGTCCAAACTACACCGCCAAAAAGGTGTTTGATTCCGGGTTTTATTGGCCCACCATCTATAAGGATGCCCATGAATTTGTCAAAGCATGTGACGCTTGTCAACGTCATGGAAATATCTCTCAAAGAAATGAAATGCCACAAAATGCCATTCAAGTTTGTGAGATATTTGACATATGGGGTATTGACTTTATGGGGCCGTTTCCATCTTCTCGAGGTAACAAATACATACTCGTGGCTGTTGACTATTTGTCAAAATGGGTTGAAGCAAAAGCTTTACCCACCAATGATGCCCGAGTTGTTGTGAAATTTTTGAAATCTCTTTTTGCCAGGTTTGGAACTCCTCGTGCTATAATCAGAGATCGTGGTACACATTTTTGTAATGACCAATTTGATCGTGTCATGCAAAAGTATGGTGTTACCCACCGTCTATCTACTGCATACCACCCACAAAAAAGTGGACAGGTGGAAGTTTCCAACCGTGGTATTAAAAGAATTCTTGAAAGGACAGTAGGCGAAAATCGTGCATCCTGGTCGGATAAACTGGATGACGCACTCTGGGCCTTTCGTACAGCTTACAAAACACCCATCGGGTGTACTCCATACAAGCTTGTGTACGGAAAGGCATGTCATCTTCCGATTGAACTTGAGCACAAGGCTTACTGGGCCTTGAAACATGCAAACTTCGATATACAGACAGCTGGTGATCACAGAAAAGTTCAAATGAATGAACTAAATGAACTTCGTGATCAAGCTTACAAGAACTCTTTGATCTACAAACAAAAGATAAAGAAGATTCATGACTCTAAAATCAAGAACCGCGTTTTTAACGTTGGTGATCGAGTCCTTCTTTTCAATTCAAGATTAAAGATTTTCTCGGGAAAGCTTAAGTCCCGTTGGTCTGGTCCATTTACTATCGCTAAGGTTTATCCTTATGGCACCATTGAGTTATCTCAGCCTGATGGTCCAAATTTTAAAGTGAATGGTCATCGATTAAAGCATTACTTTGGAGAGGACATTCCACCCGTGATTGTCCCGGATCTACAAACTTTCCCCATGAACCAATGAATGCGGGGATCGAGTCAAGCTAGTGACTCGGGAATCAAAAACAGTAGCACACACCATATGGGTTTTCACCCATGTTTCTGTCTTCTTACCCCTTTCTACCACCCTAGTGTGGGGGAGTTTCCCCCCGCTGTTGTATATATCAATCTTCTAAAAAAAAAATGTATATATCAAAAACAAAATAATGGCCGTAGTATTTCCCTTTTATGTTCTATGTTTCGGCATAACCGCCGGTACTTTGAATATTGAGGGCAATATTCATTTCTAAGTGTGGGGGGGAATTCTCACGAATTTTATCATGTAATTATCCACCCAATTCCCCCGTTTTTGGCCAAAATTTTTTTTTTTTTGAGTAAGTTTTTTCACTTACTCAGCAAATGGTAATTAGTCCGCCATGTCTAACCCACATAAGGATTGGCTAATCCAGGAGCAAACGGCTCTTGGTAAAGATATCTCAAATCCGTTTATGGCTTGCAATTTGCCCAAAATTGTATGGTGTTCAGCTCACCATATCTTTAAACTAGTGAAAAGTTGGCTAGCCCGCAAGTTTATGGCTTGTGGTAAAGGCAGTTGAAAATCCATAATTGGTAATCGGCTCACCAAAGATAATATTGATAATTTATCTAAGAGTTGGCTAGTCCAGAAGCAAACGGCTTCTGGTAAAGACAAATCAAATCCGTTGAAAGCTTATGATTTGCTCAAAATCATTTGGTTATCATTGTACCAAAGTTCTTACTTGAACTAAAACAATTGGCTACTCCAGAAGTAATGGCTTTTGGTAAAGAGATGAAATCCATTAATTTTTCTCAAATCATTGCTAGGGACTAGCAATATCTTAGTGTGGGGGATTGATGAGTGTGCAAATACTCATCATTTTTATACTGTTTAGAATGCCAAAAACATCTGAAAACACTCAGAAATACATCAAAATGATGAAAATATCACAAACAAGTGTTTTATATGTTTTAAATGCAAATATATCAAAATCTGGTGAAAAACGTATCAAGTTTGCATAATTGGCAGTTTTAGTCCCCCAAGTTACAAAAGTTGTCAAAATTAGTCCCTGATAATTCAAAAACTTGTAAAATGTCATTTAAGGTCCATGAGATTCAAAAGTTGTCAAAACAAACCCTTTAAAGTTCAAAAATCACAATTTACAACTTTAGTCCCTCAACTTTACAAAAAAGTCAAAAATAGTCCCTGGGTGTTCAAAAATAGAAATTATTCAAACAACACCCTTGTATTATTTATATATGACAAAATTGGTCCTTTATGATAAGTTTAGAGAGAAATTACAAGTTTGGTCCCTGGAGTTTGAAAATTGTCAAAAATGGTCCTTGGACATTTTAAAAATGAAAAATAATCATCATTGGTCCTTGAACTATTCATATATGGCAGGAATGGTCCTTCTAAGAACTTTGGAATATTGTCAAGATTGGTCCTTCAACTTTGGCAGAATTACAGTTTTGGTCCTTGTGTAGTTACTAAATCAAACGGACCTTTTTATTATTAATACCCAAATCCAATCCTTCAACCCAGCTGCTGGCCCAATCCCAACCATAGCCCAAACCCAACACCCGTTATTAAAACCCGGTCAAATAAGGTCAAACACCCAAGAAACCCGCCTTCCCTGTTCACTCCCCTCTCCCATCTCTGCAAACCCAAAACCAGGTGGTTTTCACCACCACCTGGCCACCACCTTTCCACCTCACCATCTTTCCAGCTAACCCCCCTCCTATCATTAGCCCACAACTGCATTTAATGCATCCCCACCATCAAACACTTCATCCTTACCTCACAAACCTCTGTTTTTGCTTTCCAAATCACTCCTACTCCATGACTACTTCACATATTGTCCCCTCCACCTCACATAACATCCCAAACTTCTTTAATTACTCTGAAACTGTCTCAAGCAACCATTTGCACTTTTGGCGCCAAAAGTAAGATTAAAGGCTAGGATGAGTTTGACTCAATCAATGGCCAAGATTGTTGATGGGATATGATCAGAATCAAGTGGAGAGTCTCAAAATACTATAAAGAAAGAGGGAGAAGCAGAGAAGAAAAATATCTAGAGTAATTTTAATTTCTTAATGTCGTTTTAGTTCAATTTTAAATTTCAGTGTAAGTTTAAGCTTTCAAGCTATGCAATTCAAGTTTTTAATGTATAATTAAGCTTTTCTGAACATCAAATTCAAGTTTTACTTACTATCTCAGTTTATGCAAAAATTTTCCATGTTCAAAATCTCATGTATGTTCCAATGTTGTTTGTCTCCTTTGTCAAGGACTGAATAGCCCATGTAAGCTCCTAAAAAGCTTATGCAAGCTTTTAGAAACAATTAAAAACCAGTTTAGTACCAAAAACAGAAAAATACCAAAAATATAAATAAATTAGTTAAAAATCAAAAATCTATGGTGAAGATGATAACCAAGCTGGAGCAAGGTAGATTCTGGATGGCCTTGGTATAGAGCTTATTGGTAAGCTATAGGAAGTGTATTCACAGTCCTTGTTCTTGGTTTTCATTCAAATCCAATCTTGTAAGCCTTGTTCCATTTTTATTCATTGCATTGTTAAAGTGTTATTTAGCTTAAAATCTTGGTATGTTTGTGTTTATTAGTTATATTTAAGCATAATTAAACAATAATATCAGTTACTTGTTCTCTCTAATTGGTAGTTAGTTAAAATTTTAATTTAACAGTTAATCTAGTAAACTTGTCATTTCTTAGTTTAATGGAGTTATTATTGTTGATTAATGTTTGTTCAGTCTTAGTAAATGATTATATAAGGTCTGCAATCAAGTTTATGATTTTAATCTTTGTGTTGCTTTGAAATTCATCAAAACAGTTCTATAAAAGGGTGTTTGGATTTCCTTTGTTAACTGTATTAGAGTGTGTTCAATCCAGTGTTATTGCTTGTTCTGTGTCATATTTGGTCTAAAGATCTCAGTTCAACAAGAAAAACTAGTGTTCACTTTGTAAAAAGTCAAAAATCCTTTTAATCTAATTTGGTGCATTAACTGTTGAAATTTCATGTTCTGTGATCATGGATTTGTGTTTATAAGTTATTATAATCTCTTAATTTAGTCTTAATATAACCTAATACATCATAATTAATAAGTAAGATCAATCCTAAGTTCATATAAGTCAAACTGCTTCATTTTATCAAAAAGTCAAAGAGTGCTCTGTGCACAGTTGTGGTACCCCATTTCACAAGCTCTTAGAGAGCTTATTAATGGCCTCTAGCTTATGTGTTTTAGCTTTTTGAGAAGTTCATCTAGCTGACTCAAGGTTCCAAGTTTCATTTTTCCATTTTCAGCTTATTTGATAAGTATACTAGTGCTTTTTATTTATGTCCATTTTCTCAGTATACAATGAGTTATACTCAGTGGTTTTTCAAGTTCTTCATAAGCTTCTCACAAGCTTATTAGAATAAGCCAAACTTTGTAAATCAGCTTTTTGGATAGCTTATCTGGTCATCTTGCTAATCCAAGTTTTTGTTTTTAGTTTCTAGCTTATCTCAGTGCTTAAAAAGTAGCTTAAAGGTGCCTAGTGAACCAAACAGTGTCCTATGCAAACAGATATACTAGTGCTTATTTGAGTTTGTTTTGAGCTTATTTTTAGCGTATTTGCATTCTCAGTTGTCATATTATCTTATTTTAAGTTACTTAGCTTATTTTCAGTCTAGCTTTTGCTTATTTCTAGCTTAATAGTCATTTTAGCTTAATCATAGTGCTTAATCATTTATTTTTTTAACTGTTGGAATCTTAAGCTTATTCAGAGCTTATTAATCAGTTTCATAAAAAGTTGTAGTTGAAAAAAGTGCTTATAATCATTAGCTTAACAAGATTGTAAAGAAAAATCGAAAAAATAAAATAGTTGCAAAAAGTCATTGATGGGATTCGAACCCTGGCCACCCAGCTCACCACACCACACACACACCATCTGCCCTATGGTCTTTTTCAGTTTTCTTTTGCACCCTTTAATATATAACCCATCTTTGTCAGTTTAAGCTTATACGAGCTTAATTGCTTATTTCCAGCTTATTTAGACCAGCTTTTTCATCCTTTTCATTTTTCTTAGATTTGTATTAGTATTAAGTATTTTACAAAAAAGTTTCAGATTTTTCTCATTAGTTTTAGTATTTTTAAACATTTAATTAGTGTAAAATCTTATTTAATTCATAAAAAAAAATATAAAAGTCTAAAAAATATAAATCTTTTTTCTAAAATTTTCTTTTGTCATATAGTACGTAAAAAAATTGTTTTTACACTTGCAGGACTTTTATTTCATAAATTTTACGTTTCTGCTTGCGCACTCGCGTAATTTTTATAAATAACTTACGTTTTCATTTTAAATCACGTTTTTAGGTAAGTTAAGTTTACGTTTTAGTTAAAATAGTTTATTTAAGATATTTTGTTTTGTAAAATCACAAAAACATCATTGTAAAAATAGTGATAGCGTTTATTTAATATATTTTAACTTTTTAATTTCTTTTAATTTGCATTTAAGTCGCTGTAATTTGTAGATCTTTTCTTTAGGTATAATTATCCATCAAAATCCTACTGATCACTATCCTTAGTGATCATTCTATCATCTGATCAAGTGTTTATACACCAATTCATCCTCCGTGGGACTTAACGACCCAGGAATACATTATATTCCTCTGATCTTAATTGCATTTGGTGTGTGAGCTGTTTTAAGTTTATTACGGTTGGCCATTCACAAGTGGCTAGCTTGAGTGATTAAACTTGACGGTTTTGCACCAATCAGACTTTCTACACCTTTCACTAATGCCTTTACTTTGACTCTTCGACACTTTTCACTAATGTCTTCGTTTTGACCCTTTAGACATCTTTCACCTATATCTTCGACACTACACTTCTAATGAGAAGGAAAAGAACTATCAACAAGATACCATTAGTAGTCTTGATGATGACAAAGCTAGGCAACCCATGGACTTGAGCTTGCTCGACTTCAAGAGGTGGTGATCTCGCCTTTAAGAGAAACCTAGAGAATCACACAAACACAAAACTACATACAAAGATCACTTGGATTTGTGGTTAGAGAGTTTACAACTCAAAGAGAAAATATGTGTGAAAAGGGTGAGTTACAATGAAGAAATGGCTCACTATTTATAGAGGAAAAAATGATGTTGTTCCACGGATCCCACGGATCCCTTACTTGAGGGATCCGTCCAGTGCAAACTGGGGGAACCGTGGGACGCTCCTCATTGCCCATGGGTTTTGGGTCATGGGTCATGGGTCATGGGTCATGGGTTATGGGTCATGGGTCCTAGACTTTGGACCATGGGTATTCATGTAGATACAATGTATCTTCTAGATGCAATGCATCTAGTCCATGGGTTATGGGTTAGCTTCATGGGTCATAGGTAATACCCATTTATGACTTATGCATGATGTCATGCAATGGGTTATGGGTTATGCTCCATGGGTATTGGTCATTGACTTTGGGTTATACCCAACTACATTCAATGTATTTGGTTAATGGGTCAAATACTTAAACTTCTACCCATTTATATTACCCATTAGGGTACTGGCAACCGTCTCGGTATGCCCTTCAGCATGGATCAAACCGAGCGGGATGGGTATTGCATGCAAATCGGCATCATGCGGAATGGTAGGAGCAAGTGTCTAATCGACAAAAGACCCCGAATTGGCATGGTTGATATTCGTACGTTGGAAGCAAAAATATATCCGTTGGAGCATTCATTTTGTAGCCGTTGGGCTATTTAAAAAATAATAATAATAATTTACCTCCCCTCTATAAATTAACAATATCAATCCTATTTTCTAACACAAATTAAATCTCATCTCTTTACTCTTTTAAAAATCAATCTCATGGATCCAAGAAAATCAAAAGGTGGTTCATCATCCAAAGGCCGTGGACGAGGTTCTCGTTCCATTCGTCCACAAATTCAATCACAACCCGCTCCATACATTCCCCAAAGAATCAAATGGCCGAAAAGTTCTTGGCGACAAAAATGGCTTTAATGGAAGAAAAGCATATGTGGAAGGCGCTGAAGTTCTATAATGAACCGCACGATCACATAACCGACCCAAATATATTAGCGTTCACTCTTGGCAAAAAACGTGAGGTCGCGGCAAAATATGGATGGACTTGCAATTTTTAGATATATGTTTTAGTTAGTTGTTTTTATTAATGCTATTTAGTTTATGTAATTTTCTTTGAAGTATTAATAAAATGTTATGTTTTTATTAAATTGTTAAAAAAAATATATATGTATATATATATATATATATATATATATATATATATATATATATATATATATATATATGAGTTAGGCATGGTTGCCACTAAAAATCTATTGCTAGGTATGAGATTGGTATGAGATGAGATGGAGGGATATTATTGGCGGGTGATTAGGCATGAAAAAATGTCTTAGGCATGGTTGCCACCACCCTTATAATACATACTAAATATGTATATATCTACCCAATATGTAAACACTAGTTGTTGTACATATGTATTACTAAATCATAAAATCAGTATTACTTGTTTAGTGTTTTATATGTAAGTGTGTTAGTAAACAATTGGCTCAAACCATTTACGTATTTTATTTGTTTCGTTAAAATGATTTTACTTTTGTTATCGACAAAATATTAGAAGATCGTAAAATATAAATAAACGTTTTTACGGTTTATTTGTATTAACAATGTATATATTATTTACATTATGGTTTCTGATTGGAAAAATACTAATTCCAATGTTGTTTATAAGTTGATGTATATATATATTTTTTATTTCTGATTCATCATTAAATTTTATAGATTTTGTAAATACATTTTATTTCTTTTTACGTTTTTTATTTTATTTTATTATTTTTTTCTGTCAATTAACCACCTCTTTCGGTATAAGCATAAACATCTTCACCTAAACAGTCATATATTCTATCTTTTTTACACACACAATTAAAAACTCCTATTTGATTAGCAGAATACCTAATTTCAAAAATCAAAAATTGAAACTTCATTAATTCAAGAAAACGTGCATGTGATTTCCAGCTTTTTATTTTTATTTTTTTAATCAATTATAAATTTGATGGATCTTTTTCTATATCGAGAAGGAATGGCACGTGTACAATGTTCTTAAAATGACGGATAATCATCATGTTATACCCGAGCTTCATAAAAGTAATCTACACCTTGAGGTATACTTATGAAACAAATATTATGAAAAACTTTTAACATTTGTTGAGATACATTAAACTACCATTGCGTCTTATTCTAAACTTTACAATATTATACATGTTTTTAGGATGTTTTACCGATGAGAAAAATGTTCATCAAATTTAGAATAGCACAGCCTGCAACCGGCATGACAAAGTAAAATATGATGCCAGTATTTGATGAGTGTAACACAAGTTTTGAGATGTGACAATGTTTTATATTAAACATATTATGTTTTGATATATTATGTTTTATCTTAAGGAGAATAGTTTTTTTCTTCAAATAATTTATTATATTACATTATGGATTCAATTATGTTTTTTATTGTGTTTTGGTTGACTATCATAATTAAATGTGTTTCCTATATTATGATTTATTATAATTGTCTTAATTTATTTACATATTATTTTATTTTAAAGACTCGTCGTATTTGCACAATACCAATTCTATATATTTATTAAATCAAAACTAATCTAACAAAAATTAAACCCACAATGTGTACATCAGAAATCTATTGCACATATTTTAAGCAGGACTTGAACCCACAACCATTTGGTTGGGGAGCTTCTTACACAAAATGAGATACCATTGAAACACAAGCCGTGTGTGAAAAACTAGAAGGGGGGTTGAATAGTTTTACCGATTAAAACTTCTTTTTAAACGATTTAGATTGACTTATGTCAATCTATTAGATGTGTATGTTGGATGTTGATAGATAAGTATGTAAATACGTAATGTAAAGGTAAAGAGTAAGAAACACAAAACCACGACAAGAATGTTTATAGTGGTTCGGCTACAAGGACACCTTCCTTGCCCTATTCCACTCCCCGAGTCACCTACTCAAGAGTTCGCTAGCACTACACAACACAAACTCCTTGTAGCGGAGAAGCCTTCACAACGTCGCCTACTCTTTATCCGGTACAAGGCTAGACACAGGGTTCTTCCACGAGGTAGAACCAAACCTATCACAACGTCGCCTACATTTTATCAGGCACAAGGCTAGATACCGAGTTCCATTGCAAAAGAGGAACTACAACCTAACACTACACAACACCTATCCCAAAGGAGACATACTCCTTATTACAACATCATCAAGGATATCAATATCCTTTGCCCAAACTAATCTGTCTTGTATATCGATGCACCATATCGAATGTACACCCTAGGCACCTTTCACTAATGCCTTTGACACGATCCTCCAGCACCTTTCACTAATGCCTTCGACACGAACGTTTGGCACCTTTCACTAATGCCTTTGACACATACGTTTGGCATCTTTCACTAATGCCTTCGACTTGACCCTTTTGGCATCTTTCACTAATACCTTCAACACAACACTTCTAGGGAGGAAGAAAGAACTATCAACAAGAGAACTTCAGTAGTCTTGATGATGACGAAGCTTGGCAACTCATGGACTTGAGCTTGCTCGACTTCAAGAGGTGGTGATCTCGCATTTAAGAGGAACCTAGAGAATCACACAAACACAAAACTACATAGAAAGATCCTTTGGATCTGAGGTTAGAGAGTTTATAATACTAAGAGAAAGTATGTGTGGAAGTGGCAACTTACAATGAAGAAATGGCTCACTATTTATAGGCAAAAACAACTACTATCTCCCGGATCCCTTGCTTGAGGGATCCGTCCAGTGTATTCCTGGGGATCCGCCAGACGCTCCTCCTATTTGGGTTATGGGTCATGGATCACGGGTCATGGGTTATGGACTTTGGGTCATGGGTATCCAAATAGATACAATGTATCTAGACATTGGATCATGGGTATGGGTCATGGACCATGGATAATACCCAACATGACTTCATGCATGATGTCATGCAATAGGTCATGGGTTATGGATCAAGCTCCATTGGTATGGGTCATGGACTTTGGGTTTTACCCAACTCCATTCAATGTATATAGTCAATGGGTCAAATACTTAGATTTCTACCCATTACATTACCCATTATAATATATACTAAGTATATATATAAGTATATATCTATATTATGTAAACACTAGTTGTTATACATATGCATTTCTATAGAATGTAAACACTATTATTTGTTTGGTGTTTTATATGAAAATGTAAGTGTGTTAGTAAACTATTGGCTCAAACCATTTACGTATTTTATTTTTTTCGTTAAAATGATTTTACGTTTGTTGTCGACAAAACATTAGAAGATCGTAAAATATAAATAAACGTTTTTATGGCTTATTTGTATTAACACCGTGGTTAAGGTAATTGTTACTTCATTTAGGCCATTCACAATGCACTTATGTGGCATTGTGCAATAGAATGGATTAAGTGACACCTCATAGTTTAATACCATTGTGGGACTTCAAAGTCTAATAGGTGTTCTTCTCTTAACATACTCTCAATATACACATAATTGGGCCCTTTGTTGTATTTTTCTGTTTCCCTTCTCACCTTTTCTGCTTTCATTTAACTATGCATGAGTTTAATGCAATGTAAGGGTGTTTCTAATAAACTCATGAGATGGTGATGTGGAGTGTATTATATCATGTTGAGGCCAATGCATCGAAGATGCCTTTAGTCCTTGTTTTGATTTATGGTTTCTCACCAGCCAAATATCTATATTCAACCCAACTGAGAGATGTATAATGTCATGGTTAAAAGTGAACCCAACCACCCATATCGAAAATGTGGTACCATTAAGCCGTTACAGACCTCTTGGTTGGTGGTTTCCAGCTTAATAACACCAAACACTTAAGTTTAATATTGCGTAACCAGACAAAACCAACCAAGCCAACCACACTCAACAATAATAGGGTGGTTTTTCAATATCTTGCAACTCAATCAAGATTTTTATGTATATGACTATATGCGTACAAGCTTTTATCATGTTACTTCATACTCTACTGACACGTCTTCATACTAACATTATATGTTTTCTTATCAAGCATAAAAACACCATTATACATATCCTTAAAGAAATTTTATAGGGAATTAAAAGATTCGTGCAATAACGGGCACATCTACACAACAATTCTAGTAAGAGCGTTGTTCGTTTAACAGTAAATAGATAACGGTTTTCAAGATTTTTTGAACCGTAACTGCGACAGGTACTACATGGAGTTGTTATAAATGTGAACGAGAGAAGCATGCCTTTTTCATTGCTGTATTTTCTTGTTCATGTACAAATAATCAAATGCTTAACTGAAACGTGTTACATAATTACTTATATGCATCACCTATCTACACCCTCCCTCCACCAACCAATATGTCTCATCGATTTCTATACAAACTAAACTAACACTGACTTTAAGGTTTTAGGCTTAGGGTTATAGAATTCTGTACCAACACCTGGAGTCCCAAATAATGCGATGTTCTATGATGGGTGCTCATTCACTTCCCCAAATCAATGGATGTGAACAAGATGTAAATGAGTCGTAGGTTGCGGGATATTGTTTTCTTCATCTGAAGGGAGGTACTCATGATCCTACCAAACCAGGTTACAAAATTTAAATTGCAAAATCTAAACAACTAAGTAATCAAATGGGGTTCCACGCTATAATAAATGAGGGGTTAAATATACAGATCTCGATTTAGACTGTTACCTGTGGTTGCTGGCGTTGTTGAACGACTGCATAAGCTCTAACCATGATATATACTGGCAACAGAATGCCGATGCACCTTAACATGATCAACTGTATCGAAGTAAAATTACTTCATAAATAATGTAACAAGAACAATCTTTAATGAAACAAAAAAGTGCTTAAGGGGTTACCGTGAATAAGGTTAGAGCGTATCCTCCTGTGCCATCGATGATGATCGGTAGAGTATGGCGCAGCATGAGAAGAGTCATAAACTGCTAGTATACACATGAAAAAACTTAACTTTGGCGGCATTTTACTATTTTAGCAGATGACAGATAGAGGATACTTACAATTATAGCAACTACACGACAACAAATCAGGCTTCTTGAACTAGGAGTGATATAGTCATCAACATCTGTTTCATCATGACCATCAGAAACCATTGTTGAAAACCGCAAATTGTGGAGATCCCTTCGGGAGATCTCCCAGTTTCCCCTAAAAGAAGGTAACGAACATTTGAATTTTATTGGTGGTGGCAATCTAGCATAATTGTTTTTAAATAAATATTTGTGAGGTCACACGACACCTGAAATTCGTTGGAATGCCATCACAATGGAATAAAGGAGGTGAGGATGTATAACCAGGCTTGAATGGCTGAAATTCGATGAAAAACACAAATATTCACCAGATTAATCTTCATATTCGGGATAACATTAACATATAAAACATAACTGTTAAATTATGGAGCCTAATCTTTCTAATACTGTTCCACAAATCATATGATAAGAGTCAAGCAATATGCGTATATAACCACCTAAGTAAAGTTGAAAAAAGGGGATCTGTTCAATTCATAATGACAGAAGAAACTTTTTCAATCGTATGCATTGGGTATAACTAGATTGTACCGTTATAACTTAATTGCTAGATACCAAGTACAAACCTGGAGACAGATCTCACATTCAGTGTTCCCCTTCTCGTTGCACCACCTTTGAACACATTTACGATGAGCATACTGTAAACATAAATTATATTTAGCAAATTGAGTCGAGTCAGATGAAAATGATGTACAAGTTATATATTATCTAATATTTTTAGAAACAACAGCATCTAACATGTTTAACAAAGTTTTCTACACATCTAAAACTTGCAATACATTTTTGTTTTTTCCTTGACAAAAATCATAATTTGTATGAGTCCATTATTCAAACCCGTGGCCTTCTGGTCTAATAGATGAAACCTTTACAAAAGAATACACTGTACTCATCTCATTTCTTGAAGTTTTTTACCAACGGAAATTAATTTCACGAACTACGGGTAAAAAAAGCAACCTTTAAGCTGCCACGGCACGAACATGGTGCCTCCATGTTAGTGTCCTCATCTTCATCATGACAGATCCTGCATTGCGTCAATTTCTTTGGCAATGATTCAACACTGAGATCCATCCTATCGGGAGAAACATCAGTAACAATTTCTTCATTTTCTGAATTTGTGCGTTTCTTTACACTTTCAATGACAGCCTCAAGTGAGGATTCAGTGAGCAAACGATCAACCATCAATACAAAATGATCCCCCATCCTCAAAAGGTTTTACATAAAAAATATTCTATTAAGAACAGAAACAGTTCAGAGATTCTGAGAAACGTACAAATTCTAGCAAACCCCTTGTGCGCAACCTTTCTTTATCTGTATAGATCTGTCAGATATATTGAAAATAAATTAATACGTTTCCGATATTTGCATTAAAGATTTTACATAGCAGAATAAGAAAGAGTGGGTTGAATTACTGATTCACTACCATTAATACAGGCTCAAGATTTAAACTTGGCATAACAAATTAACAATACATATATTAATTGGTATGCGTATCCAATAACGAAGGTATGGGCTGCATGAGGTGGCAAAACGGGCGGGCCGGGCGGGCACGGGCACGGGCTAAAACGGGCACGGGCTAGAATGGGCACGGGCTTAAACGGGCACGGGCTAAACGGGCACGGGCCAAACGGGCACATGTTATACAAATCGCTTAATAAATAACCTAAAACGACTAAATAAATTCCTTAAACGTAATATCTTATTTATATTAACAAAAATAAATATATTATATAAAAAAAATCTTTAAAACGATCGTTAATGTTCAACAATTGAGAGAAAAAAAAAGTGTCCGTTTGTGCCCATTTAAGTTTTCAATGGCTATAAGTGCCCATTTCAAAAAACGAAGGGGGCTAAATGTGCCCAAATCTTTTAAAAATGTGCCCATTTAGCCCATCTTTTTGCTTCTGGGCACATTTTGCCACCTCTAGCTGCACACTTGCATCAAGCACACAATATGCAAAGAAACAAAAAATATAAAAACACTAGTAAAATGTACCTTTATAAGAAAACAAAATAATTTTTCAAACGAATAAGCATGTAAGATGACAATGGAGCTATTTTATGCAAGGACATTGATTGACATTTGGGTATTCGTTATAGATCAATAATACTTTACACCAACGAGCCTAATGGTATCAAAGATGATCTACCAACAACACATTGCGCGTTCAAGTCTCATAAAAAACGCACATGTGAGTGAATATGTGGCTATGTGCAGTTCAAAACAACTACCAAACTTACATTATGGTTTGGAAGAACAAGTAAACATAAAACGAATTATAAAATACTTGGAATTTCTCACCTTTATACGTTCTAAAATTCAGAACAAACAAACATTTTAAAATAATGCTAAACCTTATTTAGCAATTAATCTTATTGTAACAGGAACAATGATTAGTTGCATAACCATCATACCTCGTTATAAAGAATTCCAAAATGCAAACCTAATCCCTAATTCTTACAAATTTATATTAAAAAAAAAAAAAAAAAAAAAAATGCATTTTACCCAAACATTTGTTGATAATGAAATAGCTATAAATCCTAGATGGTGTAAATAAAAACATGTTCTCAATCAAGAATAAAAAACATGTGACATTGAGAAAATATAGCCAAATGATACACAAAAAAAGAAAAAGAACAAAATTGATAAAACAGAACCTAATAATATATTGAAGAAAGTAAAATTAGCATAAATTAAGAATGAAGGAAAGAAAGTTTAGAAAGATATATATGAAACTCGTACATAAGAAAGTTTAATTGGGCAATCCTTTGGTTGCCCATTGATTGGGTTTGTTGATAATTTTGCAGCTTTGGGTTGAAGCAATTTGATTGCGTATAACCGATGTTTTTGTTACTAATCCAATTCAAGAACAACCCTAATATTGGATTTTGGGGGGAAATTAGGATTTTCAATCAATCAATGTCGTTTGCATAACTACCACGTTTGTTCATTTTGGTTTTCCCATTACACATGTGGGTCCTCCTGTTTTAAATCATGCGTACAGCTTTATCATTGGTTTACGAAAATAGAAGGGGTGTTTGGTTTAGATTATAGGAATTGAAGAATGACTTTTCTTGTAGGTTATGGGAATTTATGAATGACTTTTATTTTAGAGGGCGTTTCACGTTGTTTTTTTTTGTTTTTTTGTTTTTTTTTTTAATTGATTTTTGTTTTTTTTTGTTATTATTTTTTCTTTATTTAAACATTTTCTACTTTTCTGCTGAAAAGAAAGTAAAAAAAATAGTTTTTTATAAGCATGTTGGCACTTGTTTAATTTTAAAGCGCTTTTCTTTTGAAATAATATTTAATATTTAAGCTTTAAAATTTAACATAATAGATAAAAATTTGAAATACATTCTCACTTAATGAACTTTAAATAAGTTTTTGACATGTTATCAAAAATTTTGCTTATCATATTATATGTATAATATGTTATAGTTTTCGTTGATAAATGTCGTTCTTACATTTAACTAACTTAAGAATATGTAACACATGAAAAAAGTTTGTCATTTTACCTATTATTTAATTAAATAAGCATAATCTGCAAAATAATAAAATGTTTATCTTATTATTTTTAGTCATCACAAACACTTTTTTAGCAGAAGCAGGAAAAAAAGAAAAGAAAAAGAAAAACAAAGCAATCCCAAACATCGTCTTAGTATATACATGTTTAATTGTTGGTGTTTTGTGGGTTTGGCTTTTGATAATGGATATTGTGTGTTTGGTTCACATGTATGGAAACGAAGAATAGAAATGATACTCCTAGTATGTGTTCGGCATGCATATAATTGGAAATCACTCAAACCCATTGAAGATGGCGGGTTTAAAATATTTATATATGATACCCATATAATTGGAAATCACTCAAACCCATCAAAGATGGTGGGTTTATAATATTTTTTATAGTTTGTAAATACCCATATCCTTTAAAATATACCAAACGTCATTTTTAAGTGATGATACCTGTTCCCACTTCATTATATAATCAAACCCCTATCTATAGTGATTCTATTAACTTACCAAACGCGACCTTAAAACCATAAATTCAGACATATATATTTAAGTTTTTGGTTTGTAGAGAAGAATGATTATGGGTATTGATATTGTAATGCATTTGTAGACATACTATTTTTTGGGGTTTTAAAATGCCTAGTTATAAGGGTTAAATAAATATTTTTCAAACTCATTAACCAAACAATTATAATAATACCTTCATACTCATACCTTCAAACCAAACACCTCTTAATCATAAAAGAATGAGGGTTTGTAAGCCCATTCTCATTGAAATATCTACGGTTATTACTTTCTACATTCCAAACACACGCCAATAATTAATTTTTCCTGTGTAACAAAGATAAAGAATTTTTTTATTTTTTATTTTTATTACTATTATTTTTTTTAATCTCGTAATACTAGCCATCTGAGTTTTTTTTTTTTTTTTTTTTTTTTTTTTTTTACATAAATGTAATCACTTATAGACATCACTTACATAGTTGCACGGAATTTTTGTATTGTTCATGACACATCATTATTTGTTTTCTAAAAAGGCAATTTTCTTTTGTCCGATTTTTCCCGTGTAATAAAGAAAAAGATGACTATTTTTATCTCGTACTACTACTCCTCTAAGATTTTGTTTTACATAAATGTAATGGGTATATTGGCGAAGATAGCAGAAGCAAAGAGTTGTAGCAGTATGTGTAGACGTATGGTCTGGACTGGGCCAGGAATGGGTCAGGCCCGGCAGATGCGGCCCACTCTACGCCTAAACCCTAATCCATGCCTATATATACACACGCAGGTTATCTCTAAACCTAACATCTTTTGCTATGCCACAGCGCATACTAACTTGACCGTCGGAGGTGGACCCCGGGGCTACGGCTCCGGGTCCACTCCTAACGGGTTCTCTTTGTTGACAGGTCTACTAGGGCTCGAGAAGACGACTAACGGCCAAGGAGAGTCGTTGAATCCTGCCCGCGCCAGATTATGCTTCAACAAGTTGGCGCCATCCGTGGGACCACGAATAAACTATGTTTCGTGTTCTCCGATTACCGAAAAGCAGAGATAAATTCCTAAAATCGGTAACCCTAAACCTTTGATTCTGCCATGCGTAGAAACTGCTTTACCATCATCGCTTTATTAAATTGGACGTTCCTGTTATTAAATTAGATGCGTACAATTTAATATTATTCTAGATGCGTAAAAAATTTATTAACTTGGACGACAAGTTCTGCTAAGGCATTATTTTTATAATATTATAATTATCGTTGTTTACTTCACGACAAGTTCTGCTCCTACTTTTATGGTATACATTATCATCATGTCCATATTTTTATAATATTATAATTCTCCTCGTGAACCAACACCATAGGCAATTAGCCTACTTCTAATATTATATATGTTTTCTGGTAACACGAGAAACTTGGATTTTAAAGTTTTATTACCGGTTTTTCATTGCCTACGAGCAAAACATTTAATATAACATGTATACGTTTCATGATATATCTTTACATAAGATACTAAAAAAGTAAAGGCCGCATGATCGGACCTAAGAAAAGCCCGCACGATCGGAGCTATTTTATCTTTTAGCCGCGATAAATTCGCGCAGATACTGTTTTTACGGTTGGTACGCCTGTTCGCGCTCAAACAACGCAGTCGCAATAAATCTACCCGCGTAAGACCGTGCGTTCAGACATCTTCGCAGAGAACGCGTACGCGCGAATACCACGATGCTAGTCAATCGCCATGATGCGCACTGGACCAAAGGCCGTGGTATAAACATCTGCGATCATCCAGAAACGTTCGAGTCTATGCGGTTAAGATAAATCCTTCTGTGTCTGTCAGTCGCGGTCACGGTACATCCATCCGAGTTTTTTATATATACATTAAAAAATAAACAAAATCCCACGATAGGTTTTATTTTATACAAACAATTGTTTATGTAGTTTGTAAAACCTCACGATAGGTTGTATATATATTTTTTTATGCTATGCGCACTCTATTATTCATGCTATGCGCTGTCTATTGTTTTAATTTATTAAGTTTTATATGCTGCGATTCGCGGCATATGCTTTTAATGTTTGCATTAAGTGTTTTACGCAGGCATATATCAGTTTAATGCTCCTACACGAGTAGCACCATCAAACTTGGGGGGCTACCAGGGTACATCCTACCATTGTTTCCGTACGCAGGTATATTTGGAAGCAGATCGAAGACGAATTTGAGTATTCGCACCAACATGCCGCAGGGGAGACGTCCTATGTTGGTTGTAAAGACTCGCGCACAACGCACATTTTGTCGCGCACTGATCAGTGTTTGTCGCCCTTATGCGCAGAAGCACGTCTTCTGTCGCACCTCTTTGTTGCGCACAGCGCACACTTATGCGCAGAAGCACGTCTTCTGTCGCACCTCTTTGTCGCGCACAACGCGCACTTATGCTACAGAAGCACGTCTTCTGTCGCACCATGTTGCGTCGCTACTGGTACAAAAGGTACGCCCTCACCCAGGATGCAGCATGCGGGTTCCACTTTCACCTACGCGGCCATCAGAACTTAAGTCTAGCATAATATAGCCATGCGCTATCTCATACTAGACTTGGGGGGCTTGTAGACGTATGGTCCGGACTGGGCCAGGAATGGGTCAGGCCCGGCAGATGCGGCCCACTCTACGCCTAAACCCTAATCCATGCCTATATATACACACGCAGGTTATCTCTAAACCTAACATCTTTTGCTATGCCACAGCGCATACTAACTTGACCGTCGGAGGTGGACCCCAGGGCTACGGCTCCGGGTCCACTCCTAACGGGTTCTCTTTGTTGACAGGTCTACTAGGGCTCGAGAAGACGACTAACGGCCAAGGAGAGTCGTTGAATCCTGCCCGCGCCAGATTATGCTTCAACAATATGCAATAGCAGTAAGCCATATGATGTAATAGTTGTATGTTTTGATAAAACGTTTGGTAAAATAATTGTATAGTCAAATGCTAGTTGCTTGTAAATGCTACTAGAAATAGCAGTTTGATTTGGGAGCGTTTACAAAAAGTAAGAACGCTAGTTGCTTGTTTTCAAGCAAGCATTTTGTGTAAAACGCTAATCGCTAGTTGCTTCAAAACGCTTCAAAATGCTTGCTATCAAACATAACGATAGCCCATCACGTATATTGTTGCACGAAATCTTTTGTGTTGTTCACAACACATATCATTATTTGTTTTTTAAAAAGGCTAACATATGTATAGTGAAGCCAAAATTTTCTTTTGCCCGATTTGTCATGTAGTTATGGGTATTTGTGTTAGCTTGTATATTGTGTTTAAGCTTATATAACATTTGAAAGCTATTAAGCTTGCTTTTCCCGGCTCATATCTCTTATCAAATTGACCTTTATGAATTATTTAGTCACAACTTGAACTTAAAAGCTCATGAGCTGAAAAAAGTGAGTTTCCTATTAAATACCACCTAATAAATCCAGTTATCGTTTTATCCCGATGTATAAAGCTATCTATCAACAGAACACATTAGTCAAAGAAGTTGATCATGAAAACTTAGGATGAAAACCCACTATTGTAATTATTAGTAAGACGAGTTATACTTGACATGATTATTGGTGTAAACATGGCATGTTTCATCACCCATTTGTCATTTAGCCACAAGTACAAGATGCACCAAGCTGGCAGATTAGCATATAAGGATTGATAATGAGATTGAGCCCTTGCCAAATGTTTGGTAAATGCCTTATAAATGAGTATGTAAGGCAACATGATGGGCAAAGCATAGGGGCATTATTATAATGCTTATTCATCATCATGAATGGATATTTTTGTACAGTATAATATAACATGATGGCTGTATGTTTCCATGGGGTTTATATCAGACAGGTTACCCAACTTTCTCACTTTTTTCGCCTAAGTTACAAAACTTTTATTTTGTTCATTTAGGTTACTGAACTTTAGTTAAGCATTCAACCTCCATTTTTCAGTGTAATCAAAGTAGCTCAAATGCATTTTTTTAGGTAAGTTAAGTAACCTAAATGTCTCATTTTACAAATTCAGTAACCTGATTGTCAACTCCGTGTAGTCCAATACCCTGTTTGCACAAAAAAAAAAGTTTGGTAACTTAGGCGAATAAAGTTGGAAAGTTGGGTAACATATCTGATATAAAACCCATGTTTCTATTGATGTCACTGATATAGTGATATTATTACTGTGCATGTATATAGCCAATATATAAACAAAACAAGATCAATAAAAAAAAAGGCAAATTACAAAAAAAAATGCATCAAACTTGACACTTTATGTGATTGTGCGTAGAACTATTTTTTTTCTTATTGTATGTACTGAACTTTCAAATTTTGATCATTATGTGTATTTTGTGACTATTCTGCCATGTAAAATGACCATTTTACCTTTCGAAATTTAAAAAAATTAAAGGTAAAATGGTCACAAAATACATACAATAATCGAATTTTGAAAGTTCAGTACACACAATAAGAAAAAAAAATAGTTGGCTACACAATTATAAAAAGTGTCAAGTTCAATGCAATTTTTTGTAATTTGCCCATTAAAAAATTATACTCAAGATATGCATAGGCAACAATACAAAAAACAAACAGGGTAAGATTATAATATCACACATTATGCCACCTCTAGTGGTAAAACATCCATCACCTTTCTAAATCAGGTTTTTACTCCTCACGTCAGTTAATACAATCATTAAGATAAAAAGGATGCAAGGATCTATAGAATTAAATAAAGATGCAAAAGCGCTACTACCTGTTTTATTAAACTAAGGGTGAAAATGAGCACAATTTTTTGAAAGAAGAAGATGCCGTCGGCACATCATTGAAACGAGTACAAGGTAACATGATGAACAAAATCTTGGATTTGGGAAATATTAATCCGTTAAGAAACATGAATGATTAGAATTAAGCAGTAGCTGCCTTCTTTTTCTCTTCCTCAAGCTGCTCGAGCTCTGCTAGTCGTTCAGCCCAAGCTCTATCTCTGGCTACTGCAGCCATCTTTCGTTCTATCCTCTGAATTTTCTTCTTCCGGTTTGCCTCCTGCAACTGAGCCTTACGTTTCTTCTTCTCTGCCTGTCCAATGACCAAAACCCAATTCACATCAATTATCTCATATACAACAAACATAACGAAGGTGAAGTAGAAAGAATGTCTAACAATGAGATGCAAAAAAATAAAAATCCTAATAATGTAGCTTTTCTTGGATAACAAGATCGTTCATTGCATTATTCATTTAATAGGGCACATCTTAATTTCTGTAAATGGGCCTTAACATAGCCTCTACACTCTAGTATTATCCTATTGAGTTTATGCTGTGTTTGGTTGAAATGTGTGAGTTTCAAAAATTGCATTTATGCCCCCTCAACTAGGATCCTCCATACCCGCCACAAGGCTTTCAATGATATCTTTGATTTAGCTTTCTGATAGCTGATTTCTATATCTGATACAAATCAACTTTTTTTTACCTATAGAATCTCACAAACCCGCTAAACCTAAGGGTGCATTTCTATCTACCTATATTATAAATGAGTGCCACAATTACTGTAAAAAGCTATAAAAATTACACTTCAGCACCAAATAGTTAGACACTATTTCACTCTCATTCTACCCATTACTTAACACACAATCACAATTCACAACCATCTCATGTATTCTCTCTCCATTTACTCCAACCCTCTCTCTATCTTGTCAATTTGTGTTTGTTTCAATAAGATGTTTTGGGTCTGAATCTGACTACCACATCTTACTAGTAAGAGGTGGCTATAAAGTCTAAATCTGAACGAAATAATGTTGTTTGTTTTTGTATAAGTGTCCGAATGATTTTAAGTGCTCGTTTTTGCAATTTGTTTATTAAACCAACGCAATGCGATAATAAGTAACTTATGTAAATATGAAACAAGACTTTTTATCATAAATATAACATAGTTAATAAACAATCAAAGATATTATATAAAGTTTACAAAACGAGTAAGAGGTAGTAAGACAAGTCTCCCACCTCTTAATATTATATGTCTAACTGGGTCTTACTCAAAAGAAAAAAACAAACAGCAAAACGTCTGCCCACCTCTTACGGGTAAGAGTAAGAGGGCTAGTAAGACTTTTTTTTAAAAAACAAACACACCCGGCTCTAACTTTTGCTAATCTTTCATTCTTCTACTATTATTCTAATTTCAGTTGGTATATATATTATCTATGATATGTGAGTGTGATGTGTGATATATTACAGGAGAGTTTTTATATTAACGGATTTGTGAAATAATGGGGGTGATGAAGATGACGAGATCTTCCATTTTCACGTAAAACAACTTCGAATATGTGTCTTTTAGATTTTAGTTTTTATCTTGCCTTGGATTTGCGGATAACATACAAAATAAATGTTGTCTTTTTCAAGGGTAAGCTCAAACCTACCCTTAATTAGGAGTCTTTGTATGTTTTGAAAAAGCACATCATCCACAAGAACATGGTTCATCTTGTACTCTTTTTGCCTCATTAATTATACTTGTATTTCATTTCTTATCAACAACAAAGGATGATGCTCTCATCGATAACACCCTCTACATGTAAAACTTAAAAAGTAGCTTAAGCATGTATTTATCTCCTTAAGTGATATCATTAGAAAAATAAAAAAGCCTTTAATATGTTTTTCAGCATAGCCGTAATATTTGGATGTTGATATTTTTTCCATGGTCATTGAGACTCAAAAAATAACTGTTTTGACTTCGTATATCATAAAAGTTATGAAAATGTTGAAAGGATGATGTGCTTCGATTTTTTTTGTCACGTTGTACGAAATTATATTGAAGTCTGTGATTCATATTGAAGAAGACAAACTCATTTAGAACATTTATATCCTAATTATAGTTTGTGGTGTAATGATTATTTATATTTTTATTTTATACAGGTACATGTTAGCACAAAAGACACATACAAGATCATTCAGTTCCTTACCTGCAACAATATTATATTCACTAGGAAACTAAAACATATTTAAAGTTAAGAATTCAGGAAGAAGATATGGAAAAGGGACATAAAAAAGTGTTGAAGAATGAGTGTAGTACTTCTCTGTGAACGAGATTGGTGAGGAGTCAGAGAGTGGATGTAATAGTGAAGGTAAGGTGAAGACAGTTGAAAAAGGGGAGTTGGTGTTGTGGTTATAACGGATGTAATATATTAGAAGCATGGTAAGGAGTAAAGACTAAAGACAGTTGGCAAGGGGAGTTTGGTAAAGAGTAAATTCTAAAGACAATTTGCAAGGGGAGTTGGTGTGGTGCTAACAAAGAATCATGTTTTGGAGTTAATATGAGAAAAGAGAAGCCCATGATGTTTAAAGGTTGGCATAGTGGTAAAAAATAAAAGAAAATGTATAAAATGGTAACAAATTCTTAAAACATGTACAGACCCAAGTAGTAAAAAGACAGAGACAAAAAAACACTAAATTAACCAACAACCTAAATATTAGACCAGCCAAATTAGGCCATCGGTGTATCTGACAAAATCAATGAGCCAATGTGCCATTGAAAGGTGACTAAAACACCAGATCGAAACGGGGCTACCCGAGCTAATGTGTATGATTGAATTTTGATTTGGAAGAATAACTAAAAACTTACTTGCAATAACGGTTAATACATTATGACATGAATAAAATTTCATATAACATCCATGACTTTATTATCGTTCTAGTTTAACTGTATTAACTAAAGTTTTACATAGCATTCATTTTCACCATACAATTAGTATCCTTAAAACATTTAATTTAATCATCATGGGCCGTGCTTTTAGCACGGCTATAACATTTCCTAGTAGTTGGATAAAATATTTCTTAGTTCTATCTCTAATTTTGTTGAAAAGGGAGAGGGTATCTAAATGCAATCTATATTTTACTTTTTTTGTACAAAACATTTGTGGAACAGAGGGGTGTTTTCTTCCAACTAAGCGCACCCTAAACAACCCACATACTATTTTGATGTTCATGAATCCACTAGTTATCTGCTATCTAGGTTTTATCACGTTAGTTGTTATCTGACTTGGCAAGAGTATGAACCAGGCACACATTTTTACAAACTAAGAATTTAGATAATGAAGATGCAATGAATTGTTACTTAGCTAGTTAGCTGCAATTCTTTGTGCATGACACTTCTAACATAGAACTATAAGTGCTTTATCTCAAACGGGTCAAAGAAAAAAGTTACTTGAAGAAAATAGGCCAAATGAGTTTGTAGAGTGCTTTATCTCGTCTATTAGACCAACTCATTTGAGATAACCAACATAAATGAAAATTGTATATGACCAAAGTTTAAAGAGACTTTAGTTTATAAAGCAGTTACATACAGCACAGAACAAGTGAGATATTAGGATGCTTCTGGTATATCTTAGTACACAAGTGGGAGCGCATGTGTAATGTCAGTTTTCATACATCAGAAGTTATGCCGTTATGGCATAAGCATATGCTTCAACAATTGAAATATTTAGCCCCAGTTCAGCATTTCATTAAGGTAATTCTAGACATGAGTTAATGGGTTATAAATATGTTTACCAGTATGAAGGCCCGACGCAGTCTTATGCGCTTTTTCTCGTTTCTATGTTTGACACTTCCTTCATTTGGTTGACTTGCAGGTATTGGTTCACCAGGGGTATGCTTAATCCACGCATAAGGGCCTGCAATGTCCCAACAAGTCAATATCACATTGCAATTTTCTTATAATAATCTTGGAAAACAAATAAACAAAAATTCCAATCGTCAAATAGTAATCAAAATTTCCTTTATAAACCTTCAAGATATGAGTATCGTGTGTTTCAATGGTAAAATAGTAACCAAAATCTCCTTTATAAACCTTCAAGATATGAGTTCTTGTGTTTCAATACGCATTTTGAAAATCATTACAGCGACGTTAAAGAATCAAAATCAATATCAAATGACTAGTTGCAACAAGGTGATCGAAGTTATTAATGCTTATGAAATTCATATTTTGGACCTAAGGAATCAGATATTCAAAATCCGAATCCGATTTTTCAAACATTATTAAGATCATCGCTAAGCATCCGGCAAATACCTTGAAATGATCAGCGGTGTGCTTAGAAACTCCAATAAAAATCAATTAACAAGACCAAGAAACAGGTTCAAGAAAAAAAAATGGAAATTAAGCCATATATAACCTGAAGGCTTCAAGCTAGCCCTTTTCCTTCGAGGCTTATCCACAGGCCTTCTCTTCGGGAAGCGGGTATCGGTTAGGCTCTGGAGTCCCCTTACTGATGCAGGTCTCCAGAACAGGTGGTTTTGGTGAAGTGAGCTGTAAAGCGGACTTAGCTCATTACTGTGGGCTTTACCAGAAAACAACGGCTTAGAGGAAGATGATGAGATGGTTGTGATAGCGCGAGAATGACTTAAGGTTCTTGATATTGGTCTGATTATGGATCTTATTGCCCCAAACACCATGATTGATTGCCAATCAACTCTGAGGTATATCAATAAAAAAAATCAGTCAATCCTACATGTATAATGAAAGCAAATAAGAAATGCAAATCAAAACAACACATCAACAATTTCATATCAAGCAGAGAAGAAACACGCAAGAGCAGAAGAGCAGAAGACAATACGTAACACTTATTATTTGGCAATTACAAACAGGTCATACTAGATACGAACAAACAAAATTATATAAGTTCAACCAATATGACGTGTTTGATAGTCAAGTTAATACCTGGTGATTATAATGTATTTGAATTAGGTATGTCAGCTATCAATATAAGGGTTGTGACTTGCAAACCAACACGATCACAAACAAGGCTTGTTCATGGTTGTTTAATTTAAGTTTAAGCGAGCATACAAAAGAACATTCAATAGAATAAGCTTGTTTGTGTTCTTCATACGACAGTAAACGAGCATAAATATATATTTTCTTGATGATCTTTTGTACAAATATCCATAGTATTCATAAAAAATGTATGTTATATATTTATTTTTTTTTCAAAACCAAATATGATTACATTAGAACATAAAAAATGTATGTTATATTAATAAAGGAACAAACATAAACTACAGAACATAATCAAACAACAATAACCAAACGGTTTTTTGTTTATATCCTAGATTAAGTAAACTAAAACTGGTAAATAATTTGGGCCTTAGAAATTGGAAAGTGTAACAAAATACAAAAACCCTAATACAGAAATGAAACCTAGTAAACATAAAATGTATAATAGAAATTAGAAAATGAAAGTTTGATTAGTGATTAAAATTACCTTTTGAGAATTAATTAAGTCAGTTTCGAGAGTAAATCCGAGAAACAAAGGTTGAGTTCGTTGAAAGAGAGGCGCAGATGAGTGAAAAATGAAATAGACCTCTTCTTCAAATTTGGGTGTTTGGATATAAGAATTGCAGTGTGAAAAAAATATACGAGGGTGTTTGGATAAATGTTTTTTCTTTATGCTTTTTTTTCCGAAGTTCAAACTCAGACACACAACTGTAAATATTACTATTCGGAATCGGATGTGCTTATTTATGTTTATAGAAATTTAATTTTAAGAAGTCTAGAGAAAAAAATTAGTGTTGTACTTGTACGTATCTTTCTATAAATTTATAAATAGTAGCATGGTACCCGCGCGAACCAACGAGATACCAAATATATAGTTTTTGTCTTATCTTGATTGTTTAGCGGTATGCAATAATAGTCGGTATATGCCAGTTTGATAGTTTTAAAAAAATAAATGTGTGCTTAAATTTCCGTAAAATATATTAATACAAATATGGATTTTCATAATTGTATTCATTTAAACTTAGTAAAATTTGAATGTATATGAAAAAATTTAGAACTAAAATTTTGTATTATTTTAAGTTTGCAACATCTATTTTAATATTAAAATTTAATGTGTCATTAGTGTATTGTAATATTTAATTATATGAATTACTAAATATAATAACATGTGTAAGCTTAAAAAATGAAGTCTTTTATTTATAAAAGTCCTAATGCATTATAGATAGTTATAGATGAAGCCATGAAGGTATAAGATTACTATTATTTTAATTTAAATAAATAAAATGTATTGTTAGACACAGACACGACGATGTAATAAAAAGATCGGAATATTTTATTGATGGCAAAACTATATAAATGATAACAAGGAATGAATAAATGAACAATGAAAGAACACAATGATATAAGTTGTTAAACTCATCTAGGATGATTGATTTACGTTTAGATGGAACATCTCTTATTTGTTACAGTATTAGACAAATGACGAAAATGTATATACTACTGTATATAAATCCATAGTTAGATTTTTCACAAGATTAAACGAAAGTTGAATTCATAACAACTTTTTTTTTAAGGATATGTCACGCTACCTCTAAGATACAAACCTTGGTCATGTCTGTAACCTTGTATTCCTAATGCACTCTATAATTGGGTTGGGCTCTACACAAGATATATATATATTTTTTTTTAAGCAAATAAGTTCTATATGCTTATCTAATCAGATTTTGGTGGTCTTCTAATTTTTTCAGTCCATAGTCCATACATTCATTCTTCGTATTTCGTGAGTTCATATCAACAGTGTTTGTCTCATTGTCTGTTTGATGTCATTACTAACAAACTTTTCAATCAATTTTTTTTAATCTTTTGATCTCACGACCAAAGAATTGGAGCCTCATAAATCTCAAAATGTGTAATCAATAAACTTTGACATGTGTAATCAATTATTTATCTTTCGTGATTCTCTTCATTGTGCGCTTTTACACTTCTCGTGATCCTAAAGTTTAGAGGATAAATAGAAACATCAAATAGGAAAAAAATTAGGGTTTTTTTTTTTTTTTTTTTTTTTTTTTTTTTGAGTAATCCAATCCAATAGATTATAATGTAAATGAAGAAAAAAAGATCAAAAGTTTATAACATAATCACAACCAATCATAGGCTATGCTGCATAGGAAAATTTAGTAATCAATGGCTCATTTGGTATGATGGTATAGAATGAAAGAAACATCAAATAATTTGATTCATTGGTCCCACGTTTTTTAATAATAGATTGAATCCAACCTCTATTAGTCTCTTTTGATCATATCATTCATTATCTAAAGACTAAAATACACCGTTGGTCCCTAAACTTGTACTAAAGCATCACAGTGGGACAAAACTGGGCCTTTTCATCGCCACACGTCCAAAACATGGTCTTTAAATGCCAAATTAGTCCTTTGACAAAGTCAAAGTCTAATTTTTGTTTTGTAGTCGAGGGTATTTTAGTCCATACACATTTATATTTTGATAACACATTTATATTTTAGCCCTTCATCTTTCATCCTCGTCATCATCTCCCCAAATCATTCATCTCCTCAAATCATCATCAAGTTCAAATAAATCTGGAGGTGAAAGAATGAAAGCTGTTTTTTCAGATGGGTAGAATAAGAAAATGATTATCTTCTAATGAAGACTGGAATTGTCTTTCGTAATAGCATCAAAATTAAGAGCTTATCATGCATACTAAACAGATAAACTATATATAGCAGAAATTAAACAAAAGTAATTTGATAAGAAAAGGTTTGATCTAACAATCCTCATGCTTCTACAAGTTTTCTAATAAAATCGACCTATGTATGAATTAAAAAAACCAAACAATGTCTTAATTATTTATTTTCCATTAAAAAACTACTCTATTCGCTTTGATCTATCCAACCACTTTGGTTCCTGCACAAAATACACAAGGTCTTTGTAATTAGGCAATTGTGGATTCATCTTCAGGATGCCAATATCGATTGAAAAACCACATTGTATCAGCCGTCACAGCAAGTCCGTCGTGGTTCCTGTGCCAACCATAGTATGCATGGGTTCAGTTCTTGATGTCAAAAGTGGCGTGTCCAAAACTAGCTTCTCTAAAGGCCGAGTACTCTGGTTGAGGCTCTGTCATGCTACACCAGCATCAAATATAATGTCAAATTAGATCTTCATGTGAGTTAAAAATTACCCACACGTGCACATGTGTGTGTATGTGTTCTTATATACATTATATAAACAAGTTATAAAACATTACTTGGTTGCTAATCCCTCGAGGTTTCCTCCATCTCCAATGGTTATATACACGGGTGCAGATTGATCCTTTATAGGTGTGGACAACCCGTTAACTATGTTGTAAGAAACATTTGATACACGTTGAAGTCCGATTCCAGGATCTTATTTCCTTTATTAAATTAGCAGCTTTTTGCTCTGAAAACACACCATCTTTCCTCATCTGATCAAGCAACCGCCCACCTGAACATAGCTCCATTACAAGATGAAAATATTGAGCATCTTCATACACCGCCTTTAATGTTACTACCCCCTGATGACCAGAAAGGTGTTGCATAATCTCGACTTCCTTATGCACAATCTCCTCCCCCTTTGGTAAGCTTTTGCAAGCATATTGATCTCCATTAACCTTATTCCGACACATAACCACGGATCCAAAATTCCCTTGACCAATGGTTTCACCTCTTTCAAAATCTTGCTCGATTTTCTTTTTCCGACCCATTCGAGTTGCTGAATCAATACAACCGATTTTCCTCTTAAGACCCCTACCACGAGGGTCTGAACCCACACTCACGAAAGGCGGGGCAGTTACAATCCCAGTAATGAAACGGTTTTGATCATTAGCTCTCTGTGCTACCACTACTTCCTTGCACTTCTTTGTTTTTCTTAAATAGTCCCCTAATGAGACATGCGACCGAATTACTTCAAAAGAGCTTGGTTTGTGTCCAGATGAGGCTAGCGTATCCACTCCTTTTCTCTTTTTTCCCAAATGGTCCATAAGTGTAAAACAGTAAAATCATATACGACACATTTTCCCACACGAATTCCTCAAAATTGTACCGAACTAGTTAAACTACTTGCTAAATCAATATTGCATTCTCTACACTCTAAGGACATATACTATTCCGAATGCGCAGCTACTCGATATTTCGATGATCTTATGAAATGCAACTTGGCAGATGCAAGCAATCAAAGTATGAGAAATATCAACGTAATGGAAGTCCATAGACATGGCTACATTCTGCAATAAGGAACCGTAAAAAATGAGTCAGATAATTATAAACCAGTTCACGGGTGAATAACATTGTGTTGTGAAAGTGATTACATGATAAGACTGCAAGACTAAAAGGGTGTTTGGGATTGTTTTCTTTTAAGAATTATTTACAAGAACTAAAAAGTAACTCGGAACTTGATTATTTAAAACAACTTATATCAAATATTAGAGGGTGTTTGAGATTGCCTACTTTGATTGCTGATTTGCTTATCTATACAAAAGATAAGCAGATTCAAGTGTTTTGCGGAACCTCTTAGTTGCTTATTTTACAGGCAGGTTGCTTTTGGGCTTATCAAAACCCCTCATATAAGCTGATAAGCCAAACCATATAAGCTTAACCAAACACTTGATTGGGCTTATTTTAGCAAATTGGTATGAATGAAAAGACAACTTATTAAAACCAAGATAAATCTTTAAAACCTGTGAAAAGAAAGAGCCTCTTGTTCTTGTGACCCAGTGATCCCATCATCATCTGCTTGGTTTCATTGAGTTGTACACATTCGCATATTGATCAACAGGTCAAAACCCGACAACTATATGCTACTAAGCAAAAGAATCCAAAGACACGTTACAACAAACAGTTGGTGGGCATGACCAAAAATGGCTGTTTTTTGTGCTCATCACATTCGCATATTGATCAGAAAAATTGATGTGATTAAGTTTGTTTGGTTTTTTTAATTCATACATAGGTCGATTTTATTAGAAAACTTGTAGAAGCATGAGGATTGTTAGATCAAACCTTTTCTTATCAAATTACTTTTGTTTAATTTCTGCTATATATAGTTTATCTGTTTAGTATGCATGATAAGCTCTTAATTTTGATGCTATTACGAAAGACAATTCCAGTCTTCATCAGAAGATAATCATTTTCTTATTCTACCCATCTGAAAAAACAGCTTTCATTCTTTCACCTCCAGATTTATTTGAACTTGATGAATGATTTGGGGAGATGATGACGAGGATGAAAGATGAAGGGCTAAAATATAAATTGTTATCAAAGTATAAATGTATATGGACTAAAATACCCTCGACTACAAAACAAAAATCAGACTTTGACTTTGTCAAAGGACTAATTTGGCATTTAAATGCCATGTTTTGGACCTGTGGCGATGAAAATGCCCAGTTTTGTCCCACTGTGATGCTTTGGTACAAGTTTAGGGACCAACGGTATATTTTAGTCTTATCTAAAATTCTCCACCACACACTTTTTGATGTCCCATTATTTCTTTTTATTTGTAATATTATTTTATTATATTATTATATATTTTCTCTGTTATCTTTTTCTATCACACCTTTCCAAAATCCAAATCCGATACCAATCCCGTTTACTAACCAAACGGGCCCTAAGTAATCCAATAGATTAATAATGTACATGAAGAAAGAAAAAAAATTATAACAGAATCACAACCAATCATATGCTGTGTTGCTCTTCTGCCCAATGGGGTTCATTTTTATCCTTAACCATAGGACCCAAAACTGGTCCTATGAGGTCTCTGCTTTTAAGATTAGGCCTCATTGTACAATACAACATTACAACATTCCCAATATCCACAGAGGTATACAAATATCACGATCACAGCATAGTGTATAAAGTTACTAATCCAACATTTCACAAAAAAAAAGTATGCAACAATTTGCTGATGAACTTTTATTGTCTCCAATCAACTTTGCATTTACTAATAATCAAATATTCAAATCTGACAAGGTGCATTTTCTTCTCCCAACACAAATTTACAAATATGAGATGAACAATTTATGCATCAATAATGGCAAACCAAGTAACAGGTTTGACCTCAAAAGTGGTACAAATTATATAACAAGAGATGATGGATCAAGTATATTACGTTTGCAACAACCTAAAATAAATAATGGCATACATTGAAAGAGAAAATAAAGCGAAACCGTGTTGCCAAAAGAGTAATGCTGAGGCTTCACTTACTGCGTAACCCCTCAAACTAGCAATTGCACCAAACAGGATTGCACTTGGCGTGGTGTATTGCAACAAAAGCACAAATTGGAACATTCGGTCACCTTGAATCAAAAAATTCAATTTATCAGCCAAAAACACAACCCCTATTCCTAGTATAGGAAGAACCAAAAGCCTTGCAACTAGAATCCCAACAGTCGTCCTTAACCCTAGTCTAGACTCGTTAGGACCTTCGGCCATCATTCCACCAAGGACCAACATCACTGAAGGCACCATGGCTCCAGCCATTATATCTAGACTGTCGGTCAGGAAAGATAGTGGTGCATCATCACCATACACAATAGACTTCAAAAACGGAACCATTCCGATAATTAGTGCTAAAAGTGTAGCAATAGTAGGTGGCTGCATAATGTGTCGAACCGGGGTTTGTTCAGCAACAATTCTCATTTTCCTAACCATTCGTGGCTCGGCTAGACACGTAATAGATTTTGGGCTTCCTGGTTGCACAGGCGCGTCTTCCCATGAATCAAGGTCTGGTATGGATGTCTGTGACAAATCCGAGACATTTGCAAAAACCCTTGCGATAAAAGGAGTTTTGCAATGCTCGGTTTCTTTATCTTCCATACCAGGCCACTCTGCTTCATGCAGAAGTGGCTTACTAAGATTGCTCACAGGTAAATTATCTACCTCACCGGCTATCTCAATTTCACCATCTTCCTCCACAACTTCATAATATTCCATTGGTGGCTCCATCATATGGTAAACTAAAGTATACACCAAAAGCACAGACACCCATTGAGCCAAAGACACATACGCAGTCCCGGTCGTGTGACAATCCGGACCAAACGAATTATCTGCATCATGACATATCGAGCCAACAATTGCTAATATCAAATTACCCGTGTTCCCAAAACCAGTTACAATGACAGTAAACCTGAAATACTCGGGTGGGGGACGACATATAACCGCTACTAACAGCCCCAAAAGACAACCAATAATAGTACTAATGATCACATTCACAGGTATAAACCACCATAAAGCAAGATTCTCAAGAGAAACTGATTGACCCAAGTGAATAAAGATTGTGCAAGGCAAGAACAAAGCAAACACAAGCTTGCTAAGAAGCTTAAAAGTGGCTTTTGGTACAATTTGTGTTCTTGGGTGAGCAAGTAGTATTCCAATAACAGTAAGACATAACAACTTCAGCAATGGTACAACAGCATGTATTAGTTCTTGCTGACCAAATTTAACTTGTGATTCAAAAAACCCCATAGTGAAAATTCACAACAGAATTCAACACATTAAGAAATGAAACTTTGTAAGCTAAAGTTTAGATCCAAGATCTAAAGCCAAAGAACATAATTTAATATAAACATGTTCTAGACACACATGGTACTTACAGATAGAAGAAACTTGAAAGCACTCCAAAATAAAAAAATCTTACAAGAATAAAGATGGTGATAATTATTGGCCTTTATGGTTTCAAGAAGTTATCATATATTATAATGCTAGTTGCTAGCAATAATTTAATTTTTTATGTTGGGACCATGTATGTGATCTATTAGAAAAAAAAAAGACAAATAACGAACCTAACATATACCATAAGGGTAAAAGAGTTGACCCTACAAAGGGCGTAGTTGTCACAAAGTGTATATTTTGGATGTAACAATTTTATGCGTTTTGGCAATGTCAAATTGTCAATGTCTCAATCCTTGTCTAGGGGGTACTTATTTGTCTGTTTTTTTGTTACATTAGTTGTATTTAAAAGATAGGATCAATTTCACTTTCGGTTTTGTATATTATGTTTTCGTCTATGATTAGAATTCGGCTTGTACGATGGCGAAATTATTTGAAGTATGGCATTTGTGTAATTGCAATGTATCTATTTCTTAAGGCGGCTATATGTGGTAAAATTAAAAACTGATAGGTTCGTGAGGGAGAATTTGGGTAACTTTTTAAAGGGAATTGTGAGCTTGAGTTACGATCCCTACAAAGTGGAAAAAATTAAAAAGTTTGCAAAGCTACTCACCTAGTGTCATGTGTCCCCACCCATTCCCTCCTTTTTTTCTTAGTATTTTTTGTTGGAGGGTGTTTTGGTCATTTGATCATTTTTTTTTTAATTTCACCCTAAACTTCAAACGTAAATAACTTTTAAACGAAAAACTTTTACAAAAAATCGATTTCATCATAATTTTTGAAATTTAATACTCTTTAATTTGGTATCCATTTTGATATACGAATCGCAATTTTTTTTTCAACTTTTTAAGTGGGTGATGATTTTCTTGAATTTTTTTGCATTTTCGGCTCTAACTTTATCTAGTTTAAAGGCCGAATTATGCAAAACTTAAAACATGAAAATTGTAGTTTTTTGGCCATGCTTTACCCAGGATTTTGAATCACTCAAATCCGATATTATATGAGTGAGATATCGCATGTTAAAGATGACGTTTTCGTCATATTTAATGCACACAAAATGTTTGATAAAATGCTTAAAAGAGATTTTTCTTATAAAAGTACATTTAAATGTACTAGTTAGTGTACCACAATACATCTTTTCTTAGTTTTAGCTTTTTTTAACTGATGAAAAAACCAACTGATGAACAATGTGATCATAACTGATGAACAAGATTAACTGATGAACAACACTAACTGATGAACAATATTGTTCATCAGTTAATATTGTTCATCAGTTAGTCCTGTTCATCAGTGATCAACTGATGAACAATGTGATTATAACTGATGAACAATACTGTTCATCAGTTAATATTGTTCATCAGTTAGTGTTGTTCATCAGTGATCAACTGATGAACAATGTCATTATAACTGATGAACAACACTAACTGATGAACAATATTGTTCATCAGTTAATATTGTTCATCAGTTAGTGTTGTTCATCAGTGATCAACTGATGAACAATGTGATATAACTGATGAACATTTCCATGAACAGGATTAACTGATGAACAACACTAACTGACTGTTCATCAGTTAATGTTGTTCATCAGTGACAAACTGATGAACAAAACGTACGTTTTTTTTTAAATAACGATTAAAAAATTCACTCTTTGAATCTTACATTAATAAAATGATTAATGATGCGTTGTGGTACAGAAGTTAGAGCATTTAATGCATTTTTAACACAAAAAGTCTAAGCTTGACATTTCATCAAACACCTTGTGTGCAACAAATATGACTAAAATGCCATATTTAATGTGCGATATCTCACTGATTTCATATCGGATTTGAGTGATTCAAAAACCTATCTAAAGAGTGAACGGAAATCTATAAATTTTATGTTTTAAGTTTTTCACGATTCGGCATTTTCGAGGGTGAAAAATAGGGGCGAAAATGCTCAAAAATCAAGAAAATAAACACCCATTTGATATGTAAAAAAAAAGTTTTATAATTTCTAACAAAATTTATACCAAATTAAAGAGGATTCAATTTTATAAATTATGGCAAATTCGGTTTTTTCTAAAAGTTTGTCATTTGTGAGTTATGTACGTTTGAAGTTTGAGGGTGTAAAAGAAAAACGGGTCAATTTACTATAATAACCCTTTGACCAAAAATAATTAAAAAAAAGAATGAAGTTGACTAGATATAATCCAACGGTGGAGATCACTTTTTAAACTTTGCAATTTGATATACTTTTTAAAAGATCCTGTACCTTGTGAGCTTATTGCATTATCGGAACTCAATAAACAAGTTTTCATTTAAATATTTCTCTAGATTAAAAAGTTTTTGGATTTGCCTGGGACACCGACAAGATAATAGGCTAAATTGATGAGTGAAAAGTTTATTTGAATACTTTTATTTTGGTAGAATATGCATAGCAATGAGATTTTATAGCGACAGATCATTTATTGATAAAAAAAAGTTTATAGGTTATAAACGAAAAATGATAAATGTTTGAAGATTTGAGGATTAAACATAATGTTTTGAAACCCAGTTCGACCCGGGTGGTTCAACCGGTTGAACTGTTCCGGTCGAAAAATGAGTCGATTTAAACCGAGTCAAATTAAATCAGGTCAACCCGCCGGGTTGGAAGCGTCCCGGGTTAACCCGGTTTTCGATGTGTATTAATAGTTTCTTTTTGAAAAATATATTTTTTCAACATTTTTTTTTAGTTTAAACTTTTTACTTTTAAATTTTTGGTTTTTCTTTTATATATAGTATAGCAGGGTACCAGCACCTTTCGGCGGAGGGAAACCTATGATGATTAACCGGATAAATAGATCTCAATGAGACCTAATTCCACCAATTTGTATCGGTTTCAACGGGTGCTCTCTGATTCGTTTTCGGATAGCTTTTATTGGTTAGCCGAACCGGTGGCGACACCGGTTCTTGGTTGAACCCTTTGGTCTGGTCCGGTTTTCATAATTATATATACCATCAACTTTTTAGCTTGTATGAAGCTTTGTGTGTTTTATCAATTTGTATAATGTGTATAATAACATGTACTTTTCATTTTTAGGGTGTTTTAAAAATAACATTAATTAGTGTGTTTAATTATTTTATATTTTGGATTATGTTATAACTTGTTTAAATTGTAGCTTGTTTAAATTGTACATTGTGAAATTTTTATTGTACTCTTTAGTAATGGTGTTTTAATTGGTTGTTTTTAATTTGGTATATATACTTTTAATTGGTTGTACAATGTGAATAAGTTATTATACTTTAAGTAATTGAGTGTTTTAATAAAAGTATTAATTACACTATGCATTTCTCACACCTTTAACTTTCAAGATTTCACTTTTCAAGATTTGACCATACACACTTTATATGTAGTATAGATATTGATGGACAAATCAACAATACATTTAGTTTAATCTAATATGATGAGGATTAAACCTAAAATTTAATTAAACAACCTATTTTTCTTATCATTACCTGTCTTTTTTGGCTTTCTTGTCCTTTTTATTTTCTTATCTTTCTTATTTATTCATGTATACTAAAAACATTTTTTTACAACAGCAAATAACTATCTCACAATAAAAATATTTTCTTGTATTAGTACGTTTTCGTCCACTTTCAAACGTTTTCGGACGCTTTCAAACGTTTTCGTCCGCTTTCATACGTTTTCGTCTGTTTTCATATGTTGTCATCCGTTTTCATACGTTTTTGGCTGTTTTCTTCGTTTTCATATGTTTTTTTCCTCTTTTCATATGTTTTCATCCGTTTTAATACGTTTTTGGCCGTTTTCAAACGTTTTCGCCCGTTTTCAGATGTTTTCCTACGTTCTCGTCCGTTTTCAGTCGTTTTTGTATGTTTTATACGTTTTTTGTCCGTTTTCATACATTTTTGTCCGTTTTCATACATTTTCGGTTGTTTTAGATGTTTTTCTACGTTTTCGTCCGTATTCATACGTTTCCTGCCTTTTTCATACCTTTTCATCCGTTTTTATACGTTTTCACGTTTTTGTCCGTTTTCAGATGTTTTCCTACCTTTTCGTCCGTTTTCATACGTTTCAATCTGTTTTCATATGTTCTTATATGTTTTTTTCCGTTTCCATACGTTTTATATGTTTTCGTCCGTTTTCATACATTTTCCACACGTTTTCGTCCGTTTTTATACGTTTTTGTCCGTTTTCATACATTTCTGTACTATTTTTATATTTTTATATGTTCGTTTTCATATGTGTTTTCTAATATTTTTATATTTTTCAGGTATAAGATGGTTTTTGTTTATGAAATATCACAAGTGATATTAGATATTAACTATGTTTATGAAATATCACAAGTGATATTAGATATTTATTGTTGTACACAATAATGCAGACTTAGATGCTTTTGGGTTATTTGAATATATATAACCAGACATGAATGATGTATACTTTTGGTCATATTATTGTTTTATCACCTATGATATTACTCGTACATAGAATAACATGATTAGTGTCATGTTATATTACTTTATCACATGAGATATTACTCATATGTAGAATAATAGAATTAGTGTCACATTATATTGCTCTATCACATAAGTTATTACTCTTAAGTAACTAAGAACGGCAATTTAAATACTCTTAATCTTTTTTACAGTGTTATATCGCAAGAGATAAATAAGTGTCACTTACAAATATTAAAATGAATAAAGAGCATAAATTGTCTAATATCACTTGTGATATTTCATAAACAAAAACCTTCTTATGCTTGAAAAACATAAAAATATTAGAAAACACATAGGTGCTAATATATAAAAAAATATACAGAGCAATGAAATATCTCAGGTGATATAAAAGGTTATAAAGCATACTTGTTTGTTTATCGAATATCACAAGTGATATTAGACATTAACTATTTTTATAAAATATCACAAGTGATATTAGAAATGTCATATAATATAGTTTAACTAATAAGCATTGTAATTTATAATCAACTTAAAATATTACAACTGGTACATCTTTAATATGAAGCAATCACATAAACAAAATACATCAACCCAATGTAGTTCAAAGCAAAATTAAACTAAACAACTTAACTAGTAAACAAAATTACACTATCATAAACTTAAAATATCACAGGTGACAATTTGAGACCCATTGGTTAAAGTTGGGTTTGGTTGGTCAAAAGTTTTTTTTGGATTTATACGTTTATACGTGTTTATCTGTTTTTATACTTTTTTTTTATGTTTTCATACGCTTTTGTACGGTTTCATAAAACGTATGAAGACGGATGAAAACGTATGAAACATACGAAAACGTATGAAAATGTACAAAAAGGGTCGAAAACATATGAAAATGGACGAAAATGTAGGAAGAAGTCTGAAAATAGCTGGAAAATGTATGAAAATGGACGAAAACGTATAAAAACGTCTGAAAACGGCCGAAAATGTATGAAAATGGACGAAAACGTATGAAAAAGTAACGAAGACATATGAAAACGTATGAAAACAGACGAAAACGTATAAACGAACTAAAATGTATGAAAACAGACGAAAATGTATGAAAGCGGCCAAAAACGTATGAAAACGTCTGAGAGCGGACGAAAACTTATGAAAACGAACGAAAACGTACATGAATGCCAAAAAAGCCATTAATTGCAATTTGGGCAAGATTTGACACCTTTACAGATAATGAGGGAGTGGTTGGGGTGAGTTTTGAGTGAATTTACACTTTTGGTCCTTCCATGTTTTCTTTAATTTGAAATCTTGTTATTTTAATCAAATGAAATTGATAATTTAGATTTGTCCCTCAGTTTTTACTAGAATAAAAGTTTGCAAAACAACTCGCCTCCAATTGATAAATGGTTAATAATTATTTGCATGTTAAGTTCAATGAAGCTTTATGGCTACTGGTAGATACGAGGTCACAATCATAAACATATTTATTGAAGATGGTAAAATGTTGTTTAAATGAAACTTATCTCTACTATTTATAAAGGGTGTATCTTTTTTTTAAGCTCGAATTTTGAAACTTAAATTAATATAACTTATTTAAATTATTTATAGAGTTAATTACATAAATGGCCATTGTTGTTTGTCGGTTTTTACGGGTATAGTCACTGTACTTTTTTTTCGCCTGGTCACGTCATTTTGGTTTCATATCATGATGGATCCAGTCCACCTGCCGTTATCGTCGTTAGTTTGGTTGTTAACTCAAGGACATAATAATCTTTAAATATTATTTTAAAAGTATTATGATTCTTTTAAATTTCTGTAACACCCCCAAATCTCGGTACAGCGGAAGACTTAATCAAGTTTTCGGGGCGTTACAATTGGATTGATATCTCACACAAGTATAGCAAACAAGATAGTCATTTAACATTCAAAACCAATCCCAAATTTAAATATTCAAAACATTAATCCCGAAGTGTAAATATTAGGCCCAAACATGATTTAATGAAAAAATAGGTCCCCATAAATTATCAGAGTTTGATTATGACCCTTGACCATGCCTCCTTGCCAAGCTTCCACCGAACACGCACTCCAAACATCACTCAAATACCTGAGAAATCATGCTAAAAGGTCAGCTAATGCTGGTGAGTTCATAGGTTTAAATTCAAGTAAAATGTAGTGGACCTGTAGGAGTTGATTTGCTATGCGAGACTTAAGATAGATACACAATCAATCACAAACCATATCAAATCCGATATCACAACGGGCCCCAGCGAATCTAGCCAGCACTGTCGTAGCAAAGTCTAGAACGATTGCTAACCCTGGACTAGGTCGTGGTAGAAGTCTACTCTTAGCTACGCAACGTGTTATAGCAATTAGGAATTGCTACCCTAGACTAAGGCAACAACTACCGCACATCTATCTAAACAGTCAAGCACATAAGCAAATCCAAATAGTTTTAAAGGTCCAAAAACAGTAGCATGATTTTCACCCCAATTTAGTTAAAAACGTAGATAAAAGTGGGGCTATGAAACTCACCTCAAGCAAGCAACGCACAAATAAACACTAGCAGAAGATAACAGCTAATCACGGCACAGCAACTATCGACTCGGCACAACCTATTAATGTAAACCAATTTTAATATATATTTCCCAAAATCAACGTTATCTACCCCAATGTATTCCTTTTCGTTATTTCCAAAAATGTCTTGTTTCACCGTTTAGTCCTAGTGTTTGGTATCCTCATGTGGGTGTATCGACTTAATATGATGCCATGAATGCACTCAAACAATCAACATGTGACTCAATGCAACACGATGAGACATCTAAGAGATAAGCTTCATAGTCCAATAAGTTTCGGAATAAATAGTAGACCTTATCGAATTCGTCAACTCGATAAACTCAATTATTTATTCGTGTCGCTTATCATCCCATAAACCGGTCGCATCCTAACGAGTCATAAGGATAATTCACCCATTAATAACGTTATCCTACGTACCTAGCGGTCTCTTATTATATTCGTCAACCTAATAAGTCCGCTACCCACGTGGATCAACACTATTAATGTTAGGTTATCCGTAACCCATGCACACAACGTAAGTAAATAAATACTTAAAACTAGTATTAAATGCCCAGATTCGGCATATTTCGATAAACGTGCACTCGAAACATTAATTACTTATTTATTAGAAAACCTTTCCATTTTAGTCGTTAGTTTCCATTTAAAAACAATGAATAACAAGGCAAGTCTTGTTATCGTTATTTTTGGTATAAAAGTCTTTTTATTATTAATGTTTCATAGTTTATTAGCATTTTCATATATACATTTCATCAAATTTCAATATTAGTTTCATATCGTTATTCGTTTCGAGTCCACAAGCACGAGTCATGACTTCTCGGCTTTTAATCAATCAATAGTCCAAACTATACTAAAGTCCATGTTACGGCGTTGTCGGGGTCAACTGTTGACTAAAAAGTCAAAGTAACACCGACGTTGCTCAAAGTTGACAATTTATATATATAGTCCAAATAAAAGTCATAATAACGCAATTCAATCTCAAATCGACCCAAATCAATCTCGCCAACCAATCAACCAACCAAATATACGCGAAACCAATGTTATGACCCTAATGGTCATGACACGGTCACAGTTAATACCACGTGAACCAAACAAGCTCTAGAAGCTTTTCGGCTCCACGCGTCTCATCCAAACACCAATAATATCAACCAACAAGCTACCACAATGACTCGACCCGGACCCTTGGTCCAAGTGGGTCACGTACGCCACACCACAACGACCCAACGTGGGTCTTGTGGCTCGTACGCTCCAATACTCACATCCAAACACTCCCAAATCACTTCCACAACATCCAAACACAATCAATCAACCTCCAATCATTAACCAAACGTCAAACCCATCAACTATTCCTAATCAAAAACATAAAACTTGACCTAAAATGCAAAAACCCAACAATATGATACACCACATGATACCAAATCACTAGCTACATGTTTATTTAAGTGTTAATTAGTTTTAATCCCATGTTTAAACCAAAAGCCCTAAAAATGCGACCATGTACGAGCCTATTATGACCCATACGTGGCTTCTCAAGGCCAAAACAAGCTTGACCCATGTTTCATTTACCTTTTCCAAGCCCGATCTACAAGATTTAATGAAAACCCTAGAATCACGAATCTTATTTTCAAGATTTGGAGGTGTTAAATGTAGGATTTTGTGAGAGTTTTATATATGGATGGAAAGAGGAAATAGAGATCTACAAGATGGTGGTGGAGGTGTAGTGTCACTCGCCGGATATTGGCCGAAATTTGGCCGAAGGTGGTGGTAAATTAGGGTTAGGGTTTATTTGGTGGAAGAGAGAGAGAGTACAGAGAGAAAGGTGTGTTTGTGTGTGTTTTTAGTGAGAGAAAGTAGTGTAGCAAATGAGGCTGAGTGGGTTTATATACTTAGGAGCTAGGGACTAAATAAAAAATGAGGGAGATGGGAGGGGTGGCCGGCCAAGGAGAAAGAGAGGGGTCGGGGTCGTCATTTTTCGTAAACTATCCCGTTTACCCATTCCCGAGCTCATATATTGTCCCACGAGTGTCCCACGACGTTCATTAGACTTTCTATTATCGTTATTTATGTTTTTCCATGAGTTTTGACTATTTATTTGTCAATTTTCGAGTTACGGTCCAAAAGTTACATTATTTCTCGTTTTAGGCTTTTATAGTGCCGAATCGAATAGTGCCTATCAAAAAGAGTTAAAACTCACACGATAACTCATCCAATAATAAAAATAATTCATAAAAACCAATAAACGATATCAAATCAAGTCATGGTCGATGAAAATAGTTGTTGGAATCACTCCTAAACTATATTTCAAGTGTTAGTAATTAATATGTAATAGTTAGCTTAATATGGCTTTTATATTAGTAATCATTCAAAGGCTTATGTAGAAAGCCCATGAGCCTTGGCCCAAGCCCATAAGAAGGGAAGGTTGCTAGAAGTGTTGCCCTAGCTCCTTTCCCTATAAATACTCTTGTATAACCCTCACTTGAAGGTTGGTTGTTCAATTCACTCATTCACCTTTACGCATAACTCTTCTATAGTATCATACGTGTGTGTGTGTTATTGTTCATCTGATCACTTCTCTTCTATTTCTTATATTGATGCTTGTGTTACTAAAATGGGAACCTAACAGTGGTATCATTCGCCAAATAGTTGGGTGAAAAGGTTTTGTTTTTGAAGTTAGTTTTTGCTCTTACGCGTAACACACGGGTTACAAACTTTGTCACGCTTTAAAACTCAATTTTTTACACTTTTCAATCCAAGATTCTTGTACTTTCAACGTTTTTAGGTGTTAAAATTTATGTTTTAAGCAAAAAGTTTCAAACTTTACGTGTAATTCTTTGTTTTTAAGCTTGGTTTCATACGTGGGATTCTTTCTACGCATAAGGTGTTTAGACGTTTTGGATCATCAAGTTTCACACTTTTGTGTTATTTTTGTGATATTGAAGCTGTTTCATCACTAAAATCTGGTTTAGAAACATCGTTGGGCAGAAATCAATTTTTGGTTACTTTCTACGCGTAAGAAAACCCTAATCTTACGCGTAACTCATCCTTGGTTTGATCTTCAGTTTTTGTGGTTTACTCAGTGTTTTCTTGCTTGGATAAGCCTGAAAACACTTCGACTTTGGATATCCTTTACACTGTGATAGTGTAAAAGATTTTTTGGGCAAAACCCTAATCTTACGCATAAGCTCAAACTTATGCGTAGAACTCTTTACGCCTAAGATCTTTCTTACGCCTAAGATCTTTCTTACGCCTAAGCCTTGTCTTACGCATAAGCTAATCCTACGCATAAGTTTTCTACGCCTAACTTTCTGTTTACGCATAATCTTAGTGTTTCTCAATTCTTACGCGTAAGCTAATCCTACGCGTAACTATTGCTTTTACGCGTAAGTTTGGTGTTTTTACGCCTAAGTGTTGCTTTGCCTAAAACTTGGTTTTTCTACGCCTAAGGATACTTCATCAACAACGTTTCATTCGACTACAAAGATCCATTTAACAACACAAGTTTTCAACATGTCTCAACCACCATACTCTAACTACTTTCCTTACACGTATACTCAACAACAACAACAACAACTAAGTCCACAACATCAACAATTCAATCAACAACAACAAATTTATCAACAACAATTCAATCAACAACATTATCCACAACAAGGAGCAATTCCACCTCAAATGGTTCAACCACCATCTAGTCTTCAAGTACAACCTTACACAAATCACTTCTCTTCTATTTCTAATATTGATGCTTGTGTTACTAAAATGGGAACCTAACAGTGGTATCATTCGCCAAATAGTTGGGTGAAAAGTTTTTTGTTTTTGAAGTTATTTTGGTCTTACGCGTAACTCACGGTTCTTCAACTTTGTCACGCTTAAAAACTTATTTTTTACACTTTTCAATCCAAGATTCTTGTACTTTCAACGTTTTTAGGTGTTAAAATATCTGTTTTTGGCAAAAAGTTTCGAACTTTACGTGTATTTCATTGATTTTAAGCTTGTTTTTATACGTGTATACTTTTTTACGCGTAAGGTGTTTCTAAGTTTTGGATCATCAAGTTTCACACTTTTGTGCTATTTTGGTGATATTGAAGCTGTCTCATCACAAAAATCTGGTTTAGAATCACTTTGGGCTAAAAATCTGTTTTTGGTTAAGTTTTACGCGTAACTAAACCCTAAAGTTACGCATAACTTTTCCTTGGATCGATCTTTAGTTTTCGTGGTTTACTCAGTGTTTTCTTGCTTGGATAAGCCTGAAAACACTTCGAATTTGGATATCCTTTACACTGTGATAGTGTAAAAGATTTTTTCGGCAAAACCCTAATTTTACGCATAAGCTCACTCTTACGCGTAGAACTCTTTACGCCTAAGCTTAATCTTACGCCTAAGCCTTGCCTTACGCATAAGCTAATCTTACGCATAAGTTTTGTACGCCTAACTTTCAGTTTACGCCTAATCTTAGTGTTTCTCATTTCTTACGCGTAAGCTAATCCTACGCGTAAATATCACTTTTTACGCGTAAGTTTGGTGTTTTTACGGATAAGCATTACTTTGCCTTAACGTGGTTTCTACGCCTAAGGACACTTCTTCAACAACGTTTCACTCGACTACAAAGATCCTTTTAACAACACACGTTTTCAACATGTCTCAACCACCATACTCTTACTACTTTCCTTACACGTATACTCAACAACAACAACAACAACTAAGTCCACAACATCATTACAATCAACATACATCCAGGAATACTATGAAGGAACCAACTTGGTTTGCAAAGATGTGTGAAGCTTTAAGTAGACAACAATCTATTCATGAGGCAGGATCACTTGATAGACCTCCAATGCTCACTCCCGGAAACTATGATCAATGGGTGATTAGGTTCTTTAGGTTTTGTGATCTAAAGAAGCCACATGGAAAGTTTTTAAAGAAGGTCATCTTGGAAGGTCCATTTCAGATGCCTATTCTAGTTACACCCGGAGATCCAAATGCTATTCCACCAAGAGATGATCTCACAAACATTGCAACTGTCGCTGACCTTTCTGGTGATGAACTTCTACACTACGAAGCTGATGAGCTAGCAATGCAATATATCCTTTTAGGATTACCCAATCCAATCCTTCGAAGTGTTGATGCTCAAAAGACTGCAAAAAAGATGTGGGAACATATTCATCTTCTCATGGAAGGCACTGAACTTAATCAAGAAGATATGGAATCCAAAATTTACTTGGCTTATAAACACTTCATGATTGAACCCGGAGAGACATTAGAGTCATATCATCATCGATTCTCTGACATCATTAATGACTTGGACAAACACAACATCATCATGCCAAGAATTGCTGTTAACACTAAGTTCCTAAGTAGTCTTGGTCCTGAGTGGGAAAAATATGTCATTTTCATCCGTCAAGCGAAGAATCTTCATCATGCTACTTACGGATTGTTGTACGACTATTTGAAACCACATCAAAAAGAAGTTGACAAAGAAAGGGTTATCCGTGGAAAAACTGTTTCACCATCACTTCCGGACAATCAACAACTTGCTTTGTGGGCTCAAACTAGTTATCCTCCTCAACCCGCTCCTCATCCCGCTCCTCAACCAACTGCAAGAATTACACCATATGATCCGTCACAGCAACAATCTCAACAAACTCAATTGGTTCCATACAACAACAACAATGATCAAGCACTTTACATTGAAGCTAATGAGGACTCCGAAGCTTTTGATGCATTGCAACAAGGATTTGTTATGATTGCTAAAGCCTTCGGCCGGTATACAAACAAATCCAACAATCGCATTCGCTCCTCATCAAACACAAGGAATTAGGTTGTTGTGAATAATGGACGTGTTAAAGTTCAGAATCGTGGTTATGGTCGTCAGATGGGAGGAGGTAAAGGGTTTAATGCTATGGGAAGGAATAACATGGGTGCTCCACAACAATAGAGAGCTCAAGTGGTTGAACAGGGAAATGCTCAGAATGGGATGAATGGTCTTCGCTGGTACAACTGTAATGAGAAGGGTCACCTGGCTAATGCATGCCCTAAGCCGAGAACTAGAGGCAGTGCTTATCACAAGGAAGCTTTACTTTTGGCTCTTAAGGATGAAGCTGGTGGAACCCTCACAACCAAAGAACATAGCTTTATGCAGATGCAGACTCAGATGATGATATGGAGGACTTGCAGGCTAATGCAGCAGTGATGTTGATGGCACAAATGCAAGCTCTCCACATGAGTGACACAGGCCCAGTGTATGACACTGATGGCTTGTCTCAGGTACCCGAACAAACCATTTTCATCACTGATCTAATATCTCAGCCAACATCTGAATCCGACGAGGCTCAGAATGTTCAACATGAGTCGTCCACATCTCAGTCTGACGATTCTCAACTTGACCCCGTAGTTACATTTGACGATTAGGATGACCTTATGGTTACCTTTGATACTCAAATTGACTCCGTGGTTATACTTGAGGATCTGAATAGTGATCATGTTGTGACTCACGTTGAACACGCCGAACTTTTGCCTAATCCAGATATTGACCTCTTACTTAAAGATTATCAATCCCAAATGGATAAATGTCGTTCATCAAATCAGCAATTGCATAGTAAAAATGCACTGTTAACCAGGGATATTGAATGCTTAAAACGGCAACTCAATTTTTTCAAAACTCAAGAAAAACGTGAAAAAGGTTTTGAATTCGCTTTTGCTAAATCACACCAAAACGAAAAATCTTTAGAACGACAGATTCGTGATCTAGCCGCATCAAAGAATGCTTTGTTGTCTCAAATAGAACAACTGAAACACGAACATACAAAACAACTTAACGCTCTTACTTTGGAAAATCAAAAAGCCAAAGCTGAGTTGTTAAATTGTCAAAAACAGTTCTTTGCATACAAAAAGCATTCAACGAAACGAATAGATGACCATCTTGAAGAAATTGTCGACTTACAAAACAAACTCAAAGAGTTTCAAAATGTTGTTTATAAACATGGTGAGTCAATCACAACAATTCAAAAGTTTACTTTAAAACCCAATCCAAATGGATATGGACCGAATCTTGCTGATTACAAACCAAAGCTTTCAACCAAAGCATTCAAACCAAATCCTGAAGTTTCCAGTGCAGAATACAAAATTGATGATTCTGTTATGAGTGTTGTTGAATATCATCGTCAAGAGGAATTAGATGCAGAAGACGAGAGTCGATCAAAATTAGAAAATGTTGTTTATAACAAACTGATATCCAGAATCCAAAACACGTCAAGTTTAACTCACACAAGCTAGCCACTTGTGAATGACTAACCGTAAGAAACTTAAAATGGCTCGGACACTGACCAATAATAGATGAGAAGTTGTGTAGTATGTTGGGTAACTCAAACGTGTTAGGTTTGAGCACCGAGATCGTTCCGAACGAGGGTTGAATGGAATTTCCAACTCACGTCTCAATTATCGGGATTTGAATAATAGAAGGGGATAAAATGATGATATCTAAACTACGGGATAAGGAAAGCATATGGAAATAAAATCTATGGGGAAAACATAAGGATAAAGGCAAACTACGCAATTCTACACTAAAACGCAAATACGGGATTAAAACGAAACGCGAATAAAAAGCAATGACGACTAATCTAACTCCTAAAAATAACCTAAAATTACTTTTACTCTAAAAATGATATTTGAAAACTATTTATGATTTAAAACTATTTTTTTAGGAATTTTCTTGATTTTATTAGAATTAAAAACTAATTTTTAACTTTTAAAACTAAATTAAAATACTAAAAAATTAAGAAAATTAAAGGGAAAATTATGAAACTATTTTTATAAAATCTAAAATATCCTAAGAGAATTTTCAAAACTATTTTTGTATTTTTCTGATTATTTTTCTATTTTTTATGAATTTAAAACTATTTAAATCTAATTTAAATTGTGAAAAATACCAAATAAAAGGGGAAAAATAGGGAAAAATATTTTTTATGCTTTTTATAATTTTCTTAAACTGGGAAAATTGAAAAATTATTTTTTGGAACTTTCTCTTAATTAATTGCAATAAAAGCTATTTAAAAGTGATTAAAAACTGTTTTAAATTGAGAAAAATAGCAAACAGTGACTAAAATTAATGAAAAATTCAGGAAAATTCTAATTTATTATTCTAAAGCTATGAAAAATATAAAAACTTGGGATTATGTGAGAGATATTGAAGCTGCAATGTAAACTGATTTTGAATAAGCTATAGAAAATAAGCAAATAAGCTATAAAATGCACCAACTGATAACAGAAGCTAATTAATACTGAAACTACTCTAAAGCAACTATTAGCAACTACTCCTAACACCTAATAAGCAGATTACAAAGATTATAAGCTAACTGCTCTACTTAAGCAAAACTGGTTCTGACCCCCTACTTTAAGCTGTTGCACAAGCTAATCTAAAGCTTCAAGCTGAAAACCAGAAATGTGGGACTCAAGCCCACCTAGCAAAGAGTTTATAAACCAAATATGAGCTTCTAATTATAAAAGACAAGCACTGTGCAAGACCTGCAAGTTTTGAAGAAAACTGACTTTGAGCAGTTTTGACTTATTGAGATAGATATTAAATGTTGACTTTCTTGAGTTTTAAATCCAAATGAAGAACTGATTATGATGTAATAAACTAAAGTCCAACTGAAATAAGCTAGCTTAACACAATCTAAACCTAAATGCAGCTTATGATCTACAATACCTAACTGATGCAATGACTAGAGCAGGATTAAAATGATTTTGACTTACAGTGATTAGATATGCAAAACTGAGATTAAAATGAACTTAATACATCTCAAGAGAACTTAACTGACTAAACTTAACAATAAAACTAACCTTAAACTGTGATATACTCCTTATACCAAACACACCTTAACTGAACTAATGAAAAGATTCAAACTCTGAATTCAGATCCAAACCATGAATCAAACTATAACAAGTGTAAAGGATTAAGTGCAAGATAAATGGAGCAATTATCTAAACTATAACTATCAAATTACAATTAAGCTGCATATGCAGTTATGACAGAAATGAACAGATGAGCAGATTTGCTGAACAGATAACAACAGATAAACTCATTCAGAAACACAACTAATCTAACAAACTGTAAATCAATAAACTAGACTATGCTATTCATAAACAAACAACAATAAGCAACAATGAGAAATTCTACACTACTGATATAGAACTAGGAGATAAAACTGAACTTACAAATGATCCTGTCACACTGCTAATGAAACAGTAACCTCTATCATAAACTGATTTCAACCCAATTCAAATTCAAATCAACCCAAATCCTTAGCAGATCAGCAATCCAGAACCATTTCTAAATAAAACTCTAACTGTTGAATTTTATTGACTATGTGAAAATGAGAGTAGAATCTGAATAGCAAACTAACTTAGATTTAAAATAAGCTCAAATAAGTGTTTGAAAACAGTAATAAGCTGAAATAAGACAATGAAACAATGATGTAAATTTTGATGAAAATGAAAGCTTGTATTAATAAAGGTTGAGTACAAATGAAATTATAATGACTGGTATTAAAACTAAAACATTGAAAACAAGTAATTAATCAGAAATACTCTAATCTAATCCTACTCTACTCCTAATCTACTTTCTCTCACTACACTACATATCTAAGCTGTGAATGCAGGGGTCTTTATATAGCTGAGGTCTTGAGCTCATGGAAGGATCCAGAAGTCCCATCTGTGCTTCTTTTGAGCCTCTCTCAACCCTTGGATCATCTAATACATTTCCCAATCAATATCCACCCTAGGATTAATCATTCCACGCACCTTCGTCCAATCAGAAGCCAGGGATTGGTATATGTGACACACGGATTGCCAAGCTGGCATCCGTGTGTCAGTGGGTATCAGAGAAAAGTACTAAAGTACCCTTAATTAAAGTGAATTGGCTCAATTGGGGTTGAGGGTATTTTAGGGTTCTAGTGCCTGGGAAAGTTTGGGGGTTCTTTTGGGCGCGTGGGTTATTTTATATTATTTTGAGATTGTTTGACCGGGTATATTGGTTGACTCGGGTATAAGTGGAACCGGGTTTTGTGATATGATATTGGACCGGGTAAGGATATGGGCTACGGTGTTGGGCCATGGATAGATATATTGGATTTAAGGATTTATATTGAACCCATTTAGTAGTATAAGGACCCAAAGTGTATATGCTGAAAATCCAGGGACCAAACTTGTAAATCTGAAAATGTGATCAAGGACTAACTTTGCCAATCTTCAAATAATCCAAGGGCCAGAGAATAAAATCTTCATAAATGCACAATCTCGACCTTCCGGCTCAGCTTAAACACTCTTGATCTCTCGTGCTCGGATTTACGTCTCATTTGGTTCCTTTTTGTGTGTTTTAACATATCCGTACCTGCACAAGCATAAACTCAAGAAAACCACAAATATTAGCAATAAACGGCTCTTTCTTGGTTGTTTTGGGTCAGTTTTGATAATGAAAAGGTATGTGTTTTAGCACATACCACAAACCATTCAACTATTCAAAAGCCGTCACTTTCGTCCCACCAAAGGATTCTTCTAACACACCTAGGATTATCACAAAACGTCTGAGTCTTCTAATGTTGCTCCCCAACCAAATTATGCACAAATTTATGGTCCTTTACCTTCACTCAGTGAAGTAAATTCAAAACCCGAAAATCTTCAAATTCTCAGATATTTCGACATTTTCACTTCTGACCTCAACCTTTTAGAACGTGAGATTGAATTTCATTCTGAAATAAAAGTTGAACATTTTCAATCACCTCAGGCGCGAAGAACAAAGAGATATTTTTCAGAAAAGACTTTTACCCCATGTTAAAATTTTGAAAAATTGTGCATTATATTGGGAAAGGGAATTTCATAAGGAACTTGGATTGATGAAAATCGTTTTTGAGAAACTGAAACATCTATTTCTAATACAAAACGTAAAAAGAAAATGTTACGAAAAGATGTTGATCGAATCTTGAACGATGTTATCTGTTCTGATATCCATAATGTTGTGTTATTGCATTCTTTGCCATATGCATCTGATTATATCTCTGCTGATACTGTTGATTATGTTGAAATTGTTGAGAATACTGATAATGTGCATCAGATCGAATCTTTAAAAGTTGAAAATGAACGATTGTTAAACGAACTTTCAAATGCAAAATGTCGTCTTCAATGGTGTCAAAAAGATTGTCAAAGTCATGAACTTTCTCTGCAAAACAAAATCACTCAGTTGCGCTCAAAATCTTTTGATCCTAAAATTGAGCAACTGGATGATCAAAACGTGTATTTGAAATGTCAAATCTTAAAATATAAACAAGAAGTTGCAAAAGTTAAAAAGGAATATGGTGTCATATTCGATTTACTCAAACAGACTCGTGATGAAGCATCAAACGAACTTGATCATTATCTTGCACACACTAAAGAAGTCATGAATTTTTCTGGAAATCTTCTTTCTGAAAATCAAGATTTGTTGCACACTATCATTGAGTTAAAGGAAAAGTTAGGAAAGTATGAACAAGTTCAGCTTAGCAACATTAAGAAACTTGCACCGGTAACACTTAAAAGTGACACTAGAATGCCTACTGACAAATCACAAGATACTAATGTGTTTCCCTCTACTGACACATGAATAATTTCCTCTTTTCCCAACGTCCGCACTTCACAGCCTAGGAGCAATACAAGGAAGAATAGGAAGTTGCGACCTAAGAAAAGATCAATAAAGAATGCTGAAGTAGAAGAACACCCTAGGACTTTGAATAAGACTCACGTTGCATCCACTTTAGATATTGCGTCTGACAAATGTAATGGAAAAAGTGTTGTAACAAATGTTGAACCTTTAAGTACTTTTGATATTCAGTCTGAAGCTTCTTGTGTTATTTGTCGTAAAAGTATGATTTCTGATTGTCATGATAAATGTGTTGCTAAAGCTATCTTGTCTCTTTTACGGAATCCTAAGAAACGAAATACCGCTAGGCCCACTAATGCTTCTAATTCTGTGCTTGGTAAACCGCCCTCTTTAGATTCTAAGAACCGCATTGATGTCCCTGTAGCTTCATTATCACCTCCAAGGAATGTAGTACCACCTAGTGCATTCAATAAGACTAAAGCAAAGACTAGTTGGAGATGGCAGAAATGGATACATAATACACTAGGATTTAAATGGATACCTAAAATCGTTGATGTGTGTATTTCAACTATAACTGTTTCGGAACCCTCTAACTCTTCGGGTTCCAAATCTACTTCTATTCCATCTGTGTCGTCTGTGTTGAATGCATGTGATACAGATCATTCTCTGGGTTGTTGATAGCGGATGTTCCCGACACATGATAGGCAATCTTAAACTGTTATCAAACTTTATTGCAAAGTTCATTGGCACTGTCAGATTCGGGAATGATCACTTCGCAGCTATTATGGGCTACGGAGATTACATCAATGGAAACATCAAAATTAGCAGGGTTTATTATGTGGAAGGTCTCGGTCACAATCTCTTTTCAGTCGGTCAATTCTGTGATGGAGATTTGGAAGTTGCTTTTCGGGAGATAACTTGTTTCATTCGTGATCTACAAGGAAATGATCTTATGTCTGGCTCTCGCAATTCTAGTCTGTACACAATCTCAATGCAAGACATGGTTGCTTCATCTCCCATTTGTCTACTTTCAAAGGCAACATCTACAAAATCTTGGCTATGGCACCGTCGTCTCTCACATTTAAACTTTCAAACCATAACCAACCTTGCTCGATATAAACTTGTTGAAGGTCTCCCGAGATTCCGATATTCTAAAGATTACCTTTGCTCAGCTTGTGAACAAGGGAAAAGCACTCGTGCTCATTTTCCTTCAAAGGTGGAACACAGCTCTCAGCATGTGCTTCATCTTCTTCACATGGATTTGTGTGGCCCGATGCGTGTGCAAACGATTAATGGCAAACGCTACATCCTGGTAATCGTAGATGACTACTCAAGATGGACTTGGGTCTACTTTCTTCGAAGCAAAGATCAAGCTCCACAGATGATCATCACCTTTCTCACGAAAATACAAGTTCAGCTCCGGAACACAGTCCGACAAATCAGAACAGACAAAGGAACTGAATTTGTGAATCAAACTCTTCGGGAATTTTATGAGAAAGTGGGAATTGAGCATCAAACATCTATTGCACGTACACCAGAACAAAACGGAGTTGTTGAAAGACGAAACCGCACGTTAGTGGAAGCTGCAAGAACGATGTTAATTAATGCTAAACTTCCGGATTACTTATTGGCTGAAGCCGTGTCAACTGCATGCTACACTCAGAATCGATCAATGATTACAAAACGCCACAACAAAACACCTTTTGAGCTTATCCACAACCATAAACCGAATCTCAAACACTTTCATGTATTTGGATCCCTTTGCTACCCAAATAATGATCGTGATGACTTTGGAAAGCTCAAAGCCAAAGCTGACATTGGAGTCTTTATTGGATACTGTGAAAATTCTAAAGGTTACCGGATCTGGAATCGTCGTACAAAGCAGGTTATGGAAACGATTCATGCAAATTTCGATGAGCTTACTGAAATGGCTTCTGAGCATAACAGCTTGGAACCCGGTCACAACCGTTTAAACTTCCCTCATACCCCATCATCAGCTGAACCAAGCCCCCAAATTACTCGTCAACAAATGGAAAAGCTATTTGCTCCGCTGTTTAGTGATGACATTAATGAACGTGCTCCAGGTGTATCCGCTGTTTCCGCTGCTCAACCTGATCATATTCCAATACCTGATATACCTGCTACAACAACTACTGTTGAAGAAGCACCACCAGTTGACTATACAACAACATTTAAACAAACTGCTTCCAACGACGCTGAACCAGCTGATGATGTTCTGAACAATGAAGTACCCCCACCTGCAGATTTTGATCCAAATGCTTTCTTTAACCCGTTTGCCAATGAAACTGCTGCACCTGATGTCGCGGAATCATCAACAAGCCATTTGAATCCTCAAAATCTGCACAATGTATACCAACATCAACCCTCGACACATCGTTGGACAAAAGACCATCCTCTTGAGAATATTATTGGTAACCCAAATCAACCAGTCGTAACAAGACAACGTCTTCACACAGATGGTGAACATTGCATTTATGCACTCACTGTCTGCCAATCTGAACCTAAAAACATTAAAGACGCAATGACCAAAGACAACTGGATTGAATCCATGCAAGAAGAACTCAATCAGTTTAAACGTCTTGAAGTATGGGAACTGGTTGAAAGACCAACAAGGGTCTATGTCATTGGTCTCAAATGGATTTGGAAAAACAAATTGGATGCTGAAGGGAACGTAATCAGAAACAAGTCACGTCTGGTGGCTAAGGGTTATAGACAGGAAGAGGGTATTGACTTTGAAGAATCATTCGCTCCGGTTGCTCGTCTTGAGGCTGTTCGGATCTTTCTCGCGTTCGCGGCTCATACGAATATAACGGTCTTTCAGATGGACGTCAAAACTGCTTTTCTGAATGGGCAACTGAAAGAAACGGTTTATGTCAGCCAGCCAGAAGGATTCGTTGATCCAGAATTCCTGAACCACGTCTACAAACTTAACAAAGCTCTGTACGGTCTCAAACAAGCTCCAAAGGCGTGGTACGATAAGTTATCATCCTTCCTCATTGCCAATAAATTCACCAAAGGTTCGGTCGATCCTACACTTTTCATACAATATCACAGGGCTCACATATTAATCGTTCAAATTTATGTGGATGACATCATTTTTGGGTCAACACACTTAAAATACTCAAATGCTTTTGCAAAACTAATGACAAAACATTTTGAAATGACAATGATGGGTGAACTCACATTCTTTCTCAGAATGCAAGTTCACCAATCACCCCGTGGTATTTTCTTAAATCAGTCCAAATATGTCCTTGAACTTCTAAACAAATTTGGAATGCAAAACTGTGACACCTATGCCACACCAATGGCTCATACCAAGAAGCTAGACACTGATTTACATGGGAAATTGGTGGACCCTACCAAATACCGTAGTATCATTGGGTCTCTCATGTATCTAACAACTAGCAGACCTGATATTGTTTTTGCCGTATATCTCTGCTCCCGTTATCAGTCAAGACCAACTGAAACTCACCTCTCAGAGGCTAAAAGAATCCTCCGATACATCAAGGGAACCATTAACTTGGGGATCTGGTATCCCAAGGATTCTGGTTTTGAACTAATAGCTTTTTCAGACGCTGATCACGCATGATGTTTAGATTCACGGAAAAGTACTTCAGGAGCATTACAATTTCTTGGTGATAAACTGGTGTCATGGCAATCGAAGAAGCAGGATTGTACATCGATGTCCTCAACAGAAGCAGAATATGTAGCCATGTCGGCGTGTTGTGCTCAAGTCATTTGGATGAGAACACAACTCAAAGACTATGGTTAAGTATTTGACAGAATCCCGATGTACTGCGACAATTGGAGTGATATTGCGATCTCGTGCAACTCTGTTCAACACTCGAAATCAAAGCACATCGATCTTCGATATCATTTCATCAAGGACCACGTGGAACATGGTGCTATTGAATTATACTTTGTGGGTACTGAATACCAACTGGCAGATCTTCTCACCAAAGCCTTAGCTCCTGCTAGGTTTAATGAGTTGGTCCACCGGATTGGCATGCGGTGTTTGACTCAAGAGGAACTGGATGAACTCTTAAAACATTCTTAAAACCAGTCAAACACCAAAACCTCTTTTGTAAATAATTTTTCAAAAACAAAATACAAAAATATAAAATCTGATAAAACAACAAAAATATTCTTCTATCTATATTTCTTTTAACATGGCAAGTACAACTCTTCCGTCAACACTCAAATCTTTCAAAATTCAGTATTTTTTCGATCAAGTGTTGAGGGGGAGAAAGCAAATATTTTTTCGGTTTATTAAAATCTTGTACTTGCATGTTGTCTCATCCCGGTTGTTTCTTTATTAATGGTGGTCACATTTCTAGTTTACTAACACTCCTCGGACTAAAATTTATAAAATTTCATTATTTCTTAAGTCGAGGGAGAGTATCGTCAAATTTCTTTCCAAATATCCTTCGTTTGGTAACCAAAATGGAAGTTATGGACATGGGATGTAAATGGTAAAGGTGGAGGGACTAATGGTGTCAAAATGTCAAAGTGTTTTTAACAAAACACATCTACCAAACAATTACTTCACATTTATTACAACATTTATTATTTCACCAACCTTATCCTACGCGTAAAATCCAACAATCAAATCCGTGTTTTTGATCATCTACTTGTAAGTGTTAAAACGTTTCTTGTAATCATCTAAACATGGGTTTTAAATCGTTTCCTAAACCAACGGTTAGATTTTCATCTAGGTGTGATTTTGTGTTCTACGCATAAGCGTATGAACACATAATCATGTGTGAGTGTTTGTGGTTAAAATTGTTGTGTCAAAACGCTTGTTTAATCATAATGGTACCATTTTAGTCATCAATACTCACCCAGAAACTCTAATTGTTTGATTTTGAATATTAGGGTTTATGCGTAATTTTGGGCGTTTTCAATAGTGAGTGTTTCTGGTCAAAAAGATAGTTGTGTGATGGTGTTTTCATGCTGAATTGATCATATCTAAGCTTAGAACTCACCCAGAAACACTAAATAGGCTTAAATTGGAAATTAGGGTTTATGTTCTTAAGAATTGGGTATTTTTGATTGGCCTTGATTTTGATGTTATAACTTGGATAGAACAACTCACTATGCTTCTTAGACCTTACAGAACAAGTTTGGTGCAATTCCTATGGCTAGATAACTTACTCGTAATTCTTAGGCTTTAGGGTTTTAAGTTTTTACGCATAACCAGTTTTTACGCTTAACTGAATGAATGTGTTTCCATGATTAGACCTGAAAAGGATTGGATATAGATGATAATGTTAGTGCTATGATGAATTTATTTCAGGTTTCAACGTGTGTATAACTCAGAATCAAGGTTACTTGCCATCTACGCATAAGGATCACCTTACGCGTAGCATGTTATGCGTAAGAGAAATCTTACGCGTAACGATTTACGCGTAAGGTTCTACATTGGGGATTACGCGTATCCTGTGAAGGATATGCGTAAACAGTAACCTCTACGCATAAGGTTGACTCTTACGAGTAAGCCTTACGCGTAAGGTTCCATATACGCTTACGCGTAAGCTCTACGCATAAGGCCCTCTTTTCCTACGCGTAATATTTCTTACGCGTAAGTCAAGAACCTACGCATAAGCTTACGTTTACGCGTATAATCACTCCTGTTTACGCATAAGCTTGCCATTTCTACGCCTAAGCCTAGTTTTAACCTTAATTATGAATTGTTACGCGTGCAAACTTGTAAATAAATAAATCATAATGTCACGAAACCAATAATGTCACTAATAAGCTTAAATGTTTAATAAGTTGTGAAAAATAAGTGAAAAACATAGACTTTAAAACTTGAAGTTAATCAACTCACGAAACTTATCACGACGTCTTTGGACTATTGTACTAACAAGTGACATTGGACTCGTAACAATCATCGACATATCACATTCAATAATTAAACAATAAAACCATCTGTTGACTAACGTAATGTCTTTCGATATGTTGGTTCTTTTGGCTAAATATGTTTCAGATCACGACATGGACGCTCAAATGCAAAACGTTGAAGCACCAAACGTTCTCACCGTTGAAGATATCTTCCCTAATGGCTATCCAATGAAGATCGGAAAGAATAACCTTCGTGTTGATTTTGATTGTCTCACCTGCTCAGAGTCTTCTTGTTTAATAGCTGTGGACATTCTGAAGAATCACCCTTATCAGAACATGCTCACCAATTATGCTACAGTGCCGGAGATCTACATTCACCAGTTCTGGCATACAATGCGAAAGATCAAAGGTCAAAATGTTGTGACGGTGACGCTCAACCACAAACAAGTCACCATCACACCAGCAGACTTAAGAGTTGTTCTTCTCATTCCTGTCATCGAGCCAACCGAATACAATGTCACACCAACTGAAGAGGCTGTTCTGCAATTCATGATCGACATTGGTTATGACGAAGCTTCATGAGTAATCACAAAGCATTCATACGTGGATCTTAAGAATATTCCTCAGCCATGGAGAACCCTCTACATTATCATCACCAAATCCGTTTCTGGACGTGATAGTGGTTATGAGCATCCCACGCTCATGGAACTACAGATCTTTTGGGCATTGGTCAACATGAAACATATTGAAGTTGAAGCTCTGATATGGGACGACATGATGTCATTCCTCAAAAAGCTTGGCTCCAAGATCCCATATATCAGATATACCAAACTGTTGATCCAACGAGCTCTAGGGTATAATCCTGATATCCCCTTGAGAACCAATGACCCCAACAATCACTCCATGTTATATGAGCCTACACTCACAGTCAGATTTAAGGAATCTACAACAAAGAAACAGGGTGCAGTGTTGCCAGATCACCTTCTAACTGGCGCAGTCAAACAACTCTATTCATACAAAAGGTATCTGGTAGCGGTTGATGAAGGCAAAGTAGGTTTTCTTGATGAAAAGTCCTCCGGTACACTTACTAGGAAAACCAGGAGAGGCAGTGCAGGAAGTGTTACAAGCACTGAGAGTCATCGAAAGTTTCCTAAGAGATCACATATTCTCAAAAGGAAAGTTCCATCTAAGGAAGCTATTCCCATTCCTATTCCCAAGCCTGAACCGCAACAAAAGCTAGTGGATGAAAGCTCTGAGGATACTGAATCAGACGAAGAAGTCTTCTACACTGAAACTCCAACCGATGACACTCAAATAGTAGCAAAACCTCCCAATCCAAAAGCTGATACAGACAAAGGGAAAACTCCTGTGCTTGAACACGATAAGGAAAGTTCTGAAGAAGAATCATTTTATGAGGAAAGAGATTATCAAAAGAAGTTGAAGAACCTCAGACTCAAATATCTTGCCGATGAATTTGTAAAGGATCAAACTCGTGGCCCCAGAGGGTCAAGTGGTGGAACTCAAGCCACACCAGTTTCCGATGCGGTTAATCAACCCAAAAAGGGAGCTGGTACCACCATCACCCACGAACAACAGCAAAGGCAACTTGAGGATTCCATCAACTTTGACATAGAGGAACCAGACATGGAAAAGACTGAGAAAACTCCTGGTGAAGATACTAAGGCTGATGAAATAGCTAAGACTGGAAATGCTGAAGATCTTGATTATGATGATTTTCTTTTTGATAGCCCAGCACGCTCCAAGGAAGAAACATCTGAGCCGCCGAAAGACCCTGAGTCTCCTCATGTCTCATCATCATCAGACTCGTCTTCTCACTCTTCACTACCACCATCCAAAGGCACAACCAGATCCACATCTAAATCTGTGAAGAAACCAACAGACTCTTGGCTATCCCGTGCTAAAACAAGGATTGTTAAAGCTGTCAAGCAGGTCAGGAAGAAAGACGTGACCAACAAGAAGTTGAATCAACTAGCTGAGAGTATCATTCTTCTACATGACGAGATAGACAAGATGTCAAGTGAAAAGGAGTATATCCAGAAGTTCATGCAACGTGATGTCCAAGGGGAACTGAACGAAATGATTAGGGGCTATACTCACAAGTTCCTACTCGACACGATTCCTGGAGTTACAAGGGAGATGTTCACCAGACAGCTCTATCCAAATCTCATGAAATTGGTCAAGCAAACAATGCAATCCACTCCGGTTACAATGATGATCAATCTAATGGAGCCTACAGTTCTCTCTGATGCAGAGTTGATTTCCAAGTTGGTGCTACAAATGTCTCAATGATCTGCAACTTTCACCTCTGATGAAAGTAAACTATTTGAGGCACTACTGGAATATCAACTCAAGACTTCATGCAAGGAGCAAGCTGAAAGGCCTAAGCATCCAAGAGACGATGAAGATAAGGATAAAGATAAAGATAAAGAGCCTAAACACCCGAAGAAACCTGGTGAATCATCCTCCATGCCACCTCCACCCCAAAGGACTCCATCTCAACAACGATCTCCTCCACGCTCTTCTGCTGACAAACCTCAGGACTCTGAGTCACCACCCCAGACAGAGAAAATCGGTGATCATTTCGAATACACTGGTGGTGACGATGAGAAAGTTCCTGAGCCCCAACAACAACCCACCTCTTCCGCTTCAACAAAGAAACCAACATCCTCATCTAGGCCAAAGAAGAAGAAGAAGACGCCTAAGGCTGATGTCGTCTCATGGCTAGATGAAGATGACACTGAGTATGAATGGTTCTCTACACTTGTTGATGCTACTCCCGCCCTAACTGATGATCAAGATATGGTAGAAGGTCGAACTTTGGAGCATGCTAAGTTACTTCAAGAAAAGTTTCGGGTGAAGAAGATGACCAAGTCAGAGTTAAAACGCATCAAGAATGAAGCTTTTCAAATGCTCAAAGACAGCTTGGAAAGTGCTATTGAATTTGAATATCATCTTGAAAACATAGCACGAGCCATGTCTAACAACATTGATTGGCTCAACCCTGAAGCAAACATTGACTTCACCAGAAAATACAAGGCTCCATACTACACCGATTGGACCAGACCTCTACCAACGATTGGCCAACTAGATCAACCTAAGATTCCATTCCGCTACTTCTTCAACAATGACCTGGAATTTCTACTACACGGTAGCGATGGTTCAATGAAATACACTACATCACTTACACTTCCTTTCTCGGCAGCCATATACTCCAACTGTATAGCCATCAAGGAAAATGCTACCCACATGTTTGCCAACAGCGTGGAACAGTATGACATCGATGCAATGTATGGGATTCACCATTGGCCGGAACGCCGAAGAATCTACTACAAACGCTGCCAGGTTCGAAGGTCTAAACATGAAGTGTACAGTGATAAAGGGATCGTTGCTGTTAAGCATGTAGCTCTCTCGTCTAAATGGGATTACACTTTCCTCAAGAATATCTTGGTCAAAAGACAAGACGAAAGGGACTATGATTTCTGTGAAGCGGACTTTCAGAATTTGTCTCTCAACGACATTGAAGATCTGTACCTTGCCAAGGTACAGGGAAGAATGAGACAATTCTCGACTGAAATCCAACGTGAATACATCAAGTCCGTGCTCATCTTCATCAGAAGCATAGTGATCCAGGAACGTGAATACATCAAGACGTGGAGACACTGGAGCAACGAAGCAGACCTGATGCAGATAACAACAACAACATACTATCACTACCATTACAAAGAATAAAGATCAAAGAACAAAGAAAATGATGACGTCAAAGCATAACTTTTTAAAGGAAACAATTTCTCTACACTAGGGAGATTGTTCGAATCAAGGCACTTCGTCTCGCAAGAAAGAAGAATGTCAGAAGACGTCAAAGCTACTATTACATCAACACCTTCAACGTTTATATCATCAATCACTAACACTTAGGGGAGATTTGTTGGAATCACTCCTAAACTATATTTCAAATGTTAGTAATTAATATGTAATAGTTAGCTTAATATGGCTTTTATGTTAGTAATCATGCCAAGGCTTATGTAGAAAGCCCATGAGCCTTGGCCCAAGCCCATAAGAAGGGAAGGTTGCTAGAAGTGTTGCCCTAGCTCCTTGCCCTATAAATACTCTTGTATAACCCTCACTTGAAGGTTGGTTGTTCAATTCACTCATTCACCTTTACGCATAACTCTTCTATAGTATCATACGTGTGTGTGTGTTATTGTTCATCCGATCACTTCTCTTCTATTTCTTATAGTGATACTTGTGTTACTAAAATGGGAACCTAACAATAGTGATAAAGGCAAAGCTCGGTTTAGTTTAACGTAATGCGGTTACCTAAAATAGACTCCCTAAATTGCCAGTTGTCACAGCCTCCCAGCCTCAGAAGAAACCCGTCCCGGGTTTCACTCCGAGTTGTTTGGTGTCATAAAGAGTTTAGGATACTTCCTATGGAATACATCCTCACATTCCCAAGTGAACTCCGGTCCATGTCGGGAGTTCCAACGAACTTTAAAAATCGGAATACGGCTATGCTTCAGCCGTTTAATCTCACGATCTATGATCTCAATCGGTTCCTCAACGAAATTCAATTTCTCATCAATTCGAATATCTCTTAACGGCACAACTATGTTTTCCTCCGAAAGACATTTCTTGAGATTACTAACATGAAAGACATTGTGTACACTGCTCAATTCCGATGGTAGCTCAAGGCGGTAAGCTACTGGTCCGATTCTTTCCAGGATTGGAAAGGGACCAATATATCGGGGATTGAGTTTTCCACGCTTTCCAAAACAAATCACTCCTTTCCAAGGAGAAACCTTTAACATAACACGATCTTTAACCTGAAATTCTAAAGGTTTACGTCTCCTATCGGCATAACTCTTTTGCCTATCTCGAGCGGTTTGTAAACGGTTATGAATCTGAAGTATCTTCTCAGTGGTTTCTAGGACAAGTTCGGGACCGGTAAATTGACTCTCGCCAACTTCAGCCCAACAAACAGGAGAACGAAATTTTCGGCCATACAGTGCTTCAAATGGAGCGGCCTTAATGCTAGCATGATAACTATTGTTGTAGGAGAATTCGGCCAACGGAAGATGTATCTCCCAGCCTTTGCCGAAATCAATAACACAGGCTCTAAGCATATCCTCTAAGGTCTGAATGGTTCTCTCGCTCTGACCATCGGTTTGAGGATGATATGCGGTGCTCATATCCAGGTTTGTTCCTAACGCTGACTATAAGGATCTCCAAAAGTGGGATGTAAAATGGCTATCTCGATCGGAAATGATAGATACTGGTACTCCATGACGCGATACTACCTCCTTAAGATACAGTCGAGCGAGCTTGTCGAGACTATCGACCTCGCTAATGGCTAAGAAGTAAGCAGAATTAGTCAAACGATCTACGATTACCCAGATAGCGTCATTGCCGCTAGCTGCTCTCGGTAATTTGGTGATAAAGTCCATGGTGATTCGCTCCCATTTCCATTCTAGGAGTTCGGGTTGAACTAAGAGTCCTGAGGGTTTCTGTTGGGAATTGCAGAACTCACGAGCAAGAATAAAGAAAGAAGAAATAATGAGGGTCTTAATAGTAATATTTAATAGTAGCTTTTCTAGTAAGCTATGTTTAGGGTTTATTTATAACCTCTCTCTCCTATATAAAGAGGGTAGGCGTCTAGGGTTTAGGTATCCCTTTCCATTATCCTTTCATTTATTTTCATAGAAGACATCTCCTAATGAGAGTCTAGACACACGATTATAGCGTGTGTATAATAGTTGTAGTAGTAATTTATATTTTTCAATAAAGAAAACCTTATTAGTGATATTGATTGTGTCATTTATATTCCGCTGTGCATTCAATCAATCAATGTTACTCATACCCTAGTTGAGTCCGGATCCAGGTTTCAACAATTGGTTTCAGAGCCTCGTGGCTCTCGATCTAGGGTTTATAAGGTTTTCCTGTAATTAGGGTTTATGCAGCAGATTTGAAATGAAAGGAGGCAGCAGATGAGCAGATTCGTATGTTAAGTTTCTGTACGTGAAGTCAATGATATTGGTTCTTGTGATATCTTGGATTCTCGTTCATTGGACTGGTCAAAACCAATTTTACATTCGGACGGCGCAGGTCAGATCTCGATATTTTCTAGTCAGTTACAATATTACTGGTCCCCATAATGTTCCTCGTACCAGCTTTATCCATTCCTGCTGTCACGTGGGCATATTGTGTGGCTCATTGCATTGACCCCACCATCAAATTTTGATGCTGTCACGAGGTACAAATAAATGCTATCATATTTTTGGACGCATGATATGTGTTATTAAGGGGACCCACACGTGAGTTATTATACTGATTCATAAATTGGTTTATACTCCGTACTATTCTATTGATTGGCTAACGTGGGGGGCGAGGTATTCACATGGGTCCTCGGTATTGATTGGTCAATTGGGTTTATTATCACGTTTCATTCCTACTGATCACGTGTAGGTACCATTGAGTTGTTGTATTTTTCTTGGTTTTCTTGGTACTGATTTGTACTAGTTTGTATCTTTGAGACGATCTCGTGATTATGTAGAATGGCATGATATAGTTTATTCTTCTGATTGATATGATTGGTCGACACATTTAATGATGGATCAGTATTTTTTTCTATGTGTGGTGCGATGTATAGAAGTTATGGTGGACATGTGTTTGATTGATTATCATGAGTACTACATGGTATATATGATTCACATGGGTCACTGATTTGATTGTGTCACTTGGTTAATGCATGACTTTCATTGGTCATTGATTTGCCAAAGGATGAATTTAATTGGTGATTTGTATCTTGTTGCTATTCTTGATCACGTGGGGTTACATTGTCTTTTGGGTCTCGCAATTTGATGATCACATGGTCTCTCATTTATTTATTGCTTGTCATATTATTTTGATGTGGGGCTTCTTATTGGTTGGCTTGTCACGTGGGTATACGAGAGTGTTGCTGATATCGTTATTTCCTCTTTCATTTTGATTGGTCACTAATGGTCAAATGTGGATGGGAATTTATAATTGGTCACGTGATACAGTGGGTCACATATCTGATTGGTTGATTTTCGTGACATGTGATATGATTGACATGTATCTGCTGGATAAATGGTGAATTATTACTGGTGGTCAATTAGTTTGTGCTGATGGTTATCATTCCTGCTGGTATATTGTTCCTACTGATTATTTGATTCCTACTGATCCGTTCCTGCTGATCGGTTCCTGCTGCTCGGGTATTTCTGCTGGTACCTTCGGTTTCTGCTGATTGTTCTGGAGTTCCTACTGGTTGATCAGGTGCGTGTTTTATCATATCTCAAAGTGCGTGATGAACACTTTTGAGATAACTTGTTCGTACATTAATGGTGTGACAAAGACTTGATGAATCTAGCGAAGGGCTGAGATCTATAGATTAAAGGTACTTAATGCGCACATTTGCTAACACTTTAATGAGTTACGTTGTAGTGCTCAGTGTTAGTGAAGGGGTGTGATCTACAGATTACAGGTGGTTAATGCTCACATTTACTAGTGTCTCATCTAAGTTTGGAGTCAAATGGATAGTACAAGATATAAGACGCATGCTTTGGTGTTTCTACTGGTTCTCCGTTACTACTAGTAGACTATTTTGATGCTGCTGATTTGATTTTTCTACTGCTACGCTTTATTTCTTTTGTTTAGTTGGAAAAAAAATAAATAAAAAAAAATTGAGATGGTTAGTATAATTTTAAGGGGAAGCTTATGGTTTATATACTTACCATCTACATGCATCACTTGAGAGGAAGCGTCTACGAGCTGCACAAGACCCCTATTAGATAAAGGGAAAGAAGATTAGTAGATGTGTAGCGGATTATTTGTGATGACATGTTTTAGTATTGTTTCTTCATACAGGTTGTTTTGTACTATCAAGAAACTTGAACTTAACCTAGTCAAATTCCAGTTTAGGGGAAGATTGTTGGGAATTGCAGAACTCACGAGCAAGAATGAAGAAAGAAGAAATAATGAGGGTCTTAATAGTAATATTTAATAGTAGCTTTTCTAGTAAGCTATGTTTAGGGTTTATTTGTAACCTCCCTCTCCTATATAAAGAGGGTAGGCGTCTAGGGTTTAGGTATCCCTTTCCATTATCCTTTCATTTATTTTCATAGAAGACATCTCCTAATGAGAGTCTAGACACACGATTATAGCGTGTGTATAATAGTTGTAGTAGTAATTTATATTTTTCAATAAAGAAAACCTTATTAGTGATATTGATTGTGTCATTTATATTCCGCTGTGCATTCAATCAATCAATGTTACTCATACCCTAGTTGAGTCCGGATCCAGGTTTCAACAATTGGTTTCAGAGCCTCGTGGCTCTCGATCTAGGGTTTATAAGGTTTTCCTGTAATTAGGGTTTATGCAGCAGATTTGAAATGAAAGGAGGCAGCAGATGAGCAGATTCGTATGTTAAGTTTCTGTACGTGAAGTCAATGATATTGGTTCTTGTGATATCTTGGATTCTCGTTCATTGGACTGGTCAAAACCAATTTTACATTCGGACGGCGCAGGTCAGATCTCGATATTTTCTAGTCAGTTACAATATTACTGGTCCCCATAATGTTCCTCGTACCAGCTTTATCCATTCCTGCTGTCACGTGGGCATATTGTGTGGCTCATTGCATTGACCCCACCATCAAATTTTGATGCTGTCACGAGGTACAAATAAATGCTATCATATTTTTGGACGCATGATATGTGTTATTAAGGGGACCCACACGTGAGTTATTATACTGATTCATAAATTGGTTTATACTCCGTACTATTCTATTGATTGGCTAACGTGGGGGGCGAGGTATTCACATGGGTCCTCGGTATTGATTGGTCAATTGGGTTTATTATCACGTTTCATTCCTACTGATCACGTGTAGGTACCATTGAGTTGTTGTATTTTTCTTGGTTTTCTTGGTACTGATTTGTACTAGTTTGTATCTTTGAGACGATCTCGTGATTATGTAGAATGGCATGATATAGTTTATTCTTCTGATTGATATGATTGGTCGACACATTTAATGATGGATCAGTATTTTTTCTATGTGTGGTGCGATGTATAGAAGTTATGGTGGACATGTGTTTGATTGATTATCATGAGTACTACATGGTATATATGATTCACATGGGTCACTGATTTGATTGTGTCACTTGGTTAATGCATGACTTTCATTGGTCATTGATTTGCCAAAGGATGAATTTAATTGGTGATTTGTATCTTGTTGCTATTCTTGATCACGTGGGGTTACATTGTCTTTTGGGTCTCGCAATTTGATGATCACATGGTCTCTCATTTATTTATTGCTTGTCATATTATTTTGATGTGGGGCTTCTTATTGGTTGGCTTGTCACGTGGGTATACGAGAGTGTTGCTGATATCGTTATTTCCTCTTTCATTTTGATTGGTCACTAATGGTCAAATGTGGATGGGAATTTATAATTGGTCACGTGATACAGTGGGTCACATATCTGATTGGTTGATTTTCGTGACATGTGATATGATTGACATGTATCTGCTGGATAAATGGTGAATTATTACTGGTGGTCAATTAGTTTGTGCTGATGGTTATCATTCCTGCTGGTATATTGTTCCTACTGATTATTTGATTCCTACTGATCCGTTCCTGCTGATCGGTTCCTGCTGCTCGGGTATTTCTGCTGGTACCTTCGGTTTCTGCTGATTGTTCTGGAGTTCCTACTGGTTGATCAGGTGCGTGTTTTATCATATCTCAAAGTGCGTGATGAACACTTTTGAGATAACTTGTTCGTACATTAATGGTGTGACAAAGACTTGATGAATCTAGCGAAGGGCTGAGATCTATAGATTAAAGGTACTTAATGCGCACATTTGCTAACACTTTAATGAGTTACGTTGTAGTGCTCAGTGTTAGTGAAGGGGTGTGATCTACAGATTACAGGTGGTTAATGCTCACATTTACTAGTGTCTCATCTAAGTTTGGAGTCAAATGGATAGTACAAGATATAAGACGCATGCTTTGGTGTTTCTACTGGTTCTCCGTTACTACTAGTAGACTATTTTGATGCTGCTGATTTGATTTTTCTACTGCTACGCTTTATTTCTTTTGTTTAGTTGGAAAAAAAATAAATAAAAAAAAATTGAGATGGTTAGTATAATTTTAAGGGGAAGCTTATGGTTTATATACTTACCATCTACATGCATCACTTGAGAGGAAGCGTCTACGAGCTGCACAAGACCCCTATTAGATAAAGGGAAAGAAGATTAGTAGATGTGTAGCGGATTATTTGTGATGACATGTTTTAGTATTGTTTCTTCATACAGGTTGTTTTGTACTATCAAGAAACTTGAACTTAACCTAGTCAAATTCCAGTTTAGGGGAAGATTGTTGGGAATTGCAGAACTCACGAGCAAGAATGAAGAAAGAAGAAATAATGAGGGTCTTAATAGTAATATTTAATAGTAGCTTTTCTAGTAAGCTATGTTTAGGGTTTATTTGTAACCTCCCTCTCTTATATAAAGAGGGTGGGCGTCTAGGATTTAGGTATCCTTTTCATTTATCCCTTTCCATTATCCTTTCATTTATTTTCATAGAAGACATCTCCTAATGAGAGTCTAGACACACGATTATAGCGTGTGTATAATAGTTGTAGTAGTAATTTATATTTTTCAATAAAGAAAACCTTATTAGTGATATTGATTGTGTCATTTATATTCCGCTGTGCATTCAATCAATCAATGTTACTCATACCCTAGTTGAGTCCGGATCTTGGATTCAACAATTGGTATGACAAACATTGATTGATTGAATGCACAGCGGAATAGAAATGACACAATCAATATCACTAATAAGGTTTTCTTTATTTAAAAATATAAATTACTACTACAACTATTATACACACGCTATAATCGTGTGTCTAGACTCTCATTAGGAGATGTCTTCTATGAAAATAAATGAAAGGATAATGGAAAGGGATAAATGAAAGGGATACCTAAACCCTAGACGCCTACCCTCTTTATATAGGAGAGGGAGGTTACAAATAAACCCTAAACATAGCTTACTAGAAAAGCTATTATTAAATATTACTATTAAGACCCTCATTGTTTCTTCTTTCTTAATTCTTGCTCGTGAGTTCTGCAATTCCCAACAGTTTCTGGTGTTCGGCCTTTACCTTAGAACAAGTCAAGCACCAACTGACATACTGAGCTATGTCGGCTTTCATGTTAGGACACCAGTAGAGTTTCTTCAAGTCCTGATACATCTTATCGGCTCCGGGATGAATAGAGTATTTTGACTTATGCGACTCGTGCATAATCAACTCACGGATTCCACCATGAAATGGTATCCAACTTCTGTCTCTGAAGCATAAGGTTCCGTTGGAATGCTTCAAGAAGCCGTTTTCACTTTCTACCATTCCATGAAGATTCTCATAAGGACGGTTCTCTTTCGTCAATGCCGTAACTTGGGCGGCTAAGATTTGAGATGGTAGAGACGAAATAATAGTCATTCCTAGGGATCGAACGAGTAAAGGTGGAATGTTCTCCTTACGACTAAGGGCATCAGCCACAACATTAGCCTTACCAGGATGATAAAGAATCTCACAGTCATAATCACTGAGCAACTCTAACCAACGACGTTGTCTCAAATTTAGTTCCTTCTGATCTAAGATATGCTTCAAGCTCTTATGGTCGGTAAACACTACACACTTGGTACCATACAGATAATGTCTCCAGATTCTAAGAGCAAACACTACAACACCTAACTCAAGATCATGGGTGGTGTAGTTTTTCTCATTCTTCTTAAGTTGTCGGGATGCATAAGCAATCACCTTCTCCTGTTGCATCAAAACAGCACCTAAGCCTTTATGCGAAGCGTCGCAGTACACGACAAAGTCTTTGCTTCCTTCAGGCAAAGCTAGGATGGGCGCACTACACAACTTCTCCTTCAGAAGTTGGAATGCTTCTTCTTTCTTTTCACCCCATTCATAATTAACGTCCTTCTGTGTCAGTTTGGTCAGCGACTTAGCTATTTTGGAGAATCCCTCAATGAACCTCCGGTAATAGCCTGCTAAACCTAGAAACTGGCGGACTTCTGATGGGTTCTTAGGGGCTGCCCATTCCTTAATGGCCTCAATCTTAGTTGGGTCAACATGAACCCCTCGACTATCTATCACGTGACCTAAGAATTGCACGGACGGAATCCAAAATTCACACTTAGAGAATTTGGCATACAACTTCTCTCCTCTCAACAACTCTAAAATGAGCCTCAAATGCTCTTCATACTCCTCCCTACTCCTTGAGTATATCAAGATGTTGTCTATGAATACTATCACAAACGTATCCAGATATGGCTTACACACTCGGTTCATGAGATCCATGAAAACCGTTGGCGCGTTGGTCAAACCAAACGACATCACTTGGAATTCATAGTGCCCATAACGAGTCCTAAACGCCGTCTTAGGGATATCCTCCTCTCAAACTCTAAGCTGGTGATAACTAGACCGTAATTCAATCTTGGAAAAGACACTAGCTCCTTGGAGTTGGTCGAATAGGTCATCTATTCTAGGTAACGGATATCGATTCTTCACCGTCAACTTATTCAATTCCCTATAATCAATACACATCCGAAACGATCCATCCTTCTTCTTCACAAATAAACCCGGTGCTCCCCATGGTGATGAACTTGGTCGAATATCCCTTCTCTGACAACTCTGCCAACTGTTTAGACAGTTCCTCCAATTGTCTTGGAGCAAGTCGATAGGGTGCCCGGGCTACGGGTGCAGCACCGGGTATCAGCTCGATTTGGAATTCCACTTGTCGGACAGCTGGAATCCCTGGCAAATCGTCAGGAAACACATCTGGGAACTCTCTAACGACGGGTACATCATTAAGGTGTCTTTCACTCTTCTCCTCGCTTTTCTTTCCAGAAATTCGAGCCAAGAAAGACAACCTCCTCTATCGATGTACTTCTGGGCCTTAATACATGAGACGATGCTCAACCGGGAAGAACTTCCATAGTCATATGATGCACTTTATAAATGGAATTCCAAATCGAGCTGATGACAAGTTACATTTTATGATGACAAAATATATGTTATGTATTACAAGTTACATGTTTGTCATCAACAAAACAAATGAGAATGTATAGATTAAATATCGTAATATTTGCACTAACAATCTCCCCCTTTTTGATGATGACAAAATATATGTAAACGTAATAGATAGGTAAAATGTCAAAGTTACTTGTGTCCGTACTTCCTATACATTACCTTCTCCGTTTACACTCTTCTCCCCCCTTTTGTCGAAACAAAAAGGGTGTGTCCTTGGAGTTTAAACTTAATTTCTCCCAAGAATGGCGAGTTTGCATCATCCCTAGTGAAGTTAAAGTAAAAACACCTTATTGCTCCAATTGGCACACCACGCCAATACCTTCAACACGAAACACTAATGACGAAGCATAGCAACTCATGACCTTGAGCTTACACGTCTTCAAGAGGTGGTGATCTCGCCTTTAAGAGGAACCTAGAGAATCACATAAAAAAATAGAAAGATCTTTTGAATTGTAACCATTATTGCCAACGACTCAATGGATCAAATTTTTTAGGCTTAACCTACATCAAGGTTAGTGTTAAAAAATATATGATGAGAAAGAAATCTCCCTTTTGTTGAAACATAAAGGAATTTTGAAGAATGAATGTGTGCATGCTCCCCCTTGACGGTTTCTCCCCCCTGTTAAGGGCGTCAAGTATTTTAGGCAGGCTAAGATGAAATTATTGCAAAATTTGCAATGTTTTTGTTTTGACGAAAAACTCCCCTTTATTGAGAGCGCCAAGTTCTCCTAGTGTGTTTTGAAAATCTACAAAACAAAAAGTTATTGCAAAATTATATTTGTCCTTGGACGAGTAAGTCATATGATGCACTTTATAAATGCTCGACGGAAGCTCCCTCTAGCTCGAGGGCGTCACGAAGAACCTACAAAAAAAATTAGTGTAAAATTTCGTCCATAAATAGACGAGAATCCCATACACATCAAAGTGTATATATATGAACCTACAAAGAAAGGATTAGTGTCAAAAAGAGAATAATCCTACTACTTGCATCATCATGGTTGGTTTAGAGGTTATAAGGTTTGTTCAAGGTAAGAAAAATAATGTGCTTAGGGATGAGACGCATTTCATTACGAAATTCACTTGGCTTTTGACAACATAGATGTTTGTGGAGGATGGTTGAGCGACCATGAATTTTAGTGGTAGTGAGACACTTGTAGGATGTGGTTGACACAAGTAGCTTGTGGTTTGAGATTGTGGTTGATACAAGTAGGATGTGGTAGAACATGAAACATACTTCATCACGTAGTTCATGAACTAGACCTTGGACACGGTGATGAAAGGTATCAAGGTGAATCTTTGACTTGGTTGATGACTCAATAGAGGTGGTAAACATGATGACTTTGTGAGTAGTGATAAAAGTGAAGTAAGATGGTTAGGATGATGCAAGATTAGGAATATAAAAAAAAATGTGCGAATGAGCACAACTTGACTTGATGATGAAATCGACCATTGTCATCCTACAAGAATCCAAAAGAGTTAGTACAAAAGGAAAAAATTTATACAAATGGATAAATTGTTCACATAAAATCATGAAACGAAAAGAAAGAACACGTAAAGAATCATATAAATGCAACTCTTTTATAGACATATAAGAAAATGATAATCCTAAGTGTTGAACAAGTGCACGTGTGGGAAAAAGAAAATTTGAAATGATTATCTAAAGAGATAAAGTACCTACTGTTCCACAGTTCCACCGGTTCCCTCACTAGAGGGATCCGGCTAGCTTAAATCTAGGGATCCGGCTAACAGATAAGGTAAAAAATAGGTGATTGGGTTCTAGCAAGGTCTAGCACCTACATATCCTAAGTTACTCAGTATATTAAGTGTCTTACATGAAGATGGACTTAAATGATCGTTTTAGCTAGAGTTGACATGAATCTCGGTTCCCTCCAATGAGGGATCCGTCTAGGCTAATCCTAGGGATCCGGCTCTCAGCAGTTAGGAAAGGATAAAAATGATGTTTGTAAGGTCTAAAGCCTATACCTCCTTGAGTATTTCAGTCTTTCTAAGTGTCTTAAATGAAAGAGTACTTAAATGATCAAGGGAAAATGATTGATGGTAGCTAATGATTTCCTTTTATAGAAGGAAATGGGGCTTTATGAGCACCAGTGGATGATTAAAGATGACACTAAGAAATTTGAGAGTGTTAAGTGGTGTTAAATGATCCTAGAGATCAGATGATGACTTAAGATAGATTTGGAAAATTCCTTAAAAATCATAAGAAATTAAAAACTAGTTTTTGGCCTATTTTGTGGTAAGGATGACTAAAATCAATTTACTAAAATTGAGAGAAATATCAAACTAGGTGTTTTGAGATGATAGGAACAATGTGTAAACATTGGAGCGGAAAGATGTTGAGTTTTGAAGTAATGATAAATAAAAAATACTTTGAATGTGATCCTAAGTCATCCATGAGTGAATGTGAGATTGACTGAGCCTAAGAAAAGTTTAAGTGATCCTAATGTAGCATGTTTAACTAGTCCAATAAGGTCTAGAATGTTGGATTGATGCAAGAAGGCTAAAAAGGAACTTCTGTCCACCCGGATCCCACGGATCCTTCACTTGAGGGATCCGTCTAGTTACATCTAAGGGATCCGGCGTCTGAGACAGATTTTCTTAACAGAATAGTTGTAGAATTTTGCTCTATGTTTCGAATTATGAAACAAATTGTTTCTACAGCAAGCATACATGTATACACGTTAAGCGAAGCAAGGAGAGCATGTAGAGATCACATATAGGCAATCAAATGAGATCGAGCTCACAAATAAGACAAAGGTTTAGCAAACTTAACAAGCACTATTCAAGAAGCCCAAAACAGATTTACGGTCTAGATTAGTAAATCATTTACACTAACAATGACATGAAAGGTATGTGTCTAGAAAGAAAAGAGCACATGATGGTGTTCAAGGCAAAAGAGTTGTTAGGTGCTAGTTTAGGACAATCTAGTCATTACGGATTGTGATTAGCATACAATGAGCTTCGTCCATGAAGTCATGTAGCTCTTCTCGATCAAAGAAAGATAATCGCTTGATGAGGCAAGTGGTTGTGATTAACTAAAAGAAAAATTAATTTTACAACTTGTTTGATTAGTAATCCTAAGACAATGCAAAGTATTTCCATTGTAAACTTACTTTAGGAAAACATAGGAGTATAAATTTCTCAAGTGAGAGAATGAATATGAGACTATTACTAGCGGTGCTCAATTACGGCTAAACACGACCATTTTTACGGGCGATTCCACATACCCAACTTCTATCAATGAAGCAATTCAATCGTTAGGTTAAATTTAGTTTCTAGTGCAATAAGTTCTCCAGTATTCATTCTCAAGTTAGGAAAATTTATATTCCTACAATGTCCTATCGAAGAGTAACAACGATGATACTTTGCTTCATTTTTATTAATATTATACTTGAAACAACTAAGGTGACGAAGGTGTCAAAAAATTAAAAGTTGTCCATATGGTGAACAAAAAGATGGTTGGATGAGCTAGTTCAATATATGTTGTTAAAAAGCTCGAGTTTGGACTTTCGGATATGAACAATTATATTTGCGTTGCAAAATAATTTACTTGAGTATATCGGATGAAATAATCAAGTTGACAATCCTACTATGAAGCTTGGAGAGCGATCATGAAAAGGAAAACGGGAGAGTACATCATCAACACAAGTGTAGGTTATGATCCGATGTACATTCTTGTTGTTTTTAGAAAACGATACAAGAAAATATGAAATCAAGAAATCATATAAGCACATAAAACATTTATGTTGCACACATGACAAACTCAATCAAAAAGTCATTTAGTGTGTTATATGTTTTAAACATTTTTCAACTAACATTTTCGACACAACTAGATGTTATCCCAAACACTCCTTCAAGTAGCACATTGGTTAGTAGAAAATTACTAACTCGACAAGCAAGAGAATGAATAGCAAGGTAAGGGAAACCACATATGTTATTCAATCAAACAAGCACAAAAGCTATTTGAGATAAGCAAATAATCAAGTAATGCAAGGAAGACAATTTATCATTTAGCATAGCATACGAAAGTTCTTTTCATCGATTTGTGTTAAACATGTATAACAAGCTTGATTAGTTTCTTATATAAATATGATCAAAACCTTAATTTCAAAAGAGGACACATTGTTATTCAAAAACGAAAACATCCGTCTCCAATTAGATCAAAAGTTTGTGCAAAAGTTATGACCGAAAATGACTTTCTATTATAAATCAATGATTCTGTAAAATTTTGTTTTGAATCAGTTTATGAAATCATTTTTAAATGAAAGTAGACTCAAATACCTTTAAAACGATAGGTGGCACGACTTCTAACGACTTACGGTTAATTAGTTATGAATTTTTGAAATTCAGACAAAAACTCTCTTCTGTATCACGGATCCCTTGCTTGAGGGATCCGTCCAGTGTAACCTGAGGGATCCGCGGATCTGACACATAATTACAAAAATGCAAGTTTTGACTCGACGAAAAGGTTTAACCTTTGTAGACTTTTTAGTGAAGTTATATTATCCATTTTTACCTTTATTCAAGCTTGATTAACAAGATATCTAACAACAAAACTTCAAAGAAAATAAAATCAACAAAACACTTTTCATATTATGCTTGACTTCAACAAAATTTGATACAAGACCTTACTTGTTTTGAAAACCATTTGTTTTAAAAACTAGAGCCAACCCGCTCTGATACCAATTGTGAAAATGTAGAGGGGGGTGAATACGTTTCCGTTTCAAACTTAAAACTTTTGTATCAAATATAGTATAAACCATTGCATTTGCTAATCTCGACGCGAGGATGCATTTAATGCATTGCGGCATGTAAGGCCAACCCCTTAATATCACATAAGATTCCGCAAGATTAATGGTTCATTATAAATCAAGTTTCACCATTATTAGTCCGGTTGCTTTTTCTTGATCAAGCGTGTCATAATATGTAAAGTGTTAAATATAGTTTATGACTATATGAAAGACCAAGTATGTATCACAAACATAGACATCAACCAGATAGAAAATAAACAATGTAATGCAAGAATAAAAGTAAAGCGATAAGTAAAAGGATAGACAAACCAACAGGAGGATATATAGTGGTTTGGCTACAAGGACACCTTCCTTGCCCTACTCCACTCCCCGAGTCACCTACTCGAGAGTTGCTTCACTACACGACACCAACTCCTTATGGCGGAGAAGCCTTCACAACGTAGCTTACACTTTTTCCGGTACAAAGCTAAACACCGAGTTCTTCCACGAGGTAGAACCAAACCTATCACAACGTCGCCTACCCTTTATCCGGTACTAGGCTAGATATCGAGTTCCATTACAAAGGAGGAACTACTACCCAACACTACACCAACAACTAACCCCAAAGGAGATCTACTCCTTATGACAATATCAACAAGGATGACAATATCCTTGTGACCCAATACTAATCTATCTTGTACATCGAATCACACCATATCGAATGTACACCTTAGGCACCTTTCACTAATGCCTTTGACTCGATCTTTAGGCACCCTCACTAATGCCTTGTGACTTGACTTCTTGGCACCCGTTATGTTTTGTGGCCCAACATAACAAACCTTGTGTTTTATGGCACAAACACATAAACCATATAGTCTAGTCATAGATGTACGACACATCCATGATACCCGTTATGTTTTGTGGCATAACATAACAAACCTTGTGTTTTATGGCACAAACACATAAACCATCTAGTCTAGTCATAGATACAAGAATATGATACTAGACAATATCCAAGACAATGTGTCTAATGGATATGAAGTCCTAAACTAAACATCAAGAACACAAAGCATGATGTAGTTAGTCTTCTATGAATGAAGATGACAAGTTTCCCAAGCTTGTTGTAGAAGATCTTCATGTGCTTGTATGCTTGTGATGGGTGATCACTTCAGTAGGTAAAGATGCAAGATCTCTAAGCTTGCTTTGGAGGATCACTTCGGGAGTATACTTACAACAAATGAAAGTTGGAAGCATTATGATCATATGAGATGAGGGTGGTTTACACGTTTCCTAATGATCTAAATATCCTAGAAATGGTGGAGAGAAACTATGTGTGAAGGTGTGAAGAAATGGTAAGAAGTGGCTTGCTATTTATAGGCAAAAAGGCCAAAACCATGTTTTGCCCCAAGGATCCCTCCTGGAGGGATCCGGCCCTTGTAATTCCAAGGGATCCGTGGGACATTTGAGGGATCCGTGCACGCTCCGATTTACCCATAGTTTATGGGTTAAAACCATGGGCTATGGGTCATGGTTTTGAGTGCCCACCAAGGTACAATGTATCTAGACATTGGGTATGGGTCTTGGGTCATGGTTCATGGTTTTTACCCAAAACATTTACTTTTGTTTATGTATTTTATAAAGTGTTTAACTAAGCATGTTTAATGGTTTTTTAGGGGTTTGATCATAACGCAACATAACAAACATGTACGAACATGTGTTGTAGCATACAAGGACTTGAGTCGTCGAGAGGTGTTGAGAGTATGTTGAGACAAAATACAATTACAAGTAACATATACATTTTACGTTATTTATTACAAGTTAGATGTTTGTCATCAACAAAACAAATGAGAATGTATAGATTAAATATCGTAATATTTGCACTAACAGTCTCCCCTTTTTTGATGATGACAAAAATATATGTAAACGTAATAGATATGTAAAATGTCAAAGTTACTTGTGTCCGTACTTCCTATACATTACCTTCTCCAATTTAGTTAAAAACGTAGTTAAAAGTGGGGCTATGAAACTCACCTCAAGCAAGCAACGCACAAATAAACACTAGCAGAAGATAATAGCTAATCACGGCACATCAACAATCGACTCGGCACAACCTATTAATGTAAACCAATTTTAATATATATTTTCCAAAATCAACGTTATCTACCCCAATGTATTCCTTTTCGTTATTTCCAAAAATGTCTTGTTTCACCGTTTAGTCCTAGTGTTTGGTATCCTCATGTGGGTGTATCGACTCAATATGATGCCATGAATGCACTCAAACAATCAACATGTGACTCAATGCAACACGATGAGACATCTAAGCGATAAGCATCATAGTCCAATAAGTTTCGGAATAAATAGTAGACCTTATCGAATTCGTCAACTCGATAAACTCAATTATTTATTCGTGTCGCTTATTATCCCATAAACTCGTCGCATCCTAACGAGTCATAAGGATAATTCACCCATTAATAACGTTATCCTACGTACCTAGCGGTCTCTTATTAGATTCGTCAACCTAATAAGTCCGCTACCCACGTGGATCAACACTATTAATGTTACGTTATCCGTAACCCATGCACACAACGTAAGTAAATAAATACTTAAAACTAGTATTAAATGCCCATATTCGGCATATTTCGATAAACGTGCACACGAAACATTAATTACTTATTTATTAGAAAACCTTTCCATTTTAGTCGTTGGTTTCCATTTTAAAACAATGAATAACAAGGCAAGTCTTGTTATCGTTATTTTTGGTATAAAAGCCTTTTTATTATTAATGTTTCATAGTTTATTAGCATTTTCATATATACATTTCGTCAATTTTCAATATTAGTTTCATATCGTTATTCGTTTCGAGTCCACAAGCACAAGTCATGACTTCTCGGCTTTTAATCAATCAATAGTCCAAACTATACTAAAGTCCATGTTACGGCGTTGTCGGGGTCAACTATTGACTAAAAAGTCAAAGTAACACCGACGTTGCTCAAAGTTGACAATTTATATATATAGTCCAAATAAAAGTCATAATAACGCAATTCAATCTCAAATCGACCCAAATCAATCTCGCCAACCAATCAACCAACCAAATATACCCAAAACCAATGTTATGACCCTAATGGTCATGACACGGTCACGGTTAAGACCACGTGAACCAAACAAGCTCTAGAAGCTTTTCGGCTCCACGCGTCTCATCCAAACACCAACAATATCAACCAACAAGCTACCACAACGACTCGACCCGGACCCTTGGTCCAAGTGGGTCACGTACGCCACACCACAATGACCCAACGTGGGTCTTGTGGCTCGTACGCCCCAATACTCACATCCAAACACTCCCAAATCACTTCCACAACATCCAAACACAATCAATCAACCTCCAATCATTAACCAAACATCAAACCCATCAACTATTCCTAATCAAAAATATAAAACTTGACCTAAAATGCAAAAACGCAACAATATGATACACCACATGATACCAAATCACTAGCTACATGTTTATTTAAGTGTTAATTAGTTTTAATCCCATGTTTAAACCAAAAGCCCTAAAAATTCGACCATGTACGAGCCTATTATGACCCATACGTGGCTTCTCAAGGCCAAAACAAGCTTGACCCATGTTCCATTTACCTTTTCCAAGCCCGATCTACAAGATTTAATGAAAACCCTAGAATCATGAATCTTATTTTCAATATTTGGAGGTGTTAATGTAGGCTTTTGTGAGAGTTTTATATATGGATGGAAAGAGAAAAGAGAGATCTACAAGATGTTGGTTGAGGTGTAGTGTCACTCGCCGGATATTGGCCAGAATTTGGCCGGAGGTGGCGGCGGTGGTGATGGTAAATTAGGGTTAGGGTTTATTTGGTGGAAGAGAGAGAGAGAGTAGAGAGAGAGAAAGGTGTGTTTGTGTGTGTTTTTAGTGAGAGAAAGTAGTGTAGCAAATGAGGGTGAGTGGGTTTATATACTTAGGAGCTAGGGACTAAATAAAAATGAGGGAGATGGGAAGGGTGGCCAGCCAAGGAGAAAGAGAGGGGCCGGGGTCGTCATTTTTCGTAAACTATCCCGTTTACCCATTCCCGAGCTCATATATTGTCCCACGAGTGTCCCACGACGTTCATTCGACTTTCTATTATCGTTATTTATGTTTTTCCACGAGTTTTGACTATTTATTTGTCAATTTTCGAGTTGCGGTCCAAAAGTTACATTATTTCTCGTTTTAGGCTTTTATAGTGCCGAATCGAATATTGCCTAACAAAAAGAGTTAAAACTCACACGATAACTCATCCAATAATAAAATAATTCATAAAAACCAATAAACGATATCAAATCAAGTCATGGTCGATGAAAATAGTGATAAAGGCAAAGCTCGGTTTAGTTTAACGTAATGCGTTTACCTAAAATAGACTCCCTAAATTACCAGTTGTCACAATTTCTCCTTGAACTGTTATCTTTTTTAAACCAAATTTATTCCCTGCTCCCCATTGATCATAACCTAGATACTTACCCAGATTTATTAAAACAAAACATACACTTTCACATTTACCAACATTTTTTCAGATCTAGCAGTAAACTAAAAACAAACACCACACCCAAATCCATCATGATTAACAAAAATCACACTTTTTTTTAAACAAACACCACACACCAGTATACCACTATTGCAGCTGATCACTCCTACCATCACCACCATCGGCGGCCATAAAGGCCCGTTAACACCACCAATTATCCGGTGAAACTTTTCAACGCTACATATTCGTTTATCTACAACCACCGATCTAGAATGTCGCTCGTATTTCTGATATGGTTTCCGATTTTGATTTTGATTTAGATTTAAATTTTTTGTTTTTTTTTGTTCTTTTTTTTTGGTTAATGAACTGGGTGGGTATTTGGCTTTGTGTCTTGGTTTTCCTGGTGTTGTGGATTTTCTGTTTGATTTTTGTTTTTGTTGTTGATTATCAACTTTGATGGTGTTGATTTATGTTTGTTTCGGATCAATGAATATTAGACTTTGAGTTATAGACTTGCTCACGTTTTTTTTTTTTATTGATATTAGCATTTGATTGTAAACCCAATAATGTGTTTTGATTTTTGGATTGGTTAAATTTACAACAAACGGCGGTTTAGTCGACGTAAACGGTAACCGCCGCTGTAAGAATTGTCCTCCGCCGCCATTTTACCGACGACAGCGCCGCCATCTCACATTTCAGATATGGGAAATGCGCCCCACTGTTTTCGGGCATTTAACAAGACTAGCTTGTAGCTTAAAGAAAAACTTGAAGAAGATATACGGAAGAAGAAGAAAAATGGAAGAGAAGAAAGAAATGAAGAAGAAAATAGAAGGGAAGAAGATGCGGAAAATGATAGAAGCAAATGAGTTTGTTTTATTACTGTAGTAGATAGCATTTGATTTGTGTGGCTCTAATTTGATACTAGAAAAAAGAATATTCTACGTAACGATGTTTTAGAAAACAGTTGTATTTTTTTTAGAAGAAATATCAATGTTCATCAATTTTGTAACAAAAAAGTATCGTTCATCAATAAAAGATGTTGTTCATCGATAAAAATAGTTTTTCATTTGTTTATCAATAAAGGTATTGTTCATCAATAAAAAATTTGTTCATCAGTTGTCTAAAAGAAATCACAATGTTCAGCTGTTAAAGTCACAGTGTTCATCAGTTCATCAATTAGTTTTTTTTTATGTTACATTATAATGTTCATCAGTTTTCTTTGATGTTACATTACAATGTTCATCAGTTACATCACTTGTTCATCGATTTTTTTGGTTCATCAGTTCATTAGTTAGTTTTGGTCATCAGTTAATTTTGTTCATCAGTTCAAGTTACTATTATTCATCAGTTCATCAATTTTCTAATAAAAATACAATGTTTATCAGTTCATCAGTTATTTTTGATATTGTTCATCAGTTATTTTTGATAATGTTCATCGGTTATTTTTTATAATGTTCAGCAGTTTTCAAAAAAATAACGTTTATTAGTTATTTTTTATATTGTTCATCAATTATTTTTGTTAACGTTCATCAGTTTTCGAAAAAATAGCGTTTATCAGTTATTTTTGATATTGTTCACCAGTTATTTTTTATAACGTTCATCAGTTATTTTTGATAACGTTCATCAGTTATTGTTCATCTTTAACGTGCAATATCTCACTCATATCATATCGGATTTGAGTGATTCAAATTTCTGGGTAAAGAATGGTCAAAAGCCTACAATTTTCATGATTTAAGTTTTGTAAAATTCGGCTTTTAAACTAGTCAAAATTAGAGCCGAAAATGCCGAAAATTTCAAAAAAATCAACACTCACTTAAAAAGTTTGAAAAAAAAGTTGAAATTCATATATCATAATGCATACCAAATTAAAGAGAATTAAATTTAAAAAAATATGGTAAAATCGATTTTTCATAAAAGTTCGTTATTTAAAAGTTATTTACGTTTAAAGTTTTGAAGTGAAATAAAAAAATGAGTTAAAAGGACCAAATTGCCACTGACCGAATTTAATAGATCTCAACTCATATTATGCATGCTATATTTTTACTTACATTCGTGAGTAAACGAGCACATCAAATCGTGTATGTCCAAAAATTGAACCTTATTCTCGTCTATCCATTATACTTGGATTACTTGGCCCAACAAAACAAAAGCCCAATCAGAAAACTTAAGGATTTGCAAATAAATTCGCTAGTCAAGTTTTAGTTCCATGAACAAATTATCAACCTGTTGGATCATCGATTGAGTTTTATTTTTTCATGACAACTGACTATTTCATATTACATACATCACAAATCTATCTAATATGTGTTAACGAGAACTTTAACTCACAATCAAAAGAAGCTCACAATTATTGGATACCACCGGCCACAAGACCGTTGATAACCAAAGACTCAAAAGTAGTGTTTGATAATGACTTAAAGAGTCTTAATTGTAAAATAGCTAAGTTAATTAAGTCACTAATTGAGTGTTTGTTTGGTGCGTAATTTAAATAGATGACTTCCTAGAAAAAACATGAGAGTGAGGGTCTCTATATTAAGTCATCACTTTTATCATACTTTTACATATTTACCCTTCCACTTCTTAACATCTAATCAACACTTATTTCAAATAAAAAGGTATATCAATAATTTTTTTAATTCAGATACTTTATTCAGCACACAAAACAAACAACAATTTATTCATATACAAACAGACAACATATATCTAAACAAACACTTTAATTTAACATGACTTAATATAAAAACTAAACAAACATGCCCAAAAAGAGTTATGTGAATAACATGTTGTTTGGATTAGAAATACAAGAATGAGAACGAGCTTACATGTCTTTCTATATTTATATTATCTATAATGTATTTAGAACGTCTATAGATCTTAAACCTTTTAAATTTACACACCTTGTTATTATTAGTTATTTTTAAATTCAAATTTTAAAATTTACTAATTACACATTAAATAATAACATTAAGGAATATTACAATAATACAAGTACTATAATAAATCTAAAAATGTTTACAGTTAAAAATATAACTTTTTTAATTTATACATAATAATGTGACATATAAACCTTTTCATACTCTCACAACACAAGCTGATACCGCTACAAATTATCATCATCATCAAAAAACGTTGTTCGCCAAAAAAGATGCATTATAAATAAATCATAAACATTTATTCGGCCACGCTGCTTTGTGCGAAAACAATAATAACACAGGTTTTAGGACCACGCAGTGGGCACGTCCGGGGAGTGAGTCGAAAAGTTATTGGTGCTTCAAGTTCCACTCTGGCTTCGTCTTCAGGCTTCAAAGACATATACACAGGCTTAGCACGGTATCGGACCGGATCGAAAAACGATCTGGTCCAAAAGTCCAAACTAAGGACCAGACCGACATGTTCGGTCCACGTCCAGATCGGTCCGATCCAGTTGTCGGTCCATTCCAAAAAAGCACAATAGTCGGTTGCGCGTAAGACCGAACCGGACTGATCAAGGACTGAAAATGAGAAAAACGGTAGACCAAGGACCAAACCGAAATATGTTCGTTACGATCGGTTCGGTCTGGTTCGTGGTCTGTGATGCTTAGCACTAATAATATACATGAAGAAGTGAACAAACTCGAAGGTGTTTTTTCATCCACTAAAAAATCTGTTTCATCCAGTTTCAACACATTTTTTGGTTAGTTGTCGAATGCGTTTGCTGAGAAAGGTGTAAATTTTGGTAAAAAAAAAACCGTGATTGATGAAGAGGATGAAGATGACGAGGAAAGCGATAAAGAAGTAGGTGAGGATGTTGGAATGAATGATGCAGGGAACAATTATGATTAGGTGTTCTGTTTTGTTAAAACTATTATGAGAATGTTGAAACTATTTACGTTGATATGAATTATGTTGAAACTACTCAGGATTGTTTGTATATCAAAAATCTGGAAAAAAGGCCGGAGGAAAGGCTTGGAAAATGCAGGTTCAGTTGCTATATATAGGCGAAAAAACCTCTCACTAAAACACAATACTCTCCTGCCTCTCACTAAAACAAACCCACCATATCCGATCTTTTCTCCGGCGGTCGGTTTCGACCGGCCGTCCGGATCCTTTTCTTGTACTTTATTTTCTCGCAATAAAAGCCTTACTCACAGATCTGTCATCTCTCGCCGCTGCCGTTGCTGCCGCTGCCGCCACCTGCTCAGTCTGCTCAGATCTGTTGTGGTCCGCCATCGATAGCTTGTTGTAGCCTTGGGTTTTGATTCTAGATCTGTTGGGTTTTGTTCTGGCTCCTTTTAGGATGCTTAGTTTTATCTTCTTTGTATGTTTTCTGTACTTTGTGTACTTTTGTGCTACACCTTTGTATGGTTGTGTCTTTCTAAAGCTCACTTTGGTGATTCCCCCACCCTTATATGGTGCTGCTGTGGTATGTCACAACTATTAAGATGTATGCTTTCTTTTGGCTTAACTTGTTGCCTCGTGTATTTTTGGCAAGTCGGCTTGATTTTGCCCTTTATGTTCGATGTAACTTGTTGTGTTCAAATTACCTCCTTTTGTGAGGTGTGATATGAAATGTTATCTTTGTTCAAAAAAAAAAAAAGTTGCTATATATAGGCAGTAGCTGTTGCACTATATGTTATGTCTCAAATTAATTATCAACTACTTACCGTAGATAAATCTTTTTTAATGTTGATTACCATATTACCTTTACTTGATATTATTATTATAAAGTATAAAGAAAATCATAATTAATTAGTTAAAGGTAAAACTGTTATTTTATAAATGTAAGAGAGAGAAGTCGATTTTTTTTTTTTTTTTTTTTTTTTTTTTTTGACAATTATTTAGGGACGGAGAGAGTAACAATTATTACCACAATTTTGATATTACCAAAACTTAAGAGGCTAAGGAAGAGTTATGATCAAATGAGAAAAATAATTTAAAAGATAATGATGAAAATAAACCACAATCACACATTTTAAATGCACCTAAAAAAGTAATGTATCACTAAAATTGCTTCTCACAATTCTCATTTTAGCTAGTTTTCTCACTTGATCCTTTTCTGACTAAGCAAAGTTAGATTACTCAAGATGAACAATAATAACTTTGTTAACCGTTATATATATTTATAAATTCTTCAAAACTATTCAAAACTAAGATTGAGGTTAATGATAACTAACGAAGAATCCATGATATATATTGGATTCTTGTAATCTACATAACCAACATGACAAGTCTTATAAATTTGTAAATTACGACACTAGCAGATAAAGGCACACTCAACATGCAAAGTGCCAATGTCCCAAGAACCAAACTTGGCCTAGTTTTCATCAAATACATTTGTAACATTCTCATAGCTTCACATATATCTTTGTTATAATCCGGGTAATACTTTTTCTCCCATTCCATCCAATTCTCTAACATCCTTGGTGGCAAACCGCCCATCTCCTCCATCTCCAACTCCTTTATCCGCATTCTTAACACAATCATGTTCTCGTCCACAAGTTTTCCTTTATCATTGGCCTCTCGTCCTGCATTGACAACTAACGCTTTAGCCCGGTGACTAAATACAATATTCTGAGGACACTGATGATGGTGGTGACGATGATCGGAAAATATGGTGTTGGAAGAGGATATTGCTTCCATTTGCTTGTGAAAATGAGTTGTGTAAGCGTGGGGTGTTTTATAGGGAATTAATTTGGTTAAGTATATTGAGTGTGGGCTAAGTTTACTCTTCTTATGGATGAAGAAATTAAGGCTGAAACGTGTAAAAAGAGCAATCTTTAGGGGGGCAGGGTCTAAGTTATTGAACACTAGTTGCACTCACGTTTTCGTGTGCAATTTTGCTTAAGCAATATCCTAAATTTTATAATCCATTTTGAACCAACATTTTATAATCGTAAAAGGTATTTAGTTAAACACTAGATACAAAATTCGATAGCAGTTGTGAAAACCAACATTTTTTCGATCAATTTGTTCATCCTTTCTTCTATAGCCTTTATACTCTAAAGCAACTGTCATGATTTTTTTTTTTTTTTTATAAACTAGGCAAAAGTAACCACATGACTATAAGAATGTGACTAAAAAGTTACGATCAAATAAAAAATAAATTAAAATGAGAGAGATGAGAAGAAATCATAATTGCGTATTTTCAACTGCATTTACAACATATTATTATTATTATTATTATTATTATTATTATTATTATTATTATTATTATTTATATTTTTCTTAATTGTAATGTGTGGTCAAAAATAATATAATCGCTAATTTTAATTTTTCTTCTCATTAGATACTTTACTTTCGATTAAATGTTTCTTTTAGACTAAAATACACGGTTGGTCCCTAAACTTAGCAAAATGCTTCGCTTTGGGACAAACCTGGTCCTTTTCATCGTTGGGGGTCCCTATTTCAAGTTTTATACTCGTTACAGGTCCTTTGACAAAGTCAATGTCTGATTTTTGTTTTGTAGTCGAGGGTATTTTAGTCCATACACATTTATACTTTTATAACACATTTATATTTTAGCCCTTCATCTTTCATCTTCGTCATCATCTCCCAAAATCATTCATCTCCCCAAATTATCATCTCTCCAACATCATCCTGGTCATCATCTCCCTAAATCATCATCTCCCCAACATTAGGCTTTTAACCATTACATGTTCTGCACATTTCAAGAGAGTAACCATGGGGAGCTTTTAGAGTTATCTCAATCATCAATAAAACATTGAAGTATAGTAATACTACTTTAAAAAAACACCAGCCACCTTCGATTGAAGTCATAGAATCATAACTGGGGTCATCACACTTTTCTTCGTTCATGATTTTATGATTTTATGAGAACCTTGCTACCAAATTCACTTGTCCATGAAGGTAAAGCCAAGAATTCTAGTTCGCCGTCTTCTAATTCAAGACTTTCAGTCTTACTCGTGTTTGCACAAACCAATAAGAACAGAGCAAGAAAATAAATGAATACGGTAATTGAAACGCCCATCCTAAGTTTTTTTTTTTTTTTTTTTTTTTTTTGAGCATACGGCTGTATGCTAAAATAGCATACGGCTGTATGGTCATCTTAAGAGCATACGACTGTATGTAAAAATAGCATACGGTTGTATGGTCTTTATACAGATTCTGCCAAAACACTTTTTAGAGCATACGGCTGTATGAACATATACCATACGGCCGTATGGCCCCATGACCTGTTCATTTATGCACCAAATTTTCTGCACAATTCATATTTTCCGGAAACTCATTTTTCGCGACATAAACATGACAAAACCTGAACAAAACACTTCTGGACATAACCCTAACTGTACATAAGGATGGTAACCACATTTGGACCGGTATGAAGTCAAAACGGGTAAAAATGGCATAATGCCAAACACCCCTTTCAACTTGTAAACATGACATAACTAGTTATAAACTTCATTAATTCTGCGTTTATACAAAACATTATATTAAAACATTTTTCCTAGGCGTTTCGTGGTATTAGAGAGGGTCTAGGATAAGCTCAATTACCCATGAGCTCCACCAGTAGCTAAACCGCGACCTTATGAGCTAAACTTGATCTCACCTATAAGAAAAACATAAATGAAGTAACGTAAGCATAAAGCTTAGTGAGATAACATATATAAAGCTAAAAATAAACATGTCAATTTAGCATTATATATGCTCTAGTCGTCCACTTAGGACGTCCAGTCCCGTTGTTGAGACTTTCCATATCTAGTTGTGCTTTTCATAACTGACGAGCCATATAAACATACTAATCATACACTTAGGATGTCTGAGTTCCGTTTTTGGAACTTTTACTATTCTGAGGCTCGATTCTCCACTAAGGAGGTCTAAGTTCCAACTTTGTCTGGAACAACTGTATGTGATCACATAATAGCACATATCGTCCTCTAACGACGCTAAACAAGTGAAAATAGACAATATTGGTTAAAATCACTTTACTAGGACCACATGGGTCATAACGGGTTGTTTTGATCCGTTCACTTTATTTCACATATACACTTATACCGTTAAATTTATTAAACTCATAATAAGCAATATAAATTCATAACACGAGTATAACACATAAACATACAATAGAACTTAGATATAAGTATCACGAAATATGTGACACTTCTAACAAGCTACTAAAGATCCGTTAAATGAGCAATGATACATCATTTATGCTAAAAACATGTTACTAAGACCACACGGGTCGTTACGGGCTGTTTTGACCCGTCTAAGTTATTTCATATATAATCTCATATCGCGATATCCATTTCTACTCATGATATATACTTCAACATGATTATGTGCTCACTTATCATAAACTCGTAACACAAGAGTAATATATAAGCATATAACAAAACATGAACGTAAGTACCATAACACATATTGTATATCTAACGGGCTCTTGTAGTCCCGTTTCTAATCTTATATACGTTACTCACCTCGGGTATATCTTGCAATCTATCATGAGCTCCTGTAAGCGTCCTCGGCTAACCTTTATATTCAAGAACACGTAAATAACACAGAACTTAATTAAAATAAAACTTAGCTAGTCATTAACAAGCTTTGTACATAACTAGGCCATAAGGGGTGTTTGGTTCGTGGCTTATACGACCACACAAACACACTTTCTGAAAATTAGCACCATAAGTTGGTGTTTTGGCATCATAACATGATATCCATCATCTACACATAATTAACATGTGATCTTGGTGATTTCCAAAAATCACAATTTAACATAAACTTATAAATTTCTACAAAACCCCATTTATGGCATCAAGCTATCGTTATTAAGCATTACCCACTATTGGGTAATCATAAAACATGAATTAAAGAACATGGAGATAATCTTTACCTCGAATTGGATTAGGAGTAGGCTAGAATTCGGACCTCTAAGCCATAATATAGCAATTTCTTGACTTGAACTTGATAAAAATCAAATTACAATCGAAACCCTAGAATTTGTTCTTGTGGTTTGTATGACTCACGTGAAGCAGAGAAGGGAAAAGATAGATATGAAGTTCTGATAACTTTCAGACTTATCTAAGTCTTATATCTAATTTATTCCAAGTTTTACTTTTAGGCAAAACTAGTCCTTGGTAGTAAAATAATTACATGGAAGGTCCTTATCCCTTTATGACTAGTTTTCATAGGAGGTCCTTCTAGCTAGTAGTGATTAATAAACATGAAAAAAGTGGACTGAGAAGTCTCTTATTATATAATAAGTCAATACTGAAAAAGTTAGGGTGTTACAACTCTTCCCCACTTATTCGGTTTGTGTCCTCACAAACCATTCTTGATGAATACTGGGGAGTACTAGTTGAGCTCTTCTTTAGCTCCTAGTTATCTTCTAACCCCTTTTTATGTTCTTTCATACCTTTTAATTCCGAGTATCTTGACCTGTTATGCATTAGCTGAAATACACGGTAGGTGCTAAGAACACTATTGAGTTCTTTTGATGATAATAATCTGCATGGCACCTTTCTATTTCGATATGCTAACTCGGATGACTCATTTCTAAAGGAATTCTATTAACATACTTAGATTGATAACCGGAAATTATACTGCTCGTCTTCTCTTATCCTCGTGGGATTTCAATCCATCTTAGACTATTTTAAGTCTTCCCTTTATCTAGTCAATCTTTTCATTCATCTGAATGGTCCAACACTCCGACCATTTGTCTAAGAATGATAGACTCTGTTAAAATTAATACAAGTGCCCAAATTCTTATGGAATTTCTGTCTGAATTTGGAAAAGAGTCTGTCGTCTCTATTAAAAATATAGGGACGGGTACTTTTAACATCTTGAGTTCATTCTCTCCATAGAAATGACCAATTACACATGGTCCTCACTATAATTAAGTTCACATAGCACATTTCTGACTAAATTTGGAATAAACGCTAAACCGAATTATAGAACTGTTTTTTTTAAGCTGATTTCTAGCGATTATAAGCTAAACAATACCGCTATACCCAGAACTAATCAATCCAACACTGGATACTAGGTATCTATGAACCCAAACCTTAATATTGATAGTATGACCAATAATAAAACTATGTGCGGAACTTACTATTCGATTTGCACGCATATAACATGATACTTTATAAGTATCTAAAACATGCCACTGTCTGACTGTATAATTTATTGAGTACATAAGTACATACTGAGTGTGTAAAACACATACTGATTGAGTACTCATAATACTATACTCATTGAGTGTATAAGCACTATACTGACTCGGCCTTATTAAATGCATAAAGCATTATCTGCCCAACTGGGACTGACTAATGTGCATGAACACATCGTACTCCTGACAGAGTGTATAAACAACTTTGTACGCCTTACTGAGTGTATAAAACACTTCGTACGCCTTACTAAGTGCATAAGGCATTTATCTCCATACGGGACTGATTAATACTAAGTCTAGAATTATTCACACATGATATTCTCATATACATTTAAGCTGAACTAATTACTGGGGCTCGACTACATCATGATACTAAGTCGAGCTGAATACTGAAGTTGCTGAGCTGTTATTGAATACTAAGTCTATATGACAACGAGGTTAAACGATGTCATAATATAAACTAGAGTTAAGTTATATCATAATGTGAAGATTGAACTGTGGCGTATTCTGAGACTAAGCTAAATACTGGAGATTCTCATGATTTGATTTATGTGGGAGTTTTGGGTCACTCCCAATAAATAATGGCACATGTCTGAGAAATTGAACTTCTCGTGATTTATGAGTTCTACTAGCTTCAGAATGTTGTTTGATGTGCATAATTTAAATGAAGACATGATATATTAATTTATAGGTATATATTAGTTCTAAAATGATCCATTTTATGGGTTATAACTCTGGCTTGGCTTCAAAGTACATGAAGGTGCAAGACTTTCTACATGACCAACGCTTCAAGTGTAAGAATATATACATTTTTTGGAGTCCTTTGCTTCACTCATCAAACAATTGTTTAGTGCATCATTGCCATTCACATGGCAAGTGTCTTGGTTAGTGGCCCGCCACATTGAATCACAGCTTTTTTCCAGATAAAGGGCGATTGTTATAGTTAGTTAAAGTGTAAGCATTTCTCGTTGCATCTTTCTTCCCAGTGCAACATCTTTTATATGCTTAGATGTCTCAAACTCACCAACATTTGAATAAAAGTCTGAAGCTTGTAACCAAACTGAAGGGTTCTCAGGCTCGATTTTTGTTATTATTTGTGCGACTCTCCTTCCTACCAGTTCATTGTGGTAGACCCTACACTGGCGCAATAAAGAGCTCCAAATGACAGGGTCGTCGCTAATCCGTGCTTGTTTTAGTAACCCTTCAGCTTCTTTGAGTAAACATGTCTGCCCAAGAAGGTCAACCATGCATGCATAATGTTGACTTTCTGGGTCAGCGCCATGTATAGTCTTCATCGAGTCAAACACCATTTTTCCCTCTTGAACCATTCTACAATGGTTGCAAGCTGCTAACACACATGAGAACGCCACTTTATCTGGTTTCAAACCCCTGTTAATCATTGATTCAAGTAATTTCAGGCATTCTGCTCCCATTTTGTTGCGGGAATGTGCACTGATGATTGATGTAAAACAGATGACATTTGGTGAAGGGATCTGTTCGAAAACATGGCAAGATGATCTAACATGTCCAAATCTCGAATAGCTATCGATTAAAGAACAGGAAACTTCAAGATCATGACAAGGTCACCAACATAAGCCTCTAGATCATGACAAGGTCACCAACATAAACCTCTAGTGCTTTAAATGTTTCCTCAATGTCGCGCACCAATTCATCCTCCGTATGGCTTTTTATGACAAGGTCATCAACATAAACCTCTAGGTTGCGACCCACCTGCTTTTCAAATGCGTTGTCCACCAATCGCTGGTAGGTGGCACCTGCATTCTTCAAGCCAAAGGGCATCTTAGTATAACAATAGACGCCTTGGCTTGTATGGAAGGCCGTTTTTTCTTCATCTTCTTTAGCCATATGGATTTGGTGGTATCCTTTGTATGCGTCCAAGAAGCATTTAAGTGGGTATACACACAAAGATTCTATCTTCCAGTCTATCTCTGGTAGTGGGTAGCAGTCTTGTGGACATGCTTTGTTGAGATCCGTGAAGTCCACGCACATCCGCCAACTACCGTCGCTCTTCTTGACCATCACTGGGTTGGAAAGCCAGTCATGGTAATAGACTTCTCGCATGATACATGCATCCACAAGTTTATGTACTTCTGCCAGAATTGCTTGTGCGCGCTCTGGAGCCTGGCCACGCTTCTTCTGTCGTACTGGGGAGTATCCTTGTCGGATCCTCAACTTGTGTTCTGTAATCGAGCGTGGTACGCCGGTCATGTGCTTTGGTTCCCATGCGAAGATATCCAGGTTCTTTTGCAAGAGTGCGCACACAGCTGCCCTGCCGTTATCAGATAGCGATCCCCCGATCGACACTTCTTGCTCTGGATAATCAGGGTGGAGTGCAACCCTCAGGTTTGGCACTTTAGTTGCGCGCTGTTCTGGAATGTGTGTTGTCTCACATGTGATTGTGTTACATTCTCCAGGTGGTACAGTGGTATTGTAGAGAGTAACAATGCCTCCCTCCACCGGGAATTTGAGCATCCCATGTGCTGTAGATGGTACTGCGCGTATGGCTGAAATCCCTGGTCTTCCAATAATGCCATTGTATGGCGAAGGGGATTTGATCACCATAAAATTCATCCAAGCTGTTGTGGAGTGTTCTTTATTGCCAACATTGACTAGCAGGTTTATTTGCCCCATCGGCCATATCTTTTCTCCTGTAAAACCAGTCAACGATGTCTTGACCGGGCTTAACTGGCTTCGTATCTCAGGTCGCAGACGTATGAAATAGTGTTCATACATTATATCTGCGGATGCTCCTCCATCAACATACATGCGGTGGATATCGTGACCCCTGCATTGATTTCAATGGTGAGCGGTTCTACCACTGCGTTGTCCGCAGCCAAGGTAGGGAAGGAGATTTTGCTACAGCGGGAAAACTTTTGGCTGATCTTCTGCCTAGTCATTCGCTGCCATGATTGTATCATGTAGATGGTATCAGCCTTATCTTTGGGTACTTCTTTCTTGTTCCCAGTCTTTTGCTTGTCTTTCCCCTCCTTGATGTTTTTGACCAAATGGTCCAATCTGCCTTCTTTTACTAGCTTATCAATTAGCTGGCGCAATTGGACATACTCATTGGTGGTGTGGCCCTTCTGTCCATGGTAGTCGCAGTATCCATTCCCCACGCGCCGATCTTCTGGGGTACGCATTGGTGGGGGCCTTGGGAAGTTTGCGCCTTCCGCCGCGAATATCTCCTTTGGAGTCTTGGTTAACGGGGTATATTTGTCATTATCTCGTCCGCTCCCCTGGCCGCGGTAGTTCTTGTTGCGGTTGCTACTCTGGTCAATGGATTGTCTCCGAGGCTGTTCTTGTGACCTATAGTTTGAGTAGCCTTTCCTGCTGTCCTCCGCGGCTGCTTCTCCTTGGATAAAGGACCTTGTGCGTTTCATAAGTTCATCAAAGGTTTGGGGGACCTTGTCGTTCAGTTTTTTGATGAGTTTTGGGTTATTGATCCCGTTCATGAATCCTGAGATCTTTAGTATTTCGGGACATGTGATCGCTTCCAAACGGTCAAGTTTATTACACAAGTCAACCACTTGTGAATGGTCAACCGTAATAAAATTCAAACAGTCTAAAACCAATGCAATTAAGTCCAGAGGAGTATAGTTTTTCCCCAGGTCGTTAAGTCCCACGGAGGTTTAATGGTGTGTGAACACGTTCAGACGTAGGATGATCACTAAGGATAATGATCTGTAAAGATTTTGGTGGATAATTACACTACTGATTGATTGGAATTGTATTTGGATACAGAACTAATAAGCACAACAATCAGATTAAACAAACGTGAACGCGTACGTTTATTAAATTTTACGTAAACGTACAAAATAAAACGTGAATTTAAAAGAATAAAACACCTATGGATATGAAAATGATATTTTTACAATCCTAATAATAAAAGAAAATTATTGGAAAATTAAAATTATTTTTATGACTATTTATCTAATTATTATTAATTAAAAACTATTTTTAATTATTTAATAATACCCTAAAATATAAGAAAATATAAAATAAAGCTAGAAAAGTGAAATTATGACTTAGAAAAATCTAAAATATTATAAAACTTATTTTAAAAATTAAAATATATTTATTACACTTTTTATCTATTTATTATTAATTAATTACTATTTATTAATTATTTAAAATACACTTAAATACAAGAAAATATAAAATTAACCTAGAAAATTGAAATTTTAACTTAGAAAAATCTAAAATATTAGAAAACTAATTTTAAAACTGAAAAGATATTTTTTATGCTTTTTATTTATTTATTATTAATTATTTAATACTTTTAACTATTTTAAATTCTAATAAATACTAAACAAACTAAGAAAATTATGAATTTTTTTTCTATAAATATCCTATGATGACAGAAAGCTAAGAAAATTATAAAAACAGAAAGTGCTTAATAATAAGCTGAAAAAGAAAATTAAAAAGCTAATTTATATTAAATAAATGCTATCACTATTTTTAAAATGATGTTTTTGTGATTTTTCTTCTATAAACCTACTATACTACTGATAATATGCAACTTTAATGAAAACAAAAATTTTGGAACTTGAAAATAAGCAGTTTAAGAGCTAAAAAGCTTAACAGTTGAGCTTATGGCTTATTTTGATGTTTTTTAAGCTCGAATAAACTTACAAACTGCAACCAAAGATAAAATAAGATACAAATAAGCCAAAGTTACTTAAATGAAGCTAAAAGATACAAAGGAATACACTGATAAGCTTAAAATAAGCAAATAAGCAATTACACTAAACCTCTCAACCAAACAGGCCTGCACAGATTTTGTAGGCCAAAATTAGCTAAGGGCAAAAGCTCCAAAGTCAAAAGCAAGCTTGGGTGTAATAAGCTGGCTTATTGGGGTTTCCAAAAAGCCAAGAATCTCACACTGGGGCCTACTAATAAGCTTGTAATGAGCTTGAGAAAAAGCTTGTAAACCACTGAGTGTTCAGTGTATACAAGAAACGGGACAAACTAAAAGCTACTTGCAGCCCTATTAAATAAGCTAGAAAGGTGAAAATAAGCACTGGACTAGAGAGACAACTAGGTTAGCTTTCCAATAAGCTAAGATACACAAGCTAAAGCTAACTAATGAGCTTTTTATTAGCTTGTGAAAAAGACCTATTCAACTGTGCACAGGGCACTTTTTTAGAAAAGGGTTCAAAATAAGCTAAGAAATAAGCAGTTTAAAAAGCTAACTAGAAATTATCAAAAATACTATGATTAAGATTAGCAACTAAATTTTAATATCCCAAAAGCACAGATTTTGAAAGCTAATATTAAGTCTTATAAAAAATTATCTATTTTATTCAAAAACCACTAAACTGAAATTTTGACTTTTTATATTACACTAATAGGTTGACTAATATGAACTTTGGATTGATCCTACTAACTGATTATGTTATATTAACCTAAAATAAGATGAAATTAAGCTATGTGACCAAGTTTTAAACAACTGTGATGAATTTTGTATTCTAAATCCTAACAGTTAAATAGTAAAGTGAGATTAAGATTGATTTTGACTTTTTAACAAACAAGGACTGGTTTTTATGATTGCAATGAGTTATTAGGCACTAATGTGACATGAAACAAACAAGAACAAAGGCTTGAATCCCTTCTAACACAGTTTACACAATAAAACCAAACAACCCTTTAGAAGGTTGATTTTGTGATTTTCAAAACTTAACACTAATTTAGGCCATGAAACTGATTTATAAGATCATTTAATGATAAAAGAAACTGATTTAAGTACATAAATACCAATAATAACAACAAAGACCTCTAAATTACTATATTGCAATATTGACAGTGGAAAAGTGAAAACAAAGTAGCTAAGGAAACTTATGAACAAGCAGTCTATTTTAAGTGAGAGCTTAACTTAACAACACCAAAGAAGCATGAAAAACACAGAGATAAGCAAAAATGAGCAGTTCTACAGTGAATGGAAAAAATTAAGAAAAGAGCTTACAAATTGCTTATAAGCTTACAACTGAGAACCAAGGCACAAAATCACTTCCTATAGCTTCCCAAGAAGCACTAAACCAAGGGCAATCCAAAATCAACCCTGCTCCAGCTTCTTGATCATCTTCTCCATTGATTTTTATTTATAACTAATTTTTTTGGTATTTTTGGTAATTTTTGAGTTTTACTTCTAAACTGAGTTTTATGGTTTCTAAAAGCTTAGAAAAGCTTTCTAGGAGCTTAAGTGAGCTTATGAGTCCATAATAACAGCTACAAACAACTTTAAGACATATTCAGAATTTTAACTTAAAAATTTCACAAACATGAAATAAGACTGAAACTTGAAATTGAGGACTGAAAAAGATTCACATACACTTAAATTACTTAAACAAAGTGCTTGAAAGCTAAAACATACACTGGAAATTTAAAATTGACTAATTCGACATAAACTAAGTTAATTTATTCTAGATATTTGTCTACATTCTTCATCTCTCTCTTTATAATGATCATTTCAACTCTTTGTCGACCTCTGAATCTTTCCCACTTCATTTCAACCTTTGGATCTTTCAAAATCATCATAACTGTCCATTTGGCAATTTGGCGCCAAAAAATTCTTTGAGCAGGTTTTTGTTATTAATGAATTTTGGTGGATGTGGAGGTGTTAGGGGAGTGGGTAGACAGCTGGTAAGGTGAGGTGGAAAGGTGGAAAAACCATGGTGGTTTTGGTTTGCAGGCTTTGGTGAGGGAGAAGCACAGTAGAACTGGTTTTGGCGGGCGTTGACTGTTTGACCCCGTTTTAATTATTAAGGTGGGGGTTCAAAATGGGATATTGGCAGGGTTCAAATGGGTTTGGCTGGGGTTAATAATACACAAAGGGTCCATTTGGTTTGTAGTTTATCACAAGGACCATATTTGTAATTTCTAAAAGTATAGGGGCCTGATTTGACAAGTTTTCAAAGTTAAGACAAGGACCGTTTATGCCATTTATGAATAGTACAAGGGTTATATTTATTAATTTTTCCATTTTAAATAACCCAGGGACCATTTTTGACACTTTTCAAAGTTGAGGGACCAAAGTTGTAAATATGCAATTTTTAACTTCAAAGGACTATTTCTAACAACTTGTGAATCCCCAAGGACCTTTAGTGATATTTTGCTTTATTTTGATTTACCAGGGACTAATTTTGACAACTTTTGAAACTTGGGGGACTAAAACTGCCAATTATGCAAACTTGATACGTTTTTCACCTGATTTTGGTATTTTTGCATTTAAAACACATAAAACACTTATTTGTGATATTTTTATCATTTTGATGCATTACTGAGTGTTTTCAGATGTTTTTAGCAGACTAAAAGGTACAAAAATGATGAATATTTGCACACTCATCAATCCCCCACACTAAGATATTGCTAGTCCCTAGCAATCTTTTTGAAACTTTAATGGATTTCATCTCTTTACAAAAAGCCATTACTTCTGGAGTAGCCAATTGTTTCAGTTCAAGTAAGAACCTTGGTACAATGATAACCAAATGATTTTGAGCAAATCACCAGCTTTCAACGGTTTTGATTTGTCTTTACCAGAAGCCGTTTGCTTCTGGACTAGCCAACTCTTAGATAAAATATCTTTGGTGAGTCGATTTACCAATTATGGTTTTCCAACTGCCTTTACCACAAGCCATAAACTTGCGGGCTAGCCAACTCTTCACTAATTAAAGATATGGGGAGTTGATTACCATACAATTTTAGGCAAATTGTAAGCCATAAACGGATTTGATAAATCTTTACCAAGAGCCGTTTGCTCCTGGATTAGCCAATCCTTTTGTGGGTTAGACATGGTGGACTGATTACCATTTGTTGTGTAAGTGCAAAACACTTACACCAAAAAGAAAAAATTTTTGGCCAAAAATGGGAGAATTGGGTGGTATAATTACATGATAAAATTCGTGAGAATTCCCCCCCACACTAGAAATGAATATTGCCCTCAATATTCAAAGTACCGGCGGTTATGCCGAAACATAGAACGTAAAAGGGAAATATTACGGCCATTATTTTATTTTTGATATATACGCATTTTTTTTTTGTGCATGAAAACTTATATACAATAGCGGGGGGCAACTCCCCCACACTAGGGTGGTAGAAAGTAGAAAGAAGTCAGAAATATGGATGAAAACCCATATGGTGTGCTACTGTTTTTGATTACCGAGTCGCTAGCTTGACTCGATCCCCGCATTTATTGGTTCATGGGGAAAGTTTGTAGATCCGGGACAACCACAGGTGGAATGTCCTCTCCAAAATAGTGTTTCAATCGATGACCATTCACTTTAAAATTTGGACCATCGGGTTGAGATAACTCAATAGTTCCATAAGGAAATACTTTAGTGATGGTGAATGGTCCAGACCAGCGGGATTTTAGTTTTCCAGAGAAAATCTTCAATCTTGAATTGAAAAGAAGGACTCGATCACCGACGTTGAAAACGCGGTTCTTGATTTTGGAGTCATGAATCTTCTTTGTCTTTTGTTTGTAGATCAAAGAGTTCTCGTATGCTTGATCACGGAGTTCATTTAATTCATTCATTTGAATTTTTCTGTGATCACCAGCTGTATGAATATCGAAGTTGGCATGTTTCAAGGCCCAGTATGCTTTGTGCTCAAGCTCAATCGGCAGATGACACGCCTTTCCGTACACTAGCTTGTATGGAGTACACCCGATGGGTGTTTTATAAGCTGTACGGAAGGCCCAAAGTGCGTCATCCAGTTTATCCGACCAGGATGCACGGTTTTTGCCTACTGTCCTCTCCAAAATTCTTTTTATACCACGGTTGGAAACTTCCACTTGCCCACTTGTTTGGGGGTGGTATGCAGTAGAGAGACGGTGAGTTACGCCATACTTTTGCATGACTCGATCAAATTGGTCATTGCAGAAATGCGTACCACGATCACTGATTATAGCTCGTGGAGTTCCAAACCTAGCAAAAAGAGATTTTTAGAATTTCACAACAACTCGGGCATCATTGGTAGGCAAAGCTTTCGCTTCAACCCATTTTGACAAATAGTCAACGACCACGAGTATGTATTTATTTCCTCGAGATGATGGAAATGGCCCCATAAAGTCAATGCCCCAGATGTCAAAGATCTCACATACTTGAATGGCGTTTTGCGGCATTTCATTTCTTTGAGAGATATTTCCGTGACGTTGACAAGCGTCACATGTTTTGACAAATTCGTGGGCATCCTTGTAAATCGTGGGCCAATAAAACCCGGAATCAAACACCTTTTTGGCGGTGTAGTTTGGACTATGATGGCCCCCGGTGGGTCCAGCATGGCACGCTTTGAGAATGTCCATAGCTTCCTGTCCATAAACACACCGTCAGATGACTTGATCCACACAAATTTTGAATAAGTAGGGGTCGTCCCAGAAGTAATGTTTAACATCCTTGAAGAATTTGTTCTTCTGTTGGGTCGACATTCCTTTCACTATGAAGTTACCCGCATGGTAATTTGCAAAGTCAGTAAACCATGGGGTAGAAGAGTCTCCACGAAAAGAAACCGCATTGAGTGTCTCGAGAGGAAATGTTTCATTTATTTCCTTTTTCTCGAAAACATCTTGGTGAGGGTTTTCTAGACGGGACAGATGATCAGCAGCCAGGTTCTCAGCTCCTTTTTTATCACGTATAATGATATCAAATTCTTGCAGGAGGAGAACCCAACGGAGCAATCTCGGCTTTGCAACTTGTTTTGCAAAGAGATATTTGAGAGCCGAGTGATCCGTATACACCACGCATTTGGTCAAGATTAGGTATGGCCGAAACTTTTCAAACGCATACACCACGGCTAGTAGCTCTTTTTCTGTGGTGGTGTAATGGGTTTGAGCTTCAGTCATTGTTTTACTTGCGTAGTAGATAGGCTGAAAATGCTTGGTTCTACGTTGCACTAGGACTGCACCGATAGCAAAATCACTTGCATCGCACATGAGCTCAAAAGGCAAGTCCCAGTCGGGAGCAACGAGAATGGGTGCTTCAGTTAGCTTTTTCTTTAATGTTTCAAAAGCTTCGATGCACTCAGGTGAGAAGATAAAAGGAGCATCTTTTTCAAGAAGATGGGTCATAGGCCGGGCGATTTTAGAAAAATCTTGAATGAATCTGCGATAAAAACCGGCATGACCTAAAAAACTCCTAATACCTTTGACGGTAGTAGGATGAGGCAATTTAGCAATAACATCGACTTTTGCTCTATCTACCTCAATCCCGTTTTTTGAAATTTTATGGCCAAGGACTATGCCTTCTTTGACCATAAAGTGGCTCTTCTCCCAATTTAGACAAAGATTGGTGTCTTCACACCGTTTTAGCATTTTATCTAAATGGGAGAGACATGTTTGAAACGAGTCCCCAATGACCGAGAAGTCATCCATAAACACCTCCATTGTTTCCCCGATCATGTCGTGGAAAATTGCCATCATACATCGTTGGAACGTGCCAGGAGCGTTACATAGGCCAAAAGGCATACGTCTGTAGGCAAAAGTTCCGTATGGGCAGGTGAATGTGGTCTTTTCTTGATCCTGTGGATCAATGGGGATCTGAAAATACCCCGAGAAACCATCAAGGAAACAATAGTATTCGTTCCCTGCTAATCTCTCAAGCATTTGGTCCATGAAGGGTAGAGGAAAATGGTCTTTACGGGTGGCTTCGTTCAACTTACGATAGTCAATGCAAACACGCCATCCCGTTACCAGCCGAGTTGGAATTAACTCGTTTTATTCATTTGTGACAACAGTTATGCCACCCTTTTTAGGAACACAATGAATTGGGCTAACCCAAAGACTATCTGAGATCGGGTAAATTAATCCTGCATCAAGAAGTTTGAGAACCTCCTGTTTGATAACCTCATGAATCTTAGGATTCACCCTTCTCTGATGTTGGACTGCTGGTTTGAAGTCATCCTCTATCAAGATTTTGTGAGTACAAAACTCAGGGTTGATACCCTTAATGTCGGAGAGTTTCCAAGCAATTGCTTGCTTGTGTGACTTCAAGACCTTTATGAGAGCAGTCTTTTCATCTTTACTCAAATCTCGAGCAATAATGACGGGTAATTTATCATCACCCTCAAGAAATGCATACTCGAGATGAGGTGGTAAGTCCTTAAGTTCTACCTCAGGAAATTCTTCAGTTTTCTCAACTGACTTGACTTCCTTATTAAGAAGCTCGACGGGAGGGAGTGGAGGAGAAGTGTCCTGATTTAACAACTTCTCAAGAAGAAGAATATCTCCCTCCAGATTAATCTCATTGTTATTAATCTCATCCGGAATTGAATCACTAGTGTGGGGGATTGATGATGGATCATCATTAAGCAACTTCTCAATGAGAAGTATGTCCCCCTCGATGTCAATTGGAGCGTGATCAATTTCCCATGGAACAGAATCACTAGCCAAGTATGCTTCAATCTCTTCCAAGATGAAGTCACTTCCCTCAAACGGAGTGAGAGAAGGAATAGAATTGGCAATGATGGGTTGAGATGAATGAGTGAGATTATCACTCGAAGAATTATGAACATAACCGAGAACTTCTTGAGAGTACTCTTCAGAAGCAACATCAATGATATCTATTCGGTTAACCGACTCAGAATCATAGTTTGCGGAGTACCTCGAAGTTTGATCAAGGTTAAAGATGACAGCTTCATTACCTACACGTAATGTGATTTCATGCTCAAATACATCAATGAGAGCACGACCCGTTCTCAGGAATCCTCGTCCAACAATGAGAGGAACCCGTGGATCAGCATCGAAATCAACAACCACAAAGTCAGCTGGAAAATGGAACTTTCCTACTTTCACAAATACGTCCTCGGCAATGCCAAGTGGACGGGATATTGTACGATCTGCAAGCTCGAGAGTCATGCATGTAGGAGTAAGGTCCGGAAGAGAAAGTTTCTTCCATACTAAATAAGGCATCAGATTGATGCTTGCACCAAGATCGGCTAAGGCAAAGCATTCAACCATCCCTGGAAATACACAAGGTAAGAGAAATTTTCCAGGATCTCCAAGCTTCTCGGGAAGCTTCTTCAAGATAACTGCTGAGCAGTTCTCATTCAGAGGAGTTTTTGCCATCTCAAACAGTTTTTACTTGTTGCTTAACATGTGTTTGAGAGTTGATGCAAACTTGGGCATCAGCATAATAGCATCCGCGAAGCTAATGTCAAAATGTAGTTCTTGGAAAATTTGAAAAAATTTGTCCATTTGATGACTGGCTTTTTCGCGGAGCTTTTGCTCATTCAAACGTGATGGGTAAGGAATAGAAGATTTGGATTTGGAGTTTTCAACGGGAGCTACAGGAGGTTCAAAAACAACTCCTGGATTGGATTTGGGTTTCGGGACAACTTGAGGATGGACGTTGTTGGTACCTCCGTTATTAGTAGGAAGTTCCTTGTCCTTTGTCGCCTCAGGTTCACTTTCCATTACCTTCGGGAGAGAAGAAGAAGAGGTAGTAGGAATAGCGGGTCCATTATATGAAGCACCACTTCTGGTTGTGATCGCCTTTGCGTCGCCCCTCGGGTTAGCGATCGTGTTGCTCGGAAGTTTTTTTGAGCCCGAGGGTTGATCATTTAAAGACTTCTTTAGATCAGCGATCTGACTGACCAACAACCTGTTCATTTCATCTTGGGATTTCATGAATTGCTTCAATAACTCATCAGATGATGGTCCAGTTGGAACAATGGCTTGAGTTTGATTAGGAAAATTCTGGCCTCTATTGTTCGGATTAGGGCCTTGATTTTGAAAATTTCCTTGGTTAGGATTCATATTCCCATGAAATTGATTCCCTCGATTAAAATTGTTTTGATTAAAGTTTCCTTGATGTTGGAAACCTTGATTTGGTCCGGGATAGAAATTACCTTGGTTTTGATAACCTTGGTTCATTCTAGGTTGGTTCTGATTCCGGTTTTGTATGTTAGGATTCTGGTTAAAACCGGGTGGTCCTTGATAAGTATTAGCACGGTAATTTGGTTCATTTTGAGGACGGTATTGATTACCTCCCTGATGTGAAGTACCGGCTATAACATTGGCTTCAAACGGACTACCATCGGTGGCAGTACAGTTGTAGTATGCATGAGGGCCACCACAAGTAACACAGACCTCGACTTTCTTCACTTCACCATGTGATGGTGTCTGTGTGAAAGTGACTTTCTTTTGGTTAGCAAGAACCAAAGCCTGAATAGCATCCGTGAGTTTGTCAATCTTAGCATCGGTGCTAGATGTACTCACATGAGATGAAGTAGAAGGTCCTGCATTAGACTGAGACTGATATGTCTTTGTTCGGAAAGGGCGGACCTGGGACTTGTTTTCTATGATTTGCAAGGCTTCTTTTGTGGTCTTGCTCAGGAAATTACCTCCCGCGGAGGCATTTAAAGAGTCCTGGTTAGTTTGGTTCAGACCATTGTAGAAAGTATCCATTTGCATTAACTCGGTAAAACCATGATGCGGACACTTTCGGAGCAACTCTTTGTAACGATCCCATGCCTCACCGAATGATTCATCAAATCTTTGAGTGAATTTCATTATCTCATTCTTAAGACTTGTAGTTCGGGATGGAGGATAGAATTCGTTAACAAACTTAGTGACCAAATCTTCCCATGTCTCAATGGAATGAGGGGGTTGTTTCTCAAGCCAATTTCGGGCTTGTCCCTCTAAAGAGAATGGGAACAGAAGAAGCTTAATTGCTTCATGTGGGACATTCTTGTATTTGATGGTCGATGCAATCTTATTGAACCATCGAATATGTGCATGAGGGTCGTCCCGCTCAAAACCATAAAATTGGCTTTGGGTTACAAGATTAAGCAACCCGGTTTTGAGCTCAAAGGTATCAGCCACGATGGCTGGGACAACAATGGCATCTCCGTATCCCTCGATGGGTGCTTGGAGAAGCTCATTCATCGGTTTATCTTCTGCCATTACGACAGGAAGTGGTGGTGCTAGACGTTCCTCAGTCACGGCTGAAGGAGCAGAACGTCCTCTACGTCTACGAGGAATACTTACAAGTTCTGAAAGTGGACTTGTAGAGCTGGAAGAACGAGTGCGCATGCACTAAGTATAAAAATCAGTTTTCAAAAACAAATGCGAGGCAAAACGACAAGTGAACTTAAACCAATAATCACAAATGAAATGGCTTCTTTGAAAAAGGTATACCAAATCACAAGGACACAAAGGCAAGTTTTGATCTTTAAGATTGGGAACTTATTAATGTTCACACCCCCAGTTGGTAGGTGTTCTGCCTTGGTTTGCGGTGGTTGATTTTTATGTATTTATTAAGTACCACTAAAAAGACGTAGGTATGGATTTGTGCTAAGGGTTTAAATACTTTTGGACAATATTTTTGGTATCGTCTCGTTTAACCAAATCGTACCTCTTTAAGAATCACCTTAAAGAAAATACAGAGTAGAAAACGTTACGATTGTTTTGTTGTTTTATACTTTTTTTTGGTGTTGTTAACACTTTAGGAAAAGTGTTAATGAACTTTTTGATTTTGATAACTTTACAAAAAAAAACTATTTACAAAAGTGGTATATGTGCAAGTATGGGTCTGAGAATGTTTCAAACACGCTAAAGCCTCCCCGGCAGCGGCGCCAAAATTTGATCGCTTCCAAACGGTCAAGTTTATTACACAAGTCAACCACTTGTGAATGGTCAACCGTAATAAAATTCAAACAGTCTAAAACCAATGCAATTAAGTCCAGAGGAGTATAGTTTTTCCCCAGGTCGTTAAGTCCCACGGAGGTTTAATGGTGTGTGAACACGTTCAGACGTAGGATGATCACTAAGGATAATGACCTGTAAATATTTTGGTGGATAATTACACTACTGATTGATTGGAATTGTATTTGGATACAGAACTAATAAGCACAACAACCAGATTAAACAAACGTGAACGCGTACGTTTATTAAATTTTACGTAAACGTACAAAATAAAACGTGAATTTAAAAGAATAAAACACCTATGGATATGAAAATGATATTTTTACAATCCTAATAATAAAAGAAAATTATTGGAAAATTAAAATTATTTTTATGACTATTTATCTAATTATTATTAATTAAAAACTATTTTTAATTATTTAATAATACCCTAAAATATAAGAAAATATAAAATAAAGCTAGAAAAGTGAAATTATGACTTAGAAAAATCTAAAATATTATAAAACTTATTTTAAAAATTAAAATATATTTATTACACTTTTTATCTATTTATTATTAATTATTTAAAATACACTTAAATACAAGAAAATATAAAATTAACCTAGAAAATTGAAATTTTAACTTAGAAAAATCTAAAATATTAGAAAACTAAATTTAAAACTGAAAAGATATTTTTTATGCTTTTTATTTATTTATTATTAATTATTTAATACTTTTTAACTATTTTAAATTCTAATAAATACTAAACAAACTAAGAAAATTATGAAATTTTTTTCTATAAATATCCTATGATGACAGAAAGCTAAGAAAATTATAAAAATAGAAAGTGCTTAATAATAAGCTGAAAAAGAAAATTAAAAAGCTAATTTATATTAAATAAATGCTATCACTATTTTTAAAATGATGTTTTTGTGATTTTTCTTTTATAAACCTACTATACTACTGATAATATGCAACTTTAATGAAAACAAAAATTTTGGAACTTGAAAATAAGCAGTTTAAGAGCTAAAAAGCTTAACAGTTGAGCTTATGGCTTATTTTGATGTTTTTTAAGCTCGAATAAACTTACAAACTGCAACCAAAGATAAAATAAGATACAAATAAGCCAAAGTTACTTAAATGAAGCTAAAAGATACAAAGGAATACACTGATAAGCTTAAAATAAGCAAATAAGCAATTACACTAAACCTCTCAACCAAACAGGCCTGCACAGATTTTGTAGGCCAAAATTAGCTAAGGGCAAAAGCTCCAAAGTCAAAAGCAAGCTTGGGTGTAATAAGCTGGCTTATTGGGGTTTCCAAAAAGCCAAGAATCTCACACTGGGGCCTACTAATAAGCTTGTAATGAGCTTGAGAAAAAGCTTGTAAACCACTGAGTGTTCAGTGTATACAAGAAATGGGACAAACTAAAAGCTACTTGCAGCCCTATTAAATAAGCTAGAAAGGTAAAAATAAGCACTGGACTAGAGAGACAGCTAGGTTAGCTTTCCAATAAGCTAAGATACACAAGCTAAAGCTAACTAATGAGCTTTTTATTAGCTTGTGAAAAAGACCTATTCAACTGTGCACAGGGCACTTTTTTAGAAAAGGGTTCAAAATAAGCTAAGAAATAAGCAGTTTAAAAAGCTAACTAGAAATTATAAAAAATACTATGATTAAGATTAGCAACTAAATTTTAATATCCCAAAAGCACAGATTTTGAAAGCTAATATTAAGTCTTATAAAAAATTATCTATTTTATTCAAAAACCACTAAACTGAAATTTTGACTTTTCATATTACACTAATAGGTTGACTAATATGAACTTTGGATTGATCCTACTAACTGATTATGTTATATTAACCTAAAATAAGTTGAAATTAAGCTATGTGACCAAGTTTTAAACAACTGTGATGAATTTTGTATTCTAAATCCTAACAGTTAACTAGTAAAGTGAGATTAAGATTGATTTTGACTTTTTAACAAACAAGGACTGGTTTTTATGATTGCAATGAGTTATTAGGCACTAATGTGACATGAAACAAACAAGAACAAAGGCTTGAATCCCTTCTAATACAGTTTACACAATAAAACCAAACAACCCTTTAGAAGGTTGATTTTGTGATTTTCAAAACTTAACACTAATTTAGGCCATGAAACTGATTTATAAGATCATTTAATGATAAAAGAAACTGATTTAAGTACATAAATACCAATAATAACAACAAAGACCTCTAAATTACTATATTGCAATATTGACAGTGGAAAAGTGAAAACAAAGTAGCTAAGGAAACTTATGAACAAGCAGTCTATTTTAAGTGAGAGCTTAACTTAACAACACCAAAGAAGCATGAAAAACACAGAGATAAGCAAAAATGAGCAGTTCTACAGTGAATGGAAAAAATTAAGAAAAGAGCTTACAAATTGCTTATAAGCTTACAACTGAGAACCAAGGCACAAAATCACTTCCTATAGCTTCCCAAGAAGCACTAAACCAAGGGCAATCCAAAATCAACCCTGCTCCAGCTTCTTGATCATCTTCTCCATTGATTTTTATTTATAACTAATTTTTTTGGTATTTTTGGTAATTTTTTAGTTTTACTTCTAAACTGAGTTTTATGGTTTCTAAAAGCTTAGAAAAGCTTTCTATGAGCTTAAGTGAGCTTATGAGTCCATAATAACCGCTACAAACAACTTTAAGACATATTGAGAATTTTAACTTAAAAATTTCACAAACATGAAATAAGACTGAAACTTGAAATTGAGGACTGAAAAAGATTCACATACACTTAAATTACTTAAACAAAGTGCTTGAAAGCTAAAACATACACTGGAAATTTAAAATTGACTAATTCGACATAAACTAAGTTAATTTATTCTAGATATTTGTCTACATTCTTCATCTCTCTCTTTATAATGATCATTTCAACTCTTTGTCGACCTCTGAATCTTTCCCACTTCATTTCAACCATTGGATCTTTCAAAATCATCATAACTGTCCATTTGGCAATTTGGCGCCAAAAAATTCTTTGAGCAGGTTTTTGTTATTAATGAATTTTGGTGGATGTGGAGGTGTTAGGGGAGTGGGTAGACAGCTGGTAAGGTGAGGTGGAAAGGTGGAAAAACCATGGTGGTTTTGGTTTGCAGGCTTTGGTGAGGGAGAAGCACAGTAGAACTGGTTTTGGCGGGCGTTGACTGTTTGACCCCGTTTTAATTATTAAGGTGGGGGTTCAAAATGGGATATTGGCAGGGTTCAAATGGGTTTGGCTGGGGTTAATAATACACAAAGGGTCCATTTGGTTTGTAGTTTATCACAAGGACCATATTTGTAATTTCTGAAAGTATAGGGGCCTGATTTGACAAGTTTCCAAAGTTAACACAAGGACCGATTTTGCCATTTATGAATAGTACAAGGGTTATATTTATTAATTTTTCCATTTTAAATAACCCAGGGACCATTTTTGACACTTTTCAAAGTTGAGGGACCAAAGTTGTAAATATGCAATTTTTAACTTCAAAGGACTATTTCTAACAACTTGTGAATCCCCAAGGACCTTTAGTGATATTTTGCTTTATTTTGATTTACCAGGGACTAATTTTGACAACTTTTGAAACTTGGGGGACTAAAACTGCCAATTATGCAAACTTGATACGTTTTTCACCTGATTTTGGTATTTTTGCATTTAAAACACATAAAACACTTATTTGTGATATTTTTATCATTTTGATGCATTACTGAGTGTTTTCAGATGTTTTTAGCAGACTAAAAGGTACAAAAATGATGAGTATTTGCACACTCATCAACATGCCTTGACATGTATGCACTCATCTTTGTAGCGCTCCACATAAGCGCTTGTAGATTCCCCCTGGCGTTGTTTAACCCTGGCAAGTTCGACAGGATTTTTGGCGCACTTCTTCCTTTGAGTGAAGTTTAGGCGAAACGCCTTCCGCAACTCTTCAAAACCATCAATGCTTCTGCGTGGAAGCTTACTGAACCAGTTTCGCGCATTTCCCACTAATATGGAATTGAACATGTGGCACCACACAGGTTGTGGCCAATTTTCGATGGTAGCAGCTGATTCGAAAATTTTTAGGTGATCGTCCGGATCACCTGTTCCATCGTAGGTTTTCACATTGGCGGGCATGCGCCTTCTCTTATTTTCCGAGAAATCACTGATGCGCCGAGTGAACGCATCCACCTTTTGGCGGCGCCAAGGAAGAGACATATCTTCCTCCTCCTGGTCGCGATGTCTTCCCCTGGACTTCCAGTGTCCTGTTTCGCTGTCCTCTTTGTACGAGGAATCACCAGGGAATGAGCTTCCCCACTGTCTGCACTTGCGCCGACCATCCGAGGAGTCACAGAGGACGAGCTTCCCCTCTTTCGGCGCTTGCGACGACTGTCCTCGGAATCCGAGCTTAAAGAGCTTCCACTTGGGGAGTGCCGTCGTCCCAGTATGTCATAGACCTTGCGGCTACCAAGCCTGGCGTGGACATTGGTACGTCGTCCGTCTTCTTCGTGTTCTACCAGATACTGCAGATCAGCTGCTTCATTATTCTCAACTCTCCTCCCGATCTTGGTAAACACTGGGGGCCGACGGCTATCCTTCCCGCGCTTATCCTTCTAATGACGCGATGGGGATGTCTCATACTCTGTGTCAAAGTTGAGTCGGGTTTGCAGGCTCTGACTCGACCTCTTTTTCGCCTCCTCTTGCATGAGGGCAGCCAAGGTTTCGTAGTTTTGAGATACGAAGTCACTTGGTGCTAGTTCAGGCGCGACTCCTTCTAGCGCGAGGGTGTCTGTTTCCACCTTTGGACCCCTGTTTCGGAGAGGTGCGCTTGGAGTTTTTGTTAGGTCCGTTTCTGGCACCGGTTGGAAGGGAGTGGTAAGAAGGGTGTTGGTGGTTGTCGTAGTTGCATGGGTTGTCCCCGTACGTGGTTCTACTGTCAGGAAGACCAGATCTGACCCTTGGTTTTTGGTCGTACTGGTTGTCCCAGAGACCTGCTTGGAGGCTGATCCGCTTTGCTGCTTCTTCCCTTGTAGGTCGCTATGCGATCGCTGGTTTAGGTTTCCTTGCTTTGTCATTCTAGTTCTTAGATCTTAGTGATTGGTCCCACGGATGGCGCCACTTGTTGATACAAAACTTGGGCGTTCCTTATTTGGACTCCGGTTCTTGTATCAATTAGACCTTGATGCTTGAGACCTGCGCACTAAGAAAACAGAAAACACCGTTAGGCTTATCGTGGGATTTTCTCCCACGATTATCCTCCGGCGTGAGAGTAAGTAATCGGTTTTAGGGTTTAGTGGAGAGTTAGGGTTTTAGATCGTACCTTTTAATGAGGCTTGGATTCCCTTTATATACACACGAAGTCCTTATTGGTTTCGTGTTCCCCAACCTTCGGCGTATCCTGCCTAAGTCGGACATTGAATACATATCTAAAAACCAAGAGATATCTGATATCCAAAGCCATAAATAACTTCAGGTTTGGGCCTTCGTGAGCCCAAATCGTTACCGGGTTAGCCCAGTCGTACTGGGCTCGCTAGTAGCGGTCATTGGTCGGGTTCGTGACCCGAATGTGGACTATACGTCATCAATGATCAAAACCGGATTTCATAGCACAATTATGCTGCAATTTACAGCTTGTTAAACTACCATAAGATGACTTTGACAATGCATCGACTATTGTTGATAAACTAACCTCATCAAACCCAATGCCGTCATCAACCATCAAACCAAACAATTCAATCACATCCTCTACAATGCCGCACTTCGCAAATGACGTCATCAAGGAATTGCATACCTCAAGACTTTTGATAGAAATGTCTTCATAAATCGACATAGAAGTGTCAATTTCACCACGTTTTCCGTACATAGCGATTAAAGCAGATTGAATGTAGCTACTAAAAATATCAACCCCTAGTTTCAAGACAGAACAATGAAGCTGTTTTCCAAGAAAAATATCTACATATCCACTAGACATATTCAACAACCCGACAAGTGAACGGATTGATGGTCTCATTCCCCATAATTGCATCATAGAAAAAATCTCAATAGCATTGCTCACAAGCCCATTATACGCATATACAGAAACTAACGAATTCCAGGAAATCACATTTTCCATTCGAATAACATCCAACGATCTCTTAGCATCAGTTACACTCCCACAAGCACTATAAAAATACACCAAAGCATTGGACACAAAAACATCCGATTCAGCCCATCCCACCTTAACCGCATGGCAATGCAATTCTCGTCCCACATCAACAAGCCTCTCATTCCCAAACCCGCGTAACAAATAACAAAAACTCACCTCATTCATCACCACACCTTCTCGTTTCATCCTACGATACAATTCCATCTTCTCCACCATCCCAAACTTACCAAACTTTCTCAACAACAAATTCCACGTAGCAACATTTCGATCCGGTAACTCATCAAACAACCTCAACCCAACGTCAAAAAACCCGTTACTCATATAAAAATTCACCAACGCACTTCCTACATAAACATCCAACCCCAACCCAAGCACAATCACCCTAGCGCATGAACCTCAACTCCTTTACACAAACCCAAAACCGTCGAAAAGGTAGACGCGCTTTCGACGAAACCTTCCGAAACCATTTGGGTGTACCAAAACAATGCTTTTTTTGCATACCCATTACGTTTATATCCTTGAATAAGTATGTTCCATGTTACTACGTCTCGTTGAGGCATTTCGTCGAACAATTGGTGTGCAAAACTTATCTTCGTTCATCAAACTTGACTCCTGGAAGTGTGCAATTAGGGTCGATTTTCCCTGGATTCGAGCATATGCAAGACATGCTACTTTTCCCCAGTTATGATTTTATGACTTCAATCGAAGGTGGCTAGTGTTTTTTTAAAGTAGTATTACTATACTTCAATGTTTTATGGATGATTGAGATAACTCTAAAAGCTCCCCATGGTTTTACTCTCTTGAAATGTGCAGAACATGTAATGGTTAAAAGCCTAATGTTGGGGAGATGATGATTTGGGGAGATGATGAACAGGATGATGTTGAGGAGATGATGATTAGGGGAGATGAATGATTTGGGGAGATGATGACGAAGATGAAAGATGAAGGGCTAAAATATAAATGTGTTATAAAAGTATAAATGTGTATGGACTAAAATACCTTCGACTACAAAACAAAAATCAGACATTGACTTTGCAAAGGACCTGTAACGAGTATAAAACTTGAAATAGGGACCCCCAACGATGAAAAGGACCAGGTTTGTCCCAAAGCGAAGCATTTTGCCAAGTTTAGGGATCAACCGTGTATTTTAGTCTTTCTTTTATTATGTAATAACCAAAATACATAAAAGTATAACCGCATTGTACGTACATAAATATGTAGTTTCTACTCCCGTGCACTTTCGGGTATGTTTCAGTCATTCTTAATACCCTTTCATGTCAATTTTCGATATCCGTTTTGAATTTTTGATCACTTTCAAAATCATGGGTTGTCCACGAGGTTAAAAATAGCGTGAGACATAATGTGGCGGCATGACCAAGCATCACGCATTTGCAGTTAAGGCTAAGCTTTTGCGTATAAGGCGTATGATCTGAGCTAAACCAGTCAAGCTACCTCACACAAGCTAGCCACTTGTGAATGGCTAACCGTAAGAAGCTTAAAACTGCTTAAGACACAAATACAATGAAGATCAGAGAATACAATGAATTCCCGGGTCGTTTAGTCCCACGGAGACTCAATGGTGTGTCAAAACTGATTCAGATGATGGAGTGATCACTAAGGATAGTGATCTGTAAAGGTTTAGATTAGAAATATTACACTACTGATTGCTTGGAAAGGAATAGAATACAGAATAGGAAAGCACAACAATCAGATAAAAGAAACGCAAAAAGTACGTTTAAAAACTGCGTACACGTACAAAATAAAAAGTGAAATCTAAGAAATAAAAGACCTAAAAATAAAAAAATGACATTTTTGGAATCCTAAAAATAAAAGAAAATTATTGGAAAAAGAAAATTATTTTTACAACTAATTATTTAATTATTATTAATTAAAAACTAATTTAACTATTTAGTAAATACTCTAAAATAGAAGAAAATACAAAATAAGGCTAGAAAAATAAAATTATGATTCAGAAAAATCTAAAATATTATAAAACTAATTTTAAAACTAAAAATATATTTTTAGTTTTAAAATTAGTTTTATAATATTTTAGATTTTTCTGAATCATAATTTTATTTTTCTAGCCTTATTTTGTATTTTCTTCTATTTTAGAGTATTTACTAAATAGTTAAATTAGTTTTTAATTAATAATAATTAAATAATTAGTTGTAAAAATAATTTTCTTTTTCCAATAATTTTCTTTTATTTTTAGGATTCCAAAAATGTCATTCTTTTATTTTTAGGTCTTTTATTTCTTAGATTTCACTTTTTATTTTGTACGTGTACGCAGTTTTTAAACGTACTTTTTGCGTTTCTTTTATCTGATTGTTGTGCTTTCCTATTCTGTATTCTATTCCTTTCCAAGCAATCAGTAGTGTAATATTTCTAATCTAAACCTTTACAGATCACTATCCTTAGTGATCACTCCATCATCTGAATCAGTTTTGACACACCATTGAGTCTCCGTGGGACTAAACGACCCGGGAATTCATTGTATTCTCTGATCTTCATTGTATTTGTGTCTTAAGCAGTTTTAAGCTTCTTACGGTTAGCCATTCACAAGTGGCTAGCTTGTGTGAGGTAGCTTGACTGGTTTAGCTCAGATCAAATTTTGGCGCCGCTGCCGGGGAGGCTTTAGCGTGTGTTTAGCCATTTTCAGACCCATTCTTGCACATAACCCATCATTTGTAAAAAGTTTTTTGTAAAGTTATAAGAAAACTAAAAAGTTCATTAACACTTTTCCTAAAGTGTTAAAAACCCAAAAAAAAAATATAAAACAACAAAACAATCGTAGCGTTTTCTATCTTGTATTGTCTTTAAGGTGATTCTTAAAACAGTACGATTTGGTTAAACGAGACGATACCAAAAATATTGTCCAAAAGTTTAAAACCCATCTGCACAAATCTATACCTACGTCTTTTTAGTAGTACTAAATATATACATAAAAATCAACCACCGCAAATCAAGGCAGTACACCTACTAACTGGGGGTGTGACCATAATAAGTTCCCGAACATCAGATTTAAAACTTGCCTTTGTGTCACTTGTGATTTGGTGTACCTTTTTCAAAGAAGCCATTTCATTTGTGATTATTGGTTAAGTTCACTTGTCGTTTTGCCTCATTTGTTTTGAAAATTGATTTTTATACTTAGTGCATGCGCACTCGTTCTTCCAGTTCTACAAGTCCACTTTCAGAACTTGGAAAGATTCCTCGTAGACGTAGAGGACGTTCAGCTCCTTCAGCCGTGACTGAGGAACGTCTACCACCACCACCACCTGTCGAAATGGCAGAAGACAAACCCATGAATGAGCTTCCCCAAGCACCCATCGAGGGTTACGGAGATGCCATTGTTGTCCCAGCCATTGTAGCTGATACCTTCGAGCTCAAAACCGGGTTACTTAATCTGGTAACCCAAAGCCAATTCTATGGTTTTGAGCGGGATGATCCTCATGCACACATTCGATGGTTTAACAAGATTGCATCTACCATCAAGTACAAGAATGTCCCACATGAAGCTATCAAGCTTCTTCTGTTCCCATTTTCTCTAGAGGGACAAGCCCGGAATTGGCTTGAGAAACAACCCCCTCGTTCCATTGAGACATGGGAGGATCTAGTTACCAAGTTTGTTAACGAATTCTATCCTCCATCCCGAACTACAAGTCTTAAGAATGAGATAATGAAATTTTCTCAGAGATTTGATGAATCATTCGGGGAGGCATGGGATCGTTACAAAGAATTGCTCCGTAAGTGTCCACATCATGGTTTTACCGAGTTAATGCAAATGGATACTTTCTACAATGGTCTCAATCAGACCAATCAAGACTCTTTGAATGCCTCCGCGGGAGGTAATTTCCTGAGCAAGACTACCAAAGAAGCCTTGCAAATCATTGAGAACAAATCTCAGGTCCGTCCTTTCAGAGCAAAGACATATCAGTCTCATGCTGGACCTTCTTCTTCTTCATCTCCCGTGAGTACATCTAGCACCGATGCTAAGATTGACAAACTCACAGACATTGTTCAGGCTTTGGTTCTTGCTAACCAAAAGAAAGTCACCTTCACTCAGACACCAACACATGCTGAAGTGAAGAAAGTCGAGAGTTGTGTTACTTGTGGTGGTCCTCATGCATACTACAATTGTACTGCCACCGATGGTAGTCCATTTGAAGCCAATGCTCTAGCCGGTAGTTCACAGCAAGGAGGTACTCAATACCGTCCTCAAAATGAACCACACTACCGTGCTAACACTAATCAGGCACCACCCAGTTTTAACCAGAATCATAACATGCAAAACCGGAATCAGAACCAACCCAGAATGAACCAAGGTTATCAAAACCAAGGTAATTTCTATCTTGGACCCAATCAAGGTTTCCAACATCAAGGAAACCCTAATCAAAACAATTTCAATCGAGGGAATCAATTTCATGGGAATATGAATCCTAATCAAGGGAATTTTGGCTATAATCAAAACATACGGCCTCAAATTATCCCTCCAGCTCCTCCCGTCATTGTTCCTCCAGGACCATCATATGATGAGTTACTAAAGCAATTCATGAAGTCCCAAGATGAAATGAACAGGTTGTTGGTCAGTCAGATTGCTGATCTTAAGAAGTCTTTAAATGATCAACCCTCGGGCTCAGGAAAACTTCTGAGCAACACTATCGCTAACCCGAGGGGCGATGCAAAGGCGATCACAACCAGAAGTGGTGTTTCATATGATGGACCTGCTGTTCCTACTACCTCTTCTTCTTCTTCTCTCCCGAAGGTAGTGGAAAGTAAACCTCCGACACACAATGGACCTACAACTTCAATGCCTCCTCCACCTGTGGCAATGAGTCAAGTTACCAAGGAAACAACGGACAAGGTGCATTATTCTAGCCCACAAAGTACCGCACACGTCCTACCTTCGGTAGTCCAACCTCAAGTTGTCCAGAAACCCAAGTCAAATCAAGGAGTTGTTTTTTAACCTCCTGTAGCTCCTGTTGAGAATCAGAAATCCAAATCTTCTATTCCTTATCCATCACGTTTGAATGAGCAAAAGCTCCGCGAGAAAGCCAGTCATCAAATGGACAAATTTTTCCAAATTTTCCAAGAATTACACTTTGACATAAGCTTTGCGGATGCTATCATGTTGATGCCCAAGTTTGCATCAACTCTCAAACACATGTTAAGCAATAAGGAAAAGCTGTTTGAAATGGCAAAAACTCCTCTTAACGAGAACTGCTCTGCAGTTATCCTGAAGAAGCTTCCAGAAAAGCTTGGAGATCCTGGAAAATTTCTCCTACCTTGTGTATTTCCAGGAATGGTTGAATGCTTTGCCCTAGCAGATCTTGGTGCAAGCATAAACCTTATGCCTTATTCAGTGTGGAAGAAACTTTCTCTTCCGGAACTTACTCCTACATGCATGACTCTCGAGCTTGCAGATCGTTCCATATCCCGTCCTCTTGGCATTGCTGAGGACGTATTTGTGAAAGTAGGAAAGTTCCATTTTCCAGCTGACTTCGTGGTTGTTGATTTTGATGCCGATCATCGGGTTCCTCTCATTGTTGGTCGAGGATTCCTGAGAACGGGCTGTGCTCTCATTGATGTATTTGAGCAGGAAATCACATTGCGTGTTGGTAATGAAGCTGTCACCTTTAACCTTGATCAAACTTCGAGGTACTCTGCAAACTATGATTCTGAGTCGGTTAACCGAATAGATATCATTGATGTTGCTTCTGAAGAGTATTCTCAAGAAGTTCTTGGTTATTCTCATAATTCTGTGAGTGGGGATACCACCACATCTTCCCAACCTATCATAGCCAATTCTACTCCTTCTCTCACTCCGTTTGAGGGAAGCGACTTCATCTTAGATGAGATTGAAGCATACTTGGCTAGTGATTCTGTTCCATGGGAAATTGATCACGCTCCAATTGATATTGAGGGGGACATACTTCTTATTGAGAAGTTGCTTAATGGTGATCCATCATCAATCCCCCACCCTAGTGATTCAATTCCAGATGAGATTAATCAAAATGAGATTAATCTGGAGGGAGAAATTCTTCTTGAGAAATTGTTAAATCTGGACACTTCTCCTCCTCTCCCTCCCATCAAACTTCATAACAAGGAAGTCAAGTCAGTTGAGAAAACTGAAGAATTTCCTGAGGTTGAGCTTAAGGACTTACCTCCTCATCTCGAGTATGCATTTCTTGAGGGTGATGATAAATTACCCGTCATTATTGCTCGAGATTTGAGTAAAGATGAAAAAGCTGCTCTCATAAAGGTCTTGAAGTCACACAAGCAAGCAATTGCTTGGAAACTCTCCGACATCAAAGGTATAAACCCTGAGTTTTGTACTCATAAAATCTTAATGGAGGATGACTTTAAACCAGCAGTTCAACATCAGAGACGAGTGAATCCAAAAATCCATGATGTTATCAAACAAGAGGTTATCAAACTTCTTGATGCAGGATTGATTTACCCTATCTCAGATAGTCCTTGGGTTAGCCCAATTCATTGTGTTCCTAAAAAGGGTGGCATAACTGTTATCACAAATGAAGATAACGAGTTAATTCCAACTCGATTGGTTACGGGATGGCGTGTTTGCATTGACTATCGTAAGTTGAATGACGCCACCCGTAAAGACCATTTTCCTCTACCCTTTATGGACCAAATGCTTGAGAGATTAGCAGGGAATGAATACTATTGTTTCCTTGATGGTTTCTCGGGTTACTTTCAGATCCCCATTGATCCACAGGATCAAGAGAAAACCACATTCACTTGCCCATACGAAACTTTTGCCTACAAACGTATGCCTTTTGGCTTATGTAACGCTCCTGGCACGTTCCAACGATGTATGATGGCCATTTTCCACGACATGATCGGGGAAACAATGGAGGTGTTTATGGATGACTTCTCGGTCATTGGGGATTCGTTTCAAACATGTCTCTCCCATTTAGATAAAATGCTCAAACGGTGTGAAGACACCAATCTTTGTCTAAACTGGGAGAAGAGCCATTTTATGGTCAAAGAAGGCATAGTCCTTGGCCAAAAGATTTCAAAGAACGGGATTGAGGTAGATAGAGCAAAAGTAGATGTTATTGCTAAATTACCTCATCCTACTACCGTCAAAGGTATTAGGAGTTTTCTAGGTCATGCCGGTTTCTATCGTAGATTCATTCAAGATTTTTCTAAAATCGCCCGGCCAATGACCCATCTTCTTGAAAAGGATGCTCCTTTTATCTTCTCACCCGAGTGCATAGAAGCTTTTGAAACATTGAAGAAAAAGCTTACTGAGGCACCCATTCTCGTTGCTCCCGAATGGGATATACCCTTTGAGCTCATGTGCGATGCAAGTGATTTTGCTATCGGTGCAGTCTTAGGGCAACGAAGAAATAAGCATTTTCAGCCTATTCACTACGCAAGTAAGACTATGACTGAAGCTCAAACTCATTACACCACCACAGAAAAAGAGCTATTAGCCGTGGTGTATGCATTTGAGAAGTTTCGGCCGTACTTGATCTTGACCAAATGCGTGGTGTATACGGATCACTCGGCTCTCAAATATCTCTTTGCAAAACAAGATGCAAAGCCGAGATTGCTTCGTTGGATTCTCCTCCTCCAAGAATTTGATATCATCATACGTGATAAAAAAGGAGCTGAGAATCTAGCTGCTGATCATCTGTCCCGATTAGAAAACCCTCACCAAGATGTTTTCGAGAAAAAGGAAATAAATGAAACATTTCCTCTCGAGACACTCAATGCGGTTTCTTTTCGTGGAAATTCTACCACCCCATGGTTTGCTGACTTTGCAAATTACCATGCGGGTAACTTCATTGTGAAAGGGATGTCGACCCAACAGAAGAACAAGTTCTTCAAAGATGTTAAACATTATTTCTGGGACGACCCCTACTTGTTCAAAATCTGTGCGGATCAAGTCATCCGACGGTGTGTTTATGGACAGGAAGCTATTGACATTCTCACAGCTTGCCATGCTGGACCCACCGGGGGCCATCATAGTCCAAACTACACTGCCAAGAAGGTGTTTGATTCCGGGTTTTATTGGCCCACAATCTATAAGGATGCCCACGAATTTGTCAAAGCTTGTGACGCTTGTCAACGTCACGGAAATATATCTCAAAGAAATGAAATGCCGCAAAATGCCATTCAAGTTTGTGAGATATTTGACATCTGGGGTATTGATTTTATGGGGCCATTTCCTTCGTCTCGTGGAAACAAGTACATACTCGTGGCTGTTGACTATCTGTCAAAATGGGTTGAAGAAAAAGCTTTACCCACCAATGATGCCCGAGTTGTTGTGAAATTTTTGAAATCTCTTTTTGCCAGGTTTGGAACTCCGAGAGCAATAATTAGTGATCGTGGTACACATTTTTGCAATGACCAATTTGAAAGAGTCATGCAAAAGTATGGTGTTACCCACCGTCTCTCTACTGCATACCACCCCCAAACAAGTGGGCAGGTGGAAGTTTCCAACCGTGGTATTAAAAGGATTCTTGAAAGGACAGTAGGCGAAAATCGTGCATCCTGGTCGGATAAGCTGGATGACGCACTCTGGGCCTTCCGTACAGCTTACAAAACACCCATCGGGTGTACTCCATACAAGTTAGTGTACGGAAAGGCATGTCATCTTCCGATTGAGTTAGAGCACAAGGCTTACTGGGCCTTAAAGCATGCAAACTTCGATATACAGACAGCTGGTGATCATAGAAAAGTTCAAATGAATGAATTAAATGAACTTCGTGATCAAGCTTACGAGAACTCTTTGATCTACAAGCAAAAGACAAAGAAGATTCATGACTCAAAAATCAAGAACCGCGTTTTCAACGTTGGTGATCGAGTCCTTCTTTTCAATTCAAGATTGAAAATTTTCTCGGGAAAGCTCAAGTCCCGCTGGTCTGGTCCATTTACTATCGCTAAGGTTTATCCTTATGGTACCATTGAGTTATCTCAACCCGATGGTCCTAATTTTAAAGTGAATGGTCATCGAGTGAAGCACTACTTTGGAGAGGACATTCCCCCTGTGATTGTCCCGGATCTACAAACTTTCCCCATGAACCAATAAATGCGGGGATCGAGTCAAGCTAGTGACTCGGGAATCAAAAATATTAGCACACACCATATGGGTTTTCACTCATATTTCTGTCTTCTTACCCTCTTTCTACCACCCTAGTGTGGGGGAGTTTCCCCACGCTGTTGTATATAAAATCATGTTCTAAAAAAAAAAAAAAAAAAAAAAATCTTCTAAATAATGGCCGTAGTATTTCCCTTTTACGTTCTTTGTTTCGGCATAACCGCCGGTACTTTGAATATTGAGGGCAATATTCTTTTCTAAGTGTGGGGGGGGGGGAATTCTCACGAATTTCATGTATTATCTACCCAATTCCCCCGTTTTTGGCCAAAATTTTTTTTTGGAGTAAGTGTTCTACACTTACTCAGCTTGGTTATCAGTCCGCCATGTCTGTAAGACAAAAGGATTGGCTAATCCAGGAGCAAACGGCTCTTGGTAAAGATTTCTCAAATCCGTTTATATGGCTTGCAATTTGCCCAAAATTGTATGGTTCTCAACTCACCATATCCTAAAAAGTGAAGAGTTGGCTAGCCCGCAAGGTTATGGCTTGTGGTAAAGGCAGTGGAAAACCCATAATTGGTAATCAGCTCACCAAAGATAATTCTGATAATTTATCTAAGAGTTGGCTAGTCCAGAGCAAACGGCTTCTGGTAAAGACACATCAAATCCGTTATATGGTTTATGATTTGCCAATAAATCATTTGGTTATCATTGTACCAAGGTTCTTACTTGAATCAAAACAATTGGCTACTCCAGAAGTGATGGCTTTTGGTAAAGAGTTTTTTAAAATCCATTAAAGATCTAAATCATTGCTAGGGACTAGCAATATCTCAGTGTGGGGGATTGATGAGTGTCTAAATACTCATCATTTTTGTACAATCTAAACTGCTAAATCATCTGAAAACACTCAGAAACACATCAAAATGATCAAAATATCACAAATCAGTGTTTTATGTGTTTTAAATGCAAAAAGATCAAAATCAGATGAAAAATGTATCAAGTTTGCAAAATTGGCAGTTTTAGTCCCCCAAGTTTTAAAAGTTGTCAAATCTAGTCTCTGGAATTCAAAATTGTGGAATTTTATCATTCAAGGCCCCTGAAGTATTCTAAGATGTTAAAAATGGTCCTTGAATGATTCTTTGGTCAAATGGCGGAAAAGGTCCCTAAACTTTGAAATTTTGCAAAATTAGTCCTTGGACTTTTAAAAAAATGAATTTTATGCAAAAAGGGTCCTTGTACTATCAAAGTTTGTCAAATTTGGTCCTTGTGATAAGTTTGGAAAGTTGTCAAGATCAGTCCTTCATCTTTGGAGAAGTTGCATTTTTGGTCCTTATAATATCACTTAACCAAACGGATCCTTTTTAATATCATGCCCAAAGTCCAAAGCCCAAATCCAATCCACCAAAACCAGCCCACCCTCGTTATTATTATACCCGGTCAACAAAAGTCAAAAACACCCCATACGCGCCTAAAAACCACGTTCACTGTAGCTCTCCTCTCCCAAACTGTAAAACCAGAAACCAGAGCAGTTTTCCATGACTTTCTCCACCCCCTTACCTTGTCCCCTCCACCTCCACTAACACCCAAATACTCTTAATTGACTCAAACCACTCCAATTAATAGCAAAACCTGCTCTTGACAATTTTGGCGCCAAAATCCACTTGGACGGTTCTGATGATATTTGATGATCCAATGGCTAGAAATGGTGGGAAAGATTCAGAGGTCAAGATAGAGTGCTAAAGTCTATAAAAGAGGAGGAGGATGCAATGTATATGAGTATCTAGTGTAACTTTAATTTTTTTAATGTCGTTTTTATCATTTTAAGAATTCTAGTATAATTTTAAAGCTTTCAAGTAATGTTCTAGCTATTTCAGTGTATTATTAAGCTTTTTCAATTATCAAATTCAAGGTTTAATCACATTTCAAGTTTATGCAAAATTTCAAGTTTATGCAAAATTTCATATGATTCGAATGTTGTTGTTGGTTGTTTGTATGGACTGAACAGATCATATAAGCTCCCATATAGCTTTTCTAAGCTATTAGAAACACTAAAACTCAGTTTAGAAGCAAAATCAGAAAATCACCAAAAATACAAATTAATTAGTGAAAAAATCAAAAATTAGTTGGAAATGGTGTTCACAGCTGGAGCAGGGTAAATCTTGGATGGCTTTGGGTTAGTGGCTTAGTGGTAAGCCTATAGGATTGGTCTTGTGATCTTGGTTCTCTGTTTTCAGTTGGAAAGCTTTTGTAAGCCTTTTTGTCTATTTTGCATTTCATTGTTGTAGTGTTCATTAGCTTGAATTTCTGTTTCTCTATGTTCATTAGATATAGTTAAGTGTAATCAATCATTAAAATCAGTTAGTTGTTCTTTTAAAGTTGTAGTTTATTAAAATCTTATTTCAACAGTTATTCTAGCATAATTGTTAATCATAAGTTTTATGTTGTTATCACTATTGGTTCATGCTTATTCAGTCTCATGTAATGATATTATAAGGTCTATAATCAGTTTTATGGTTTAAATTGGTGTTTAGCTTTGAAAATCTTCAAAATAGTTATATAAAGGCTTGTTTGGATTTGTTAGTCAAACTGTGTTATAAAGTGTTTATGCTATCACTTTTGGTTGTTCTGTGTTCAGCTTAGTCCTAATAACTCACCTAAGTCATAAAAACTTGTCCTTGTTTGTGGAAAAGTCAAAATAGCAGTTAATCATATCTTGTGTGTCCACTGTTGGAATTGCATGATTTATGATCATTGTTTTATGTTTACAAGTTGCTTAAATTGCTCAAATCAATCTTAGCTCACCTTAAAACACCATATTCAGTCCACAAGATTGATCACAAGTTCATAAAAGTCAAAAGTCTAGTGTCTTTAAAAAAGTCAAAATTCTCATTTGGGTCGTTTTTGATTAAAATAGATATTTTTACTGTGTGCTTAATAATAAGTTTTAGCTTAAAAGCTCTTAGGGTATTAAAGTTCAGTTGCTTAACAAAATTAGAAAAATATCAGTTCACGTCTGTCTAGCTTATAAAGTGCTTATTTTCTAGCTTTTTGTGGATACGTGTTCTGAAAAAGTGCCCTGTGCACAGTGAATGGTACAATCTTGATAAGCTTGCACAGAGCTTAATTGTTGGTCAAATCTTGTGATCTTTGGTTCTTTGGGTAGCCAACCTGGTCATCTTGAAGTCTCAAGCTTAAGTTTTAATTTTGAAGCTTGTTTGCTAGGGCTGCAAGTGCCTTTTGTCTTGTCCCATTTCTGTGTTTAAGCCAAGTGCTTATTAGCTTATTCCTAGCTTTTCAGTGTGCTTATTTGTATCTTTTAGCTTCATATCAGTAGCACTAGCTTATTTGAATCTTATTCCACTCTTGTTTCAGTTTTCAAGCTTCTTTGAGCTTAATTCCATCAGATAAGCTTATTTAGCCCACTGTTGGGATTTTAAGCCCTCAAACAGCTTATTTTAAGTTTGCAAAATTTTTGTCTTTGTAAAAGTTTCATAATATCAGTAGTAAAGTAGTTTTCAAAAAGAAAATCCAGAAAAAGATCAATTTAAAATCAGTGATAGCATTTATTTAATAAGTTTTAGCTTTTTGATTTTTCTTTTTAGCTTATTAATAAGCAAATCTTGTTTTTCTATTTTTATTAGCTTTCTGTCATCATATAGTATTTTTAGAAAAAGTTTCATAATTTTCCTAATCTTTTTAGTATTTATTATAATTTTAAATAGTTAAAAATAGTAATTAATTAGTAATAAATAATTAAAAAGCATAAAAAATATCTTTTCAGTTTTAAAATTAGTTTTATCATATTTTAGATTTTTCCAAGTTAAAATTTTATTTTTCCAGGTTTATTTTATATTTTCTAGTATTTAAGTGTATTTTAAATAATAATTAATTAGTAATAATTAGATAAAAAGTGTGAAAAATATATTTTTAGTTTTAAAATTAGTTTTATAATATTTTAGATTTTTCTGAATCATAATTTTATTTTTCTAGCCTTATTTTGTATTTTCTTCTATTTTAGAGTATTTACTAAATAGTTAAATTAGTTTTTAATTAATAATAATTAAATAATTAGTTGTAAAAATAATTTTCTTTTTCCAATAATTTTCTTTTATTTTTAGGATTCCAAAAATGTCATTTTTTTATTTTTAGGTCTTTTATTTCTTAGATTTCACTTTTTATTTTGTACGTGTACGCAGTTTTTAAACGTACTTTTTGCGTTTCTTTTATCTGATTGTTGTGCTTTCCTATTCTGTATTCTATTCCTTTCCAAGCAATCAGTAGTGTAATATTTCTAATCTAAACCTTTACAGATCACTATCCTTAGTGATCACTCCATCATCTGAATCAGTTTTGACACACCATTGAGTCTCCGTGGGACTAAACGACCCGGGAATTCATTGTATTCTCTGATCTTCATTGTATTTGTGTCTTAAGCAGTTTTAAGCTTCTTACGGTTAGCCATTCACAAGTGGCTAGCTTGTGTGAGGTAGCTTGACTGGTTTAGCTCAGATCAAATTATAAGAGCTTATAGAAGCTTATAAGTACAAAACAACAGTTACAAACATCATTCGACTTAACATTAGATTTTCTTGAAATTTAAATTTTACATAAACTGTGAATGAAAATAAAACTTGAAATTTATTGTTGATAACAGTTCAAATACATTAAAAAATACTTAAACAAGTGCTTGAAAATAAAAAATCATGGGTAATGATGTTCAAGACTGAAGCAAGGTGTAATCTGGATTGCTGTGGGTTATAGAGCTGCTTGGGAAGCCATAGGATTTGTTATTAGTCATAAATTCTTAGTCCTGTGCATGAACTCCAATTGTAAGTCATTTTCTAAAAATTTTCATTTCATAATTTATGTGCTTAAGATATGTTAATTTTAATCTAATACTGTTCCATTATAGCTAATACAAGTTAATTAATAGATAATTTGGTTTGAATACTTGTTTTAGTGTAAAAAGCTTCATAACAATATCATAAAGAGGTGTTTGGAATTACTTTGTTATCTGAGATAGGGATCTGTAGTGTCATTGTTTGTCATTGTTTCAAGTCTCTTTAGTACCTAATAGTTCAATTCAGTCATAAAATTCAGTCCTTATTCATTAAAAAGTCAAAATCAACTTAATTCTGTCCTAGATCATAACTGTTAGGATTTTAGACTGCATAACTCATCAAATTAGCTTATAACTTGTTAAAATAGCTTAAACTCACCTTAGCATAGCTTATTATAACATAATCATTCATAAAAATCAATTACAAGTTCATATTAGTCAAACTGCATGTGTTATAAAAAAGTCAAAATTTCTAAATGCCCGTTTTTGAATAAAAATTAGAATTTTACTGTGAGTTTAATATTAAGATTTAGTTAATAATCTTCTGGGATATAAAACTTTAGTTGCTCAAGAAAATTAGAAAAATATTAGTTTGCTTTTTATCAGCTTATATAGTGCTTAATTATTAGCTTGTTTTGAATACCCCATTTCTGAACATGCCCTGTGCAGCTGATATCCACCACAACAGTGGCCTTCACCACCACTTTGGTGGGTCCCACAGGCCACACCAGTGGACCCCACTGGTGGTTCTTGGTTCCTTACCACTCACCACCCAGCTGACTATCAATTTCAGTAAAGGTTTTGAGCTTAAGCTCTGTGGACCCCACTCTTAGATCAGCCCCAATGTTGTCCCATTTCTGAATAAAACTAGTTTTTGTTTTGCTTAAATTTTGGCTTAAACTGCTTTTCAGAAGTTTAGGATGGTTGGAATAGGTTAGTATTTAGTTATTATTGCATAACCTAGCTTCTGTGTTTATTTGGTGGTCATTTGTGGCTTTTAGCTTATTTTGAATTGCTTATTTATAAGCAGTTACACTGCAGCCTTATTTTCCTCCACATAAGCATATGTTTTTATATTTTTTATAAACTTAGAATAAAATTTTAGCATTTTCCTGAATTTTTCAGATTTTTCTATCACTATTTAGTATTTTTCTTTATTTAAAATAGTTTTTAAGTCTTTTTAAATAGCTTTTAATACAAATAAATCAGAAATAGCTTAAAAAAATATGTTTTCAATTTTCCTAGATTAAGATAAATAAAAAATCCAAAAAAATATTTTTCCATAATTTTCTTAGTTTAAATAGTATTTTCTAGCATTTTAATTAGTTTTAAATAGTTTTAAATTAGTAATAAATATATAAAAAGTCTAAAAAATATATTTTCAGTTTTAAAATTAGTTTTATAATATTTTAGATTTTTTCAAGTCATAATTTCATTTTTCTAGCTTTATTTCATATTTTCTTGTATTTTAGTCTATTATTAAATAAGTAAAAATAGTTTTTATTTAATAATAATTAGATAAATAGTTTTAAAAATAATTTTATTTTTCCAATAATTTTCTAGTATAATTAGGAATGTAAAAATGTATTTTTCATATCCGTAGGTATTTTCTTTCTTTATTCTCACGTTTTATTTCGTACGTTACGTAGTTTTTTTATTTAAACGTACGTTTTAAGTTTTAAACATTCATCATTTTAAATATAGTGATAGCATTTATTTAATATAATTTATCTTTTTAATTTTCTTAATTTGTATTTAAGTCGCTTTATTTTATAAACTTTTTCAGTAGTGTAATTATCCATCCAACTCCTTACTGATCACTATTATTAGTGATCATTCTATCGTCTGATCAAGTATTTGCACACCATTGAGTCTCCGTGGGACTTAACGACCCGGGAATTCATTCTATTCTCCAGGACTTCATTGTATTTGTGTTTAAGCAGTTTTAAATCTGTTACGGTTAGCCATTCACAAGTGGCTAGCTTGTGTGATTAGACTTGACTGGTTCAGCACAGATTAAAATTTGGCGCCGCCAAAATTTGATCTGAGCAAAACCAGTCAAGCTACCTCACACAAGCTAGCCACTTGTGAATGGCTAACCGTAAGAAGCTTAAAACTGCTTAAGACACAAATACAATGAAGATCAGAGAATACAATGAATTCCCGGGTCGTTTAGTCCCACGGAGACTCAATGGTGTGTCAAAACTGATTCAGATGATGGAGTGATCACTAAGGATAGTGATCTGTAAAGGTTTAGATTAGAAATATTACACTACTGATTGCTTGGAAAGGAATAGAATACAGAATAGGAAAGCACAACAATCAGATAAAAGAAACGCAAAAAGTACGTTTAAAAACTGCGTACACGTACAAAATAAAAAGTGAAATCTAAGAAATAAAAGACCTAAAAATAAAAAAATGACATTTTTGGAATCCTAAAAATAAAAGAAAATTATTGGAAAAAGAAAATTATTTTTACAACTAATTATTTAATTATTATTAATTAAAAACTAATTTAACTATTTAGTAAATACTCTAAAATAGAAGAAAATACAAAATAAGGCTAGAAAAATAAAATTATGATTCAGAAAAATCTAAAATATTATAAAACTAATTTTAAAACTAAAAATATATTTTTCACACTTTTTATCTAATTATTACTAATTAATTATTATTTAAAATACACTTAAATACTAGAAAATATAAAATAAACCTGGAAAAATAAAATTTTAACTTGGAAAAATCTAAAATATGATAAAACTAATTTTAAAACTGAAAAGATATTTTTTATGCTTTTTAATTATTTATTACTAATTAATTACTATTTTTAACTATTTAAAATTATAATAAATACTAAAAAGATTAGGAAAATTATGAAACTTTTTCTAAAAATACTATATGATGACAGAAAGCTAATAAAAATAGAAAAACAAGATTTGCTTATTAATAAGCTAAAAAGAAAAATCAAAAAGCTAAAACTTATTAAATAAATGCTATCACTGATTTTAAATTGATCTTTTTCTGGATTTTCTTTTTGAAAACTACTTTACTACTGATATTATGAAACTTTTACAAAGACAAAAATTTTGCAAACTTAAAATAAGCTGTTTGAGGGCTTAAAATCCCAACAGTGGGCTAAATAAGCTTATCTGATGGAATTAAGCTCAAAGAAGCTTGAAAACTGAAACAAGAGTGGAATAAGATTCAAATAAGCTAGTGCTACTGATATGAAGCTAAAAGATACAAATAAGCACACTGAAAAGCTAGGAATAAGCTAATAAGCACTTGGCTTAAACACAGAAATGGGACAAGACAAAAGGCACTTGCAGCCCTAGCAAACAAGCTTCAAAATTAAAACTTAAGCTTGAGACTTCAAGATGACCAGGTTGGCTACCCAAAGAACCAAAGATCACAAGATTTGACCAACAATTAAGCTCTGTGCAAGCTTATCAAGATTGTACCATTCACTGTGCACAGGGCACTTTTTCAGAACACGTATCCACAAAAAGCTAGAAAATAAGCACTTTATAAGCTAGACAGACGTGAACTGATATTTTTCTAATTTTGTTAAGCAACTGAACTTTAATACCCTAAGAGCTTTTAAGCTAAAACTTATTATTAAGCACACAGTAAAAATATCTATTTTAATCAAAAACGACCCAAATGAGAATTTTGACTTTTTTAAAGACACTAGACTTTTGACTTTTATGAACTTGTGATCAATCTTGTGGACTGAATATGGTGTTTTAAGGTGAGCTAAGATTGATTTGAGCAATTTAAGCAACTTGTAAACATAAAACAATGATCATAAATCATGCAATTCCAACAGTGGACACACAAGATATGATTAACTGCTATTTTGACTTTTCCACAAACAAGGACAGGTTTTTATGACTTAGGTGAGTTATTAGGACTAAGCTGAACACAGAACAACCAAAAGTGATAGCATAAACACTTTATAACACAGTTTGACTAACAAATCCAAACAAGCCTTTATATAACTATTTTGAAGATTTTCAAAGCTAAACACCAATTTAAACCATAAAACTGATTATAGACCTTATAATATCATTACATGAGACTGAATAAGCATGAACCAATAGTGATAACAACATAAAACTTATGATTAACAATTATGCTAGAATAACTGTTGAAATAAGATTTTAATAAACTACAACTTTAAAAGAACAACTAACTGATTTTAATGATTGATTACACTTAACTATATCTAATGAACATAGAGAAACATAAATTCAAGCTAATGAACACTACAACAGTGAAATGCAAAATAGACAAAAAGGCTTACAAAAGCTTTCCAACTGAAAACAGAGAACCAAGATCACAAGACCAATCCTATAGGCTTACCACTAAGCCACTAACCCAAGGCCATCCAAGATTTACCCTGCTCCAGCTGTGAACACCATTTCCAACTAATTTTTGATTTTTTCACTAATTAATTTGTATTTTTGGTGATTTTCTGATTTTGCTTCTAAACTGAGTTTTAGTGTTTCTAATAGCTTAGAAAAGCTATATGGGAGCTTATATGATCTGTTCAGTCCATACAAACAACCAACAACAACATTCGAATCATATGAAATTTTGCATAAACTTGAAATTTTGCATAAACTTGAAATGTGATTAAACCTTGAATTTGATAATTGAAAAAGCTTAATAATACACTGAAATAGCTAGAACATTACTTGAAAGCTTTAAAATTATACTAGAATTCTTAAAATGATAAAAACGACATTAAAAAAATTAAAGTTACACTAGATACTCATATACATTGCATCCTCCTCCTCTTTTATAGACTTTAGCACTCTATCTTGACCTCTGAATCTTTCCCACCATTTTCTAGCCATTGGATCATCAAATATCATCAGAACCGTCCAAGTGGATTTTGGCGCCAAAATTGTCAAGAGCAGGTTTTGCTATTAATTGGAGTGGTTTGAGTCAATTAAGAGTATTTGGGTGTTAGTGGAGGTGGAGGGGACAAGGTAAGGGGGGTGGAGAAAGTCATGGAAAACTGCTCTGGTTTCTGGTTTTACAGTTTGGGAGAGGAGAGCTACAGTGAACGTGGTTTTTAGGCGCGTATGGGGTGTTTTTGACTTTTGTTGACCGGGTATAATAATAACGAGGGTGGGCTGGTTTTGGTGGATTGGACTTTGGGCATGATATTAAAAAGGATCCGTTTGGTTAAGTGATATTATAAGGACCAAAAATGCAACTTCTCCAAAGATGAAGGACTGATCTTGAAAACTTTCCAAACTTATCACAAGGACCAAATTTGACAAACTTTGATAGTACAAGGACCCTTTTTGCATAAAATTCATTTTTTTAAAAGTCCAAGGACTAATTTTGCAAAATTTCAAAGTTTAGGGACCTTTTCCGCCATTTGACCAAAGAATCATTCAAGGACCATTTTTAACATCTTAGAATACTTCAGGGGCCTTGAATGATAAAATTCCACATTTTTGAATTCCAGGGACTAGATTTGACAACTTTTAAAACTTGGGGGACTAAAACTGCCAATTTTGCAAACTTGATACATTTTTCATCTGATTTTGATCTTTTTGCATTTAAAACACATAAAACACTGATTTGTGATATTTTGATCATTTTGATGTGTTTCTGAGTGTTTTCAGATGATTTAGCAGTTTAGATTGTACAAAATGATGAGTATTTAGACACTCATCAATCCCCCACACTGAGATATTGCTAGTCCCTAGCAATGATTTAGATCTTTAATGGATTTTAAAAAACTCTTTACCAAAAGCCATCACTTCTGGAGTAGCCAATTGTTTTGATTCAAGTAAGAACCTTGGTACAATGATAACCAAATGATTTATTGGCAAATCATAAACCATATAACGGATTTGATGTGTCTTTACCAGAAGCCGTTTGCTCTGGACTAGCCAACTCTTAGATAAATTATCAGAATTATCTTTGGTGAGCTGATTACCAATTATGGGTTTTCCACTGCCTTTACCACAAGCCATAACCTTGCGGGCTAGCCAACTCTCCACTTTTTAGGATATGGTGAGTTGAGAACCATACAATTTTGGGCAAATTGCAAGCCATATAAACGGATTTGAGAAATCTTTACCAAGAGCCGTTTGCTCCTGGATTAGCCAATCCTTTTGTCTTACAGACATGGCGGACTGATAACCAAGCTGAGTAAGTGTAGAACACTTACTCCAAAAAAAAAAATTTTTGGCCAAAAACGGGGGAATTGGGTAGATAATACATGAAATTCGTGAGAATTCCCCCCCCCCCCACACTTAGAAAAGAATATTGCCCTCAATATTCAAAGTACCGGCGGTTATGCCGAAACAAAGAACGTAAAAGGGAAATACTACGGCCATTATTTAGAAGATTTTTTTTTTTTTTTTTTTTTTTTTTTAGAACATGATTTTATATACAACAGCGTGGGGAAACTCCCCCACACTAGGGTGGTAGAAAGAGGGTAAGAAGACAGAAATATGGGTGAAAACCCATATGGTGTGTGCTAATATTTTTGATTCCCGAGTCACTAGCTTGACTCGATCCCCGCATTTATTGGTTCATGGGGAAAGTTTGTAGATCCGGGACAATCACAGGGGGAATGTCCTCTCCAAAGTAGTGCTTCACTCGATGACCATTCACTTTAAAATTAGGACCATCGGGTTGAGATAACTCAATGGTACCATAAGGATAAACCTTAGCGATAGTAAATGGACCAGACCAGCGGGACTTGAGCTTTCCCGAGAAAATTTTCAATCTTGAATTGAAAAGAAGGACTCGATCACCAACGTTGAAAATGCGGTTCTTGATTTTTGAGTCATGAATCTTCTTTGTCTTTTGCTTGTAGATCAAAGATTTCTCGTAAGCTTTATCACGAAGTTCATTTCATTCATTCATTTGAACTTTTCTATGATCACCAGCTGTCTGTATATCGAAGTTTGCATGCTTTAAGGCCCAGTAAGCCTTGTGCTCTAACTCAATCGGAAGATGACATGCCTTTCCGTACACTAACTTGTATGGAGTACACCCGATGGGTGTTTTGTAAGCTGTACGGAAGGCCCAGAGTGCGTCATCCAGCTTATCCGACCAGGATGCACGATTTTCGCCTACTGTCCTTTCAAGAATCCTTTTAATACCACGGTTGGAAACTTCCACCTGCCCACTTGTTTGGGGGTGGTATGCAGTAGAGAGACGGTGGGTAACACCATACTTTTGCATGACTCTTTCAAATTGGTCATTGCAAAAATGTGTACCACGATCACTAATTATTGCTCTCGGAGTTCCAAACCTGGCAAAAAGAGATTTCAAAATTTTCACAACAACTCGGGCATCATTGGTGGGTAAAGCTTTTGCTTCAACCCATTTTGACAGATAGTCAACAGCCACGAGTATGTACTTGTTTCCACGAGACGAAGGAAATGGCCCCATAAAATCAATACCCTAGATGTCAAATATCTCACAAACTTGAATGGCATTTTGCGGCATTTCATTTCTTTGAGATATATTTCCGTGACGCTGACAAGCGTCACAGGCTTTGACAAATTCGTGGGCATCCTTATAGATTGTGGGCCAATAAAACCCGGAATCAAACACCTTCTTGGCAGTGTAGTTTGGACTATGATGGCCCCCGGTGGGTCCAGCATGGCAAGCTGTGAGAATGTCAATAGCTTCCTGTCCATAAACACACCGTCGGATGACTTGATCCGCACAGATTTTGAACAAGTAGGGGTCGTCCCAGAAATAATGTTTAACATCTTTGAAGAACTTGTTCTTCTGTTGGGTCGACATCCCTTTCACAATGAAGTTACCCGCATGGTAATTTGCAAAGTCAGCAAACCATGGGGTGGTAGAATTTCCACGAAAAGAAACCGCATTGAGTGTCTCGAGAGGAAATGTTTCATTTATTTCCTTTTTCTCGAAAACATCTTGGTGAGGGTTTTCTAATCGGGACAGATGATCAGCAGCTAGATTCTCAGCTCCTTTTTTATCACGTATGATGATATCAAATTCTTGGAGGAGGAGAATCCAACGAAGCAATCTCGGCTTTGCATCTTGTTTTGCAAAGAGATATTTGAGAGCCGAGTGATCCGTATACACCACGCATTTGGTCAAGATCAAGTACGACCGAAACTTCTCAAATGCATACACCACGGCTAATAGCTCTTTTTCTTGGTGTAATGTGTTTGAGCTTCAGTCATAGTCTTACTTGCGTAGTGAATAGGCTGAAAATGCTTATTTCTTCGTTGCCCTAAGACTGCACCGATAGCAAAATCACTTGCATCGCACATGAGCTCAAAGGGTAGATCCCAGTCGGGAGCAACGAGAATGGGTGCCTCAGTAAGCTTTTTCTTCAATGTTTCAAAAGCTTCTATGCACTCGGGTGAGAAGATAAAAGGAGCATCCTTTTCAAGAAGATGGGTCATTGGCCGGGCGATTTTAGAAAAATCTTGAATGAATCTACGATAGAAACCGGCATGACCTAGAAAACTCCTAATACCTTTGACTTATCACAAGGACCAAATTTGACAACTTCTCCAAAGATGAAGGACTGATCTTGACAACTTTCCAAACTTATCACAAGGACCAAATTTGACAAACTTTGATAGTACAATGACCCTTTTTGCATAAAATTCATTTTTTTAAAAGTCCAAGGACTAATTTTGCAAAATTTCAAAGTTTAGGGACCTTTTCCGCCATTTGACCAAAGAATCATTCAAGGACCATTTTTAACATCTTAGAATACTTCAGGGGCCTTGAATGATAAAATTCCACATTTTTGAATTCCAGGGACTAGATTTGACAACTTTTAAAACTTGGGGGACTAAAACTGCCAATTTTGCAAACTTGATACATTTTTCATCTGATTTTGATCTTTTTGCATTTAAAACACATAAAACACTGATTTGTGATATTTTGATCATTTTGATGTGTTTCTGAGTGTTTTCAGATGATTTAGCAGTTTAGATTGTACAAAAATGATGAGTATTTAGACACTCATCAGCGTGGCATAAAACGGTACAAAATATGAAAATATTTATATATTTATATCATATTTCATATATGTCCAATTTAAAAAACACATGACATAAGTCAATGTAGCGATATGGCGTGATGGCATGACTAAGCCTCACATTCTTGCAATACCTTTGCGGAGCCTTTAGCCTTTTAAAACCATGGTTGTCCACCTTGCCATCTGTATTTTTGTTATAGTTTTACAAGTGATGTGATGTGTCGCCTAGCTACTATACACGCTTGTGTTAATTAACATAGTTTAAAACATGTTGTGCAAGTGTTATATTGATAATAAAAATATAAAACTAATATATTCAAGATTGCGGCTAAACTACTAAACTAGAATGCTAAAAAGTTCAGGGCTTTGTCTACCAAATAGTCAAACTATGACGATTATTTTATGGGTTGATATAAATAGATGTTTGTTCAAAAAAAAATATAAATAGATGTTCAAAAAAAGATATAAATAGAAGTTCAATTTAGGTGAAACTCTAACTAGTTTCATGCATGTGGTTGTTTGATCCTAAAGGTTTATATTGTAATGTTTATGAAATTATAACCCTAAAACAGAAAAAATACAAGATCCAGGTTAATGAAACTGCTTAAGAAATAAGAATCCAAGGTTTATAAGAAGTTGCTTGTAATTTACACAACAAAATTTATGAAATTGTAAATGACGATACTAGTCGATAAAGACACACTCAACATCAAAAGTGCAAATGTCCCAAGAACCAAACTTGGCCTAGTGTTCATCAAATACATTTGTAACATTCTCATAGCTTCACATATATCTTTGTTATAATCCATTTTGAACCAACATTTTATAATCGTAAAAAGTATTTAGTCAAACACTAGATACAAAATTCGGTAACAATTGTGAAAACAAACATTTTTTCGATCAATTTGTTCATCCTTTCTTCTAGCCTTTATACTCTAAAGCAACTGTCATGAAATTTTATTTGTTTAAACTAGACAAAATTAGTAATCACATGATTATAAGAATGTGATTAACGTATTACTATGTAATAGTATCAAATGACAATTAAATTAAAATGAAAAAGATCAGGAAAATTATAACCACACATTTCAAATACATTCACAAAAATATATGCAACCCTTCTTAATTTATTCGTCTTTATTGAAATGTGTGGTTAAAAGTACTAGTCACTTTTTTCATTGTTATTTTTTCTTTTCCCTATGATTAACTTTCCAGTGATTAACTAATCAATTATTTATGTAATAACCAAAATACATGAAAGTATAATTACATTGTACATAAATGTGTAGTTTCTTCTCCATGCACTTTTTATTCTTCCGAAAAAGACTGCGGACAATCAGACAGAGCAGAATCTTTGGGTAAGTTTCAGTCGGTCACTCTCAAAAGTCAAAAACACATCCATTTTGATCACTTTCAAAATTAAATATTACATGTGCCGTCCATGCCATCTCTATAGTTTTACAAATGATGTGATGTGTCGCCTACTTGCTTGTGTTGATTAACTTTGTTTAAAACATGTTGTGCATGTGTTATAGTGATAAAAAATGTATAACAATATGGAGGGTAAACCAAAATATTAAAAGTTAGGGTTTGGTCTACCAAATAATCAAACAATGATGATTATTTTATAAGTTGATATAAATAGAAGTTTAATTTACGTGAAACTCTAACAGCTAGTTTCATGCATGTGGTTGTTTTATGCTAATTGCTAAAGGTTTACATTGTACTAATATTTATGAAATATTAACCCTAAACAGAATAAACACAAGATCTATCCAGGTTCATGAAACTATTCAAGAATCCAAGATATATAAGAAAGTGCTTGTAATTTACACAACCAACTTAAAAAAATTGTAAATGACAATACTAGTTGATAAAGACACACTCAACATCAAAAGTGCAAATGTCCCTAGAACCAAACTTGGCCTATTGTTCATCAAATACATTTGTAACATCCCCATAGCTTCACATATATCTTTGTTATAATCCGGGTAATACTTTTTCTCCCATTCCATCCAACTCTCTGATATCGTTGGTGGCAAACCGTCCATCTCCTCCATCTCAACTTCCTTAATCCGCATTCTTAACACAATCATGTTTTCGTCCACAAGTTTCCCTCTATCATTGGCCCCTCTTTCCGCATTCACTACAAACAATTTAGCTCGTCGACTAGATATATTATTTTGAAGAAAATGGTTGTGACGCTGAAGGCGACGACCAGAAAAGATGGTATTGGAAAATGATATTGTTTCCATTGCTTGTAACAGTATGAGTATTATTGTGTGTTTGAGAGTGCGATATTTAATATGATGAGTGTGGGATGTATATATAGGGAAATTATTTTAATGATAAGTTTGCCCTTCAAGTCTTCATTATAGTTATGGGTGAAAAGAAATTACGGCTATAACGTGTAAGAATAATAAAATATTAGTTGCACACTTGCACTCAAACGTTTTCGTGTGCATTTTTGCATAAACAAATATCATACTGATCCATGTTTTGTATTAATGGACTCTCCATTATAAGCTTACGTTAATACAATCATATCAAGTATATTATGACCAAAATACGTAAAAGTATATAACTATAGTTGCATTATACATATATTTTCAATTTTAACTTAACCATGTAGCTAGCTAGTTTCTTCCGCGTGCACTTTAAAAAAGTTTCAATTACTCTCAAAATCTTCACGTCGTTTTTAAATATCTTAATTTTGCATCTTAGCTTTAATTACTACGGAGTACTACTTATTATAAGTAGTTACAGTGTAAATTTATGTTGTATAGTACGGTTATACCCAATTACCCATATTAGTTTATAATGTTCCTTATTCTGTTAAGTTAACGGAGTATAATGTTTTGAACATTATGATTAACACATCGTTATTATTTGTATGAGAAAAAATGAATGCTTAGTGGAAATCGATGTTAATTTATAAAAATAAACGATAGATATATACTGATCAGCTGACTTTTAATGACAAAATAATCCGTTAACAAATAAGTATCATTTACCTTAGCATAAGTTATAGTTGAAACTATTACCTGATTTACTTTCTTAATTTATGAACAAATAGGTACGATTCATGGGGAACGATTTGGGCGTTTAAATGGATGAAATAAGCATCCATCATAGAAAGGGTGCTTCAAATTAAGCCACTCCTATTGGTAATTTAGGGCTTGAGAGTCCCAACAAAACGTTCCGAATTCGAATATCGTATATTGTAGAGTACAAGTTTTCTGGCTCCGCCCCCTGTATATATGGTTGTTGTATCAAGTTTTTCCATGCATTAAGAGATAAACTCATGTTTAATTAAGGACTTTACTGTCAATGATGGTTGTTGTATCAAGTTTTTCCACGCATTAAGAGATAAACTCATGTTTAATTAAGGACTCTACAGTCAATGATTTATTAAATGCATGTTTGTTTTGTAACATATAGGTTCATCCCCCTTACTATTACGTTTGCGGTTCCTATTAATATCTGTTTCCATTCATTTCCTTCTATCAGGAGACTATTAATTACGGCTGAAATTTAGATTCACATATAATAGTATGTTTACAATGCCAAACAGAACCATATCCACACGGAATACTTGTAAGTAACACATATGTTATAAATGTACGAAGACGGTGGAGACAAAATGATTGTCTATATTATGTTGTGTGAAGTCAAATGATAAAAAATTTAAGATTAAAACAATCCGTTTTCACAAAAACATAATGGTAACTGGTAAGCCATCAAAGGATAACGATACGTATAATTATACACCGTATCGGCAAAAATGAAAATGGTGTTCCGATTTAATTAGATGCATGTTAGCATATGAAATAACATTCAAACATTTGCACAAGTGTTTGTGATACATACTAAACGTTATAGAGCGTGAATGCATTAGATGCACAAGGGTGTTTTTAACCGTCCTATCAGTTTCATGTCATCATTTCAAATTTTGTCATTCTCTAAACTTTTTCATGTATCTTGTTATTAAAAATATCTCAACGTGCACGTACACGAAAAAAATAACACATGTTCAGAATTAACCTCTCATCTCAACGCCCAGCAACATTGTGACGCACGTGGAGAAGAATTTGGGTTGGCGCGAGGGAGGGGCGGCATTTGGTGATTTGTTACGCGGAAAAAAAAAACAACGCCATTTCCCGCGCTTGCCGCACTAAACCAATAAAAGCAAGGAACATCATGGCAATACTTGTCCAAAAAAAACTTAATATATTTGTTTGTAAGAATAAATGTTGGATCGTTTAAAAGCCCTTTAGGGATAACAATAACAATGATAAATAACATGAATGCACAGCGGAATAATAAGAACATCATTGTTATTATTAAAGGTTCTTCGCCATCATCTCTAATCTACTAATCACTATAATAGTAATCGACTAACTAACTATCCCTAGGCGTTTATACACTACGCCTAGGTTAAACACACACACTTTTTCTAATGGTGTTCACATCTTGACACACACTTAAACCTAATTCCCTGCCTCTCTTTATATACTAGAGAGTCTAGGGTTACAAAATACTACTAGGGACTAAATAATAAAGTCTTTTTTTAACAAGTAAGTCCCTTGTCTTTCTTTGTCTTCATAAGTTCTTCTTCGTTCATATTTTGTCATAATCAACTCAAATATAATTCCTAACAATCTTCCCCTAGTTGATAATGACAAAACCAATAAGCACGAACTTCCTCTGAAGTTAATATGTCATGAAAGATAAGTGAACTTCCCCTTAAACATACAATATCACCAAGAATCTTCAAGTTGCAAATCTTCTATGTAATGCCTTCTTCCCCTTTTTGTCATAATCCACTAGGAGAGGCTAAGTAGAAGCAACTTTGATTCCAACCACCACAAACCAATATCATACGACTAATCCATCTTTCTAATGCCTCAAGATACCCGCCATGAAGATCACCAAAAAGCTTGCTAAAAATGAAATTAAGGCAAAAGAAATCTGAACCAGGAGTATAAATACCAACAAGTAGTAGTAAAAATCTTCCCCTCGAATGATGCATATAAATAACCATAAGAACTTGTCGAATAACTAACCACCATGATCACAAATACGTTGTAGTTCCAGCCATGAAGAACATAGTACCACCCAAAATACTAATAAAGATGACTATAATCGCAGTTGAAACCAAGTAGCAGTAACATGAAGAATAGTTCAAAGGTTTACCAGATTTTTTTAATCATCGTCAAAGTCCAAATAAGTATAGCAATATCTGAGATCTTGAACCTTGAAATCAACCAAACTTTCGTGTGTGTATAACAACCAAATCCGAGAACTAAATCAATCTCGTGTGTGTGTATGGCTTCCACTTTAACGCATACATTCAAAATTCAGAAAGTCGACCAAGCGTCTGTATCATGCCATGTGCAGCTGTGTATCTACAAAATGAGCATTGGTTTAAAGACATGGATATTTTTATCTTGTAATCAACTAATCAAGTAATGAAGAGAGTTGTGCTCACTTGGTTAATTACTTCTAGGATACGCCATGGCCAATCTTGAAAGTTAATTGACCGTTAAAACTAGAATCCAATGTGAAAATGGTCATGACACATCTGTGATAAACAAAAATAAGCAACCATGTCAGATTACAAGATACAACAATAAAGATTCAAAATTGTGTACTTTTAGTGGAAATGTACACTAGATACAAGCAAAGCAAGTACAAAGTATGAGTTAAAGGATGTCTATGTTGATAAAAATGATACTACGCATCAAGTTAAATTTAGAGAAAGCTTCACTTAAGTATACCAAATACACACTTAACAGGATCTCAAAAAAAATATATGATTAAGGTTAGGACATACTTTAAAGAAGATATATATATTGAGCTATACCCTTTACAACAATCACTAAGCAAAATGTTATGAACAAAACTAACACCTAGTATCACCAAGCAAAAGCTAAGAAGGACCAAAATTATTAAAAATACAGTACTTTCTGAAAATAGTGTAGAACAAGTAGAACAAAAGTTAATCAAAACAAATCAAGTCAATTAATCAAGTGTGCAATCTCAATAGAAGGTGCAAGTTATGGCATGAATTATAAAATTTCAATCATCTTTGACAGCCTATAACGTCAACAAACACATACCCAAGTAGTAATTAATTTATATCATATGTAATCAAATACAGTAAAAAGAAAAAGAAAACTATCCATGAGTCCCTGCACATGATGGTGGCTTGACATCAATGAATGAACAGTGATGTGAGTTCTTCAAACTACAAAAAGGAAAAAAGATATTCAAATTAACCATACATCTTGATTTTTGACTTCAAATTTTAGAACAAGATAGAACAATATACCAAACAAAGAGTCCCTGCAGCCAATGGAAAGAACCGGCGAAAACTTTGTTTGACGGAAACCAATGGAACCGGCGAAAGAACGACGGCCGGCGATAGTGAAGGAGATAGACCGATTCATGTGAGGCGACTGTGGTAAATGAATGGCAATAATTAGGGTTGTAAGTTGTAACTTAGGTATTTATATTTTCTTTTACTTTTTTATTTATGTGATAAATATACTTTTGGTTTTGGGGGCAAATGTATTAGCGAAAATATCAAAATTTGGGAAAAAAATTAAGTTTAGTATTTGCGGGAAACTAATGTTTCTTTTGGAGGGATATATTTTTGTTATTTGCTACAACAAATTATTGTAGTTTTTATTTTTGTAAATCTAATTTTATTTTGAAGCAAGATAACTAAGTGAAAAAAATAAATAAAGAGATCAAGTCATGTTACTATAAAGTTATGTCAACCCTAACATGTTTACAAATAACCCGAACCTGACCCATTTAACTCGTATACCATGTTTTAAAAACCGGGTTTTTAATGAACCCGGTCGAGTCACGGTCATCGGTTCGACCGGGTCAACCCGGTTTTCCATTTAGTATTATTTTTTTCCCGATCGGGTCAACCCGGTTTTTATAAAAGAAAATTGGAAAAAACCAAATCCGGCCGGGTTTCATAACCCGGTTTGACCCGGGTCACTCAAAACCTGGCAGGTCTAACCGATTAACCCGGTTAGCGGGTTAAATAAGTTACACGGGTTGAATAGGTTACGGGTTTCGGGTTAACCCATTTAACCTGTTTTATATACAAAAGTAGGCACATTACATGAGTTAAAAAGATTAAACGGGTTTGCGGGTCGACCCGTATAACCCATTTAACTCGTATAATAAAATCTCAATAGTTTTTAATTTAAGTATAAGATCTTAAACAGGTTGGCGGGTCAACCCGCTTAATTTATTCCCATCCCAAACATGATATGTTTAATAAACAAGTTAGTTGGGTCAACCTAAACCCGAAATCTATTATAGACTCAACACAAACATGTTAATTTGCGTGTCGGTTTCAAGTAAGGTTCCATGTTGGGTCAGAAATTTTCATTCCTATATGCCACTATCAAATCTCGTTAGTCATTAACTAGGAGTACCACTTAATGATTGAGTTTTACTCAATTGACTAGATGATAACACATCATATATTGACATAATTACATCATTTTGGTCACAATTCTTTCATACGAACTCCGATTTTGATGATTGAAAAAGCCATGAAACCGGAAGAGAGATATCCACGACTTTGCTTTTGGAGTCGAAATCCGAAATTTCACCTCATTCCCATCACAATTCAATTGATAACATCAAATAGTCTTGACTTTTTAGTGTCAATTTTCCCCGGTTATGCTCATATTTTATGTCATTTATATGGATTTATGCTTTTATTCCTTTACACGACCAAACAGCCACAATGGCTCTACCGATCCATGACCACGCTCAACCGATCCATGGTGACCGACAAGTGTGGTTAGCCTAACAAGCGTCATGAAGTTCTACAACTAATCTTGGAGACATCTAAATGATTTAACGCATTACACATAATATAAGATTTTACATTTAGTAGAGATCATCAGTAGAAGAATCATTATATAATGTAACGATGAGCAAATTAAGGTAGTAAAGTTCATGATTTGTTCTTTCCTATACCCTAATTTTTTTTAATGAAAAATAAATAAAAAAATGAGTTATATTATCAAAATTGGAAAGTAACACTATATACTAGTCAATATTTTTAAATAAGATATACAGAGGTAAATAAGTTTTTTGAAGACAATTAGTTAGTCAAAAACTCGTGTTTTGGGTGCATTTTTTTTAAAGAAAAAAGTGGACGTAAATGGGATGGGAGGATATGGGTGTTTGTGGGGTATTGGTTTGTATGGTAAGTTTATATAGTTTTGTTGGTTTGGTAATTTTTTAGGATTGTATGTTGGTTTATTATGTATAAATTTAGGTTTTATGTAGGTTTGGATGTCTGAATCTTAAAAATGAATGGGTGGGTTTTGGTCGGGGATATTGATGTTTTACAAGGGAGTATAGATAATACATTGTTTGGCTTTCTTTAAAAACTTTACTTATTTTTCAAATGGTAATGTTATTTAATTATCGTCGTAAATGTATAAAAACATCACATGATAGATGTTAACAAAATACTCCCGCTAGCGTGCATATATTCTTTGTATGTAAACATGTATATACAAAAAGTGTGAAAATGTATATACAAAACCATTAATAGATCAACAAAATAAACATACTTCTAATATTGATGGGTAATCTGTGACAAATTACCGATGAACTTCCCACATACCTAATCAATTTCTTACTTTTTTGATATAGTTAGATGTTCACGCACAAACCTATACTTGTCTATCTACACATAAAACATCTAAAGATACAATGAAGATCATGACGGACAAACAAAACATATTCGCGTAGATATTCATTCATATGCATTGATTTGATACACAAAAAGTTATACCTAACCTACACATACACTTATGATACTCACATAAATAGTTACAATAATAAACGAAATCATATAATATAAAACTAAAAACACATATAAAAACATAATAAGTAATGTGGGAATGTGTAATGTGGGAAATCCGTAGGTATTTACACATGTATTTCTCACGGATTTATCAAATTGGTAGGTAATATGTGGGAAAGTACCCACATATTTCCCATGAATATAATTGTTTTCTTTAACTTTTTTGATATAGTTGCACGTTCACACATATACACGTCCATATACCTAGATATAAAACATCTATAGATACAATGAAGACCATAAACAAAGATATGTAACATATACGTGTAGATATCCACGCATATACAACGGGGTTATACTTAAACATACATATACACTTGTGATACTGGCATAAATAGTTTCATTAATAGAAAAACACATATAATTTGAAACTACAAACACTATGGAAACATACTAAGTAATGTGGGAATGTGTAAGTAGGCAAAACATAAAAATGATATTTTCTGTGAGAAATCTGTAGGTATTTACACACGTATTTCCCACAGATTAATTAAATTAGTAGGTAATCTGTGGGAAAGTACCCACTGATTTCCCACAGTCTGGTTAAATAGTTACTTTATAAAAAAAGACCGTGTGAAATTCGTGAGTAATGGAGCAAAAATTTGCCACATACTTTTGACCGTGGCTAATATGTGTGAAATGTGCCACAAGTTTCCCACGGACGTCTAATAAACACAAATAATGTGAATATGGTCACAAATCTGTGGGAAATTTGCGACGGATTTCCCACAAAAACTTGGTCAACAATTTAGTGTGTAAAGAGAGGGAAATCCGTGGGAAATTTACGACATATTTCACACCGAAATTTAGTCAACAATTTGGTGTGTAATTTGTTGGTATTCCGTGTGAAATTTCACACAGTTTCGTTTATGTGGGAAAATGTTTGTGGGAAAAACCAGTTTGTGTAGTAGTGTGTTAAATTGATCAAAAAAATATATAACAATATATTCAATATGGAGGCTAATATTAAAAGTTAGGGTTTTGTCTATAAAATAATCAAACAATGACGATTATTTTATAGGTTGATATAAATATAAGTTTAATTTACGTGAAACTCTAACAGCTAGTTTCATGCATGTGGTTGTTTAATGCTAATTGCTAAAGGTTTATATTGTAATATTTATGAAATATTAACCCTAAACAGAACAAACACAAGATCGATCCAGGTTCATGAAACTATTCAAGAATCCAAGATATATAAGAAAGTGCTTGTAATTTACACAACCAACTTAAAAAAATTGTAAATGACAATACTAGTTGATAAAGACACACTCAACATCAAAAGTGCAAATGCCCCTAGAACCAAACTTGGCCTATTGTTCATCAAATACATTTGTAACATCCCCATAGCTTCACATATATCTTTGTTATAATCCGGGTAATACTTTTTCTCCCATTCCATCCAACTCTCTGATATCGTTGGTGGCAAACCGTCCATCTCCTCCATCTCAACTTCCTTAATCCGCATTCTTAACACAATCATGTTTTCGTCCACAAGTTTCCCTCTATCATTGGCCCCTCTTTCCGCATTCACTACAAACAATTTAGCTCGTCGACTAGATATATTATTTTGAAGAAAATGGTTGTGACGCTGAAGGCGACGACCAGAAAAGATGGTATTGGAAAATGATATTGTTTCCATTGCTTGTAACAGTATGAGTATTATTGTGTGTTTGAGAGTGCGATATTTAATATGATGAGGGGAGATGTATATATAGGGAAATTATTTTCATGATAAGTTTGCTCTTCAAGTCTTCATTATAGTTATGGGCGAAAAGAAATTACGGCTAAAACGTGTAAAATAATAAAATATTAGTTGCACACTTGCACTCAAACGTTTTCGTGTGCAATTTTGCTTAAACAAATATCATACTGGTCCATGTTTTGTATTAATGGACTATCCATTATAAGCTTACGTTAATACAATCATATCAAGTATATTATGACCAAAATACGTGGAAGTACTATAGTTTGCACTATGCATATATTTTCAGTTTTACCTTAACCATGTAACTAGTTTCTTCCGCGTGCACTTTTAAAGGAATTTCAATTACTCTAAAAATCTTCACGTTGTTTTTAAATATCTTAATTTTGCATCTTAGCTTTAGTTACTACTTATTATAAGCAGTTACAGTATAAATTTATGTTGAGGATTAATTAGTGTTTTACCTGACTCAATGAATTTTGCGGCCGAGATGATCGATTTATAGGGTTTACCGCCAAAAGATAGCTTGAGTGGTTTTCCTGGTTAAAAAACAACAAAAAATAGAAGCCAATGCTATTAATTTGCTCGTTGTCTACAATAAATGGCTCAAGTGTGATCAAATTAAAGCACATTTCTTGTGGCTTAAAGCCACAAGTTAAACACACAAAAAGTACACTAAAAATACATAAGGACACACATAAAAGTACATTTATCTGTACTTTTATGTGAATTACTGTGTACTTTTTTGTGGGGTTCAATGTACTTTTGTTGTGCTTAACTTGTGCCCCTAGGTCACAAGTTAGAAAAACCCATATATCAATGAAATTCTCCCTTTTCTTATTAAGACATGTCGTTATTGTTGTTAGTTAAGCCTGTTTTATAATTTGGTGTATATGGTTCTTAAATTAATACATTTTCCCAATTATAAAGCATTTTAAACGACTAACTTACGACGTTATTTTACTACTAAAAATAAATTCGTTACTATATAAAGAAATGAGAAACCGAATTCACAATGAAAAATTACAAATAGACAAACAAATATTATAGAAAAATGATTTGTAGACCTAACTAATGAACCTAAAAAGAGACCTACAAATATGATTTGTGTATTTTAAAAATGATTGGTTAATATGAGGAGAGAGAGAAAGTGATGTATTTCAAAAATGTAATATGTATATGAAGTAGGTATATTTGTAGGTCAAATTAGTAGGCCTATTTATCATAACTCAATACATTATATTGGTTGATGTATCAAGTTTTTCCATGCATTAGGAGATAAACTCATGTTTAATTAAGGACTTTACAGTCAATGATTTATTAAATGCATGTTTGTTTTGTAACATAGGTTCATCCCCCTTACTATTACGTCTGTGGTTCCTATTATTTTCTGTTTCCATTCATTTCCTTCTTTCAGGAGACGATTAATTACGGCTGAATTTAGATTCACATATAATAGTATGTTTATTACTATGCCAAACAGAACCATATTCACACGGAATACTTGTAACTTGTAAGTAACACATATGTTATAAATGTACGAAGACGGTGGAGACAAAATGATTGTCTATATATTATGTTGTGTGAAGTCAAATGATAAAAAATCTAAGATTAAAACAATCCGTTTTCACAAAAACAAGATGGTAACTGGTAAGCCATCAAAGGATAACGATACGTATTATACATCGTATCGGCAAAAATGAAAATGGTGTTCCGATTTAATTAATTAGATGCATGCTAGACATATGAAATAACATTCGAACATTTGCATAAGTGTTTGTGATACATACTAAACGTTATAGAGCGTGAATGCATGAGATGCACAAGGGTGGAAGGTCGTCGGATGTTTTTAACCGTCCTATCAGTTTCATGTCATCATTTCAAATTTTGTCATTCTCTAAACTTTTTCATGTATCTTGTTATTAAAAATATCTCAACGTGCACGTACACGGAAAAAAATAACACACGTTCAGAATTAACCTCTCATCTCAATGCTCAGCAACATTGTGACGCACGGGGAGAAGAATTTGGGTTGGCGCGAGGAAGGCACGGCATTTGGTGATCTGTTACGCGGCAAAAAAGGAAACCACGCCATTTCCCGCGCTTGCCGCACTAAACCAATAAAAGCAAGGAACATCATGGCAATACTTGTCCAAATTTAAAATTTACTTTCATTTGTTTGTAACAATAAAATAACCATGTTTAGTACATTTATTAGGTCAAAGGTGGATGTGAAATTTCAGATATATATGATGTGATTGTGTTCTTGTAATCGGTTAATTCTAGTTGACAATCATTATATTAAGTTTTTTTTAATAAGTATTGCAATAATGTTCCTTGCTTTTATTGATTTAGTGCGGCAAGAGCCGGAAATGGCGTGGTTTTTTCTATTTTTAAATCTACTTTCATTTGTTTGTAAGAATAAAATAACCATGTTTAGTACATTTATTAGGTCAAAGGTGGATGTGGATGTGAACTTTCAGATATGATGTGATTATGTTCTTGTAATTAGTTTATTGTATGATGTATCCTCTAAACAGTTTGAAGGTCTCTCTTTCGAATTTAATTCGGATAATATTTCGAAAGACTTGGCAAACCTAGCTCCTAAAATCTCATTTCGCATAAAATCATTCATGAGCAATGATTACCACTTTGGGAAGTCTCCAACCGAAGCCTAACACCCTCCAAGGTGTTCCTTTGAAGATATTGTCACAGAGGCTAGCTACTCAGGGCAAAGTCAACTCACGTTCTACACCTAGTCAAGGCTTTCCCGCCAAGTTAGGAAACGTGAAACACAACACCAAGTGGTGGTCAGCGTGTAAAAAAAGGATACTTTAAGGATGAAATTTGTAGTTTATCCAAAAATATAACAATATATTCAAGATGGAAGCTAAACCAGAATATTAAAAAAGTTTAGGGCTTTGTCTAACAAATAATCAAACAATGACGATTATTTTGAAGGTTGATATAAATAGAAGTTTAATTTACGTGAAACTCTACTAGTTCCATGCATGTGGTAGTTTAATGCTAAAGGTTTATATTGTAATATTTTATGAAATAATAACCCTAAAACAGAAAAAGACAAGATCCAGGTTAATGAAACTGCTTAAGAAATAAGAATCCAAGGTTTATAAGAAGTTGCTTGTAATTTACACAACAAACTTTATGAAATTGTAAATGACGATACTAGTCGATAAAGACACACTCAACATCAAAAGTGCAAATGTCCCTAGAACCAAACTTGGGCTATTGTTCATCAAATACATTTGTAACATCCCCATGGCTTCACATACTTCTTTGCTATAATCCTCGTAGTACTGTTTCTCCCATTCCATCCAACTCTCTGATATCGTTGGTGGCAAACCGTCCATCTCCTCCATCTCAACTTCCTTAATCCGCATTCTTAACACAATCATGTTTTCATCCACTAGCTTCCCTCTATCATTGGCCCCTCTTTCCGCATTCACTACAAATAATTTAGTTTGACGACTAAATCACTACAAGAATCAGGAGAACAGGCGACGAATACAATGCCGACGACACTGTGGCGTCGGCAACATACGCTACACGACAAAAAAACCCTTGACCAGGGGCGGAGATGCGTTGAAAATTTATGTTAATATAATGCCGACGACAGGTCGTCGGCAATGTAAAAACCAAATTTGACTTTGCATTTTCAGGTCATTTTTTGGCGGGATCTTTTGGCGCTCATATATTCCCGACGCCAAGTCGTCGGGAATATAAATCCAAATAATTACTGGGTTATTAGTGTGTGATTAATGCAATTCGGCGTCGGCAGTATTATAGATGGTTATTTATTTTGTTATTATGCCGACGACACGTCGTTGGCAAAGTTGCCTGCATAAATTATTTTGGAATTCAATTTTGTTTTAACAATGCCGACGCCCTGGCGTCGGCAGTATTGAAAATTGTTATTTATTTTGTTATGATGCCGACGACACGTCGTTGGCAAAGTTGCCTGCATAAATTATTTTAAAATGTTCATAAATTATTTAAAAGTAGTATAAAAGTCAAGTCCATATAATTGCTGAGTGGATTGCGTACATAATCTTACTAATGTTGATTTTATTTGCACATGTTACGTATAATTATTTAAAAGTGTTCAATTTTAAATAAACTTATATAATTTTATTTTTTACAGTTTAACATAAACGATCATCCTTAATTCGGCAAAACACAAATAGACACAAAAAACCCAATCGTCAATTCACACAAAACACACATAACAATGGCTGATTACATGCCGGAACGGGAGTGGACAATGGTTTTATCGTCGATGTATCTCTTTTGTTTAACACGTTACACATAAACATAACACCTAGACTAGTTCGTTTAACATGTTACGTATAACCATAGCACCTAGACTCGTTCGTTTAACACGTTACGCATAAACATAGCACATAGACTCGTTCGTTTAACATGTTACGTATAACCATAACACCTAGACTCGTTCATTTACCATTTTACGTATAACCATAGCACCTAGACTAGGTCGTTTAACACGTTAAGTATAACCATAACACCTAGACTCGTTCGTTTAACATGTTACGTATAACCATAGCACCTAGACTCGTTCGTTTAACACGTTACGTATAACCATAACGCCTAGACTCATTCGTTTAACATGTTACGTATAATCATAGCACCTTTACTCGTTCGTTTAACACGTTACATATAACCATAGCACCTAGACTCGGTCGTTTAACACGTTACGTATAACCATAGCACCTACACTCGGTCGTTTAACATGTTACGTATAACCATAGCACCTATACTCGGTCGTTTAACACGTTACGCATAACCATAACACCTAGACTCGTTCGTTTAACACGTTCGTATAACCATAACACCTAGACTCGTTCATTTAACATGTTACGTATAACCATAGCACCTAGAGCTGGCAATTTCCGACACGGACCTGTTAACACGACACGACACGACCTGCTCTTAACAGGTTTCGTGTTCGACCTTAACAGGTTTCGTGTCTTAACAGGTCCGGACCTGTTAAGACACGAATAAAATTAACAGGTTTCGTGTCTTAACAGGTCCGGACCTGTTAAGACACGTTAAGAGACCTGTTAAGAGGTTATATATATATATATGTGTTCACACCAAACACCACTTTTACCATTTCCATCAAACCCTAAAAACTTAACTCTCCCTCCTCCCTCTTTGAACCCTACCGGCAACCACACCAAACACCACCACCGCCACACGTCTAATTACACCACCACCACCAAAACACTCACCACATCTCCCTCATCATTTCTACCTACCACACGCGCTACCAACCATCATCACCGCCACCTAAACCATCACCACGCGCCACCCTCTTTATTATTTTTGTTTAGTACGAGTAGATCGGGCAAAGAAAAGGTGAGAAAACGAGTTTTGACTTGTTGGTGACTCGGTGTGAGTTGACCCGTGACTCACCGAGTCACGTATACATATTTTTGGTTTGGGTTAGGGTGTAAACGAAGTTTGGTTTTGTAGATCTGATTATGTTATTTAGGATTTAATGTTTAACCCTTTTGTTGTTGTTGTTGGTTTTGTTGTTGTAGATCTTGCGAATTTGGAGTTGGACCTGATGCACTTTTAACTTGTAGATCTTGTATTTTTTTTTATATTCAATCTGTAAAACATAATATGTTAATTTCAATGTGTTTTATTTGATGTATTTTTGGTGATAAATTACTATGTACTATACAGTTGGTGGGTCTTGTGAGTTGTATACCCAGATGACTTTAGCAAAAATTTTGTAAGTATATAGTGAACCTTTCATCTCTTTAAATAAATACCCAGATGAGTTTTATGATAGAACAATTTTTGTTATGGAGAAGTGGAGAACATTTAACTATAAAATACACATATGAGTTTTATGACCTCATTTGACCGCTTTAAAAAACACATTTTGTACTAGTGTGCTATAAATTTAGTATTTTTGTTAACAGGTCCCTTAACAGGTTCGTGTCGTGTAACCTGTTAAGGTTCGTGTCGTGTTCATGTTCGAAAAAAATGACACGATTTGTTATCGTGTCGTGTTCGTGTTCGACCTTAACAGGTTCGTGTCTTAACAGGTTCGTGTTCGTGTCGTGTCGTGTGGATCTGTTATGCCAGCTCTAATAGCACCTAGACTAGGTCGTTTAACACGTTACGTATAACCATAACAGCTAGACTCGTTCGTTTAAAATGTTACGTATAACCATAGCACCTAGACTCGTTCGTTTAACACGTTACGTATAACCATAACACCTAGACTTATTCGTTTAACATGTTACGTATAACCATAGCACCTTTACTCGTTCGTTTAACACGTTACGTATAACCATAGCACCTAGACTCGGTCGTTTAACACGTTACGTATAACCATATCACCTACACTCGGTCGTTTAACACGTTACGTATAACCATAACACCTAGACTAGGTCGTTTAACATGTTACGTATAACCATAACACCTAGACTCGTTCGTTTAACATGTTACGTATAACCATAGCACCTATACTCGGTCATTTAACACGTTACGTATATCCATAGCACCTAGACTCGGTCATTTAACACGTTACGTATAACCATAGCACCTATACTCGGTCGTTTAACACGTTACGTATAACACATGCACCTAGACTCGGTCGTTTAACACGTTACGTATAACCATAGCACCTAGACTCGGTCGTTTAACACGTTACGAATAACCATAGCACCTAGACTCGGTCGTTTAACACGTTACGTATAACCATAGCACCTAGACTCGGTCGTTTAACATGTTACGTATAACCATAGCACCTAGACTCGTTCGTTTAACACGTTCGTATAATCATAACACCTAGACTCGTTCGTTTAACACGTTAGGTATAACCATAACACCTAGACTCATTCGTTTAACATGTTACGTATAACCATAGCACCTTTACTCGTTCGTTTAACACGTTACGTATAACAATAGCACCTAGACTCGGTCGTTTAACACGTTACGTATAACCATATCACGTATACTCGGTCGTTTAACACGTTACGTATAACCATAACACCTAGACTCGGTCGTTTAACATGTTACGTATAACCATAACACCTAGACTCGTTCGTTTAACATGTTACGTATAACCATAGCACCTATACTCGGTCGTTTAACACGTTACATATAACCATAGCACCTAGACTCGGTCGTTTAACACGTTACGTATAACCATAGCACCTATACTCGGTCGTTTAACACGTTACGTATAACCATAGCACCTAGACTCGGTCGTTTAACACATTACGTATAACCATAGCACCTAGACTCGGTTGTTTAACACGTTACGTATAACCATAGCACCTAGACTCAGTCGTTTAACACGTTACGTATAACCGTAGCACCTAGACTCGGTCGTTTAACATGTTACGTATAACCATAACACCTAGACTCGTTCGTTTAACACGTTCGTATAACCATAACACCTAGACTCGGTCATTTAACATGTTACGTATAACCATAACACCTAGACTCATTCGTTTAACATGTTACGTATAACCATAACACCTAGACTCGGTCGTTTAACACGTTACGTATAACCATAGCACCTAGACTCGGTCGTTTAACACGTTACGTATAACCATAGCACCTACACTCGTTCGTTTAACACGTTACGTATAACCATAACACCTAGACTCGGTCGTTTAACACGTTACGTATAACCATAACACCTAGACTCATTCATTTAACATGTTACGTATAACCATAGCACCTTTACTCGTTCGTTTAACACGTTACGTATAACCATAGCTCCTAGACTCGGTCGTTTAACACGTTACGTATAACCATATCACCTACACTCGGTCGTTTAACACGTTATGTATAACCATAACACCTAGACTCGGTCGTTTAACATGTTACGTATAACCATAACACCTAGACTCGTTCGTTTAACATGTTACGTATAACCATAGCACATATACTCGGTCATTTAACACGTTACGTATACCCATAGCACCTAGACTCGGTCGTTTAACACGTTACGTATAACCATAGCACCTATACTCGGTCGTTTAACACGTTACGTATAACCATAGCACCTAGACTCGGTCGTTTAACACGTTACGTATAACCATAGCACCTAGACTCGGTCGTTTAACACGTTACGTATAACCATAGCACCTAGACTCGGTCGTTTAACACGTTACGTATAACCATAGCACCTAGACTCGGTCGTTTAACATGTTACGTATAACCATAGCACCTAGACTCGTTCGTTTAACACGTTCGTATAACCATAACACCTAGACTCGTTCGTTTAACACGTTAGGTATAACCATAACACCTAGACTCATTCGTTTAACATGTTACGTATAACCATAGCACCTTTACTCGTTCGTTTAACACGTTACGTATAACAATAGCACCTAGACTCGGTCGTTTAACACGTTACGTATAACCATATCACCTATACTCGGTCGTTTAACACGTTACGTATAACCATAACACCTAGACTCGGTCGTTTAACATGTTACGTATAACCATAACACCTAGACTCGTTCGTTTAACATGTTACGTATAACCATAGCACCTATACTCGGTCGTTTAACACGTTACGTATAACCATAGCACCTAGACTCGGTCGTTTAACACGTTACGTATAACCATAGCACCTATACTCGGTCGTTTAACACGTTACGTATAACCATAGCACCTAGACTCGGTCGTTTAACACGTTACGTATAACCATAGCACCTAGACTCAGTCGTTTAACACGTTACGTATAACCGTAGCACCTAGACTCGGTCGTTTAACATGTTACGTATAACCATAACACCTAGACTCGTTCGTTTAACACGTTCGTATAACCATAACTCCTAGACTCGGTCATTTAACATGTTACGTATAACCATAACACCTAGACTCATTCGTTTATGTTAGATATGAGATTTCACATACACATCAAACCATAACACAAAGTGGCGTATAAATGGAATTCTAGAGAGAGAAAGTTAGAGGTTTAGGGAACTTAGTGAGAGAAAGTGAAAGATATTATTATGAGCTCCAACTCTCTACCTTGGAAGGTAGAGAGTATTTATAGTCTTACATAAATCGCCACACATCGGGCTGTGGATCAGGCATACAGTGGGTAAAGACCCGTCCGTCCTCCACGGTGTTACTTAACTAAATACTCCTTAACTTAAAAGAACTACGACTACGAGCTTTCTAACGATTACATATACTTGAGGTGACCGACTCTTTAATATATAGAATTTCTAATTCCTAACAATCTCCCCCTAAGGGAGGTCACCTCAATCATGTACCAAAATTACATTGAATACAAATAGATATTACATTAACAATTGATCTTGCATTCTTGATGTAGTCTTTTGCTCCTAAGCTCGTAGTCATTGATTCTTCACATTGCATGTTTGGTTACTTCAAGTGGAGGTCTTTTACTGATCCACGTGATAATAAATTTGTGCCAGCTTTTGAGATCATCAGCAATCAAAAAACTCTGAGACATCCTTTGTGGAGTTGGTATTATGTGATGTTGTGACTTTAGGACCGACATGCTCACATTCTGGATCATGATATCTTCTCATCAGAGTAGCGGAAACATTTGTTGAATCATGATATTGGCAGCAGCGTAGCAGAAGCATGGAGTGAAAATATCAGAGTCATTGATGCACTAATCATGATTTCTTTTGAGATGAAAGTGTTAAGTGAGCATGCGGCTATGGATTGACCGCTTCATTCTGATCAGCTGCAAACGTCGGGTGTACCTGTATACAACAGTTAGCAATAAATCGCACGAAAGTGTCTTTGATCACTTTCGTTGAATTGAGGTACACGGCCCACGGTTCCCCGTTGATCAGTACATGTACTGCCTGTGATCAGGTATAATTCTGAAGAATTTCCTTGACAGGGTTTCGCAGCTGCTCTAGCTGTTCTCAAACCGGAACATCTCAAAGAAGACAACACGGAGTGAGTGAACCAGCGAATTTTAAGTTCACTGATTGATGAAAAGAGATTTGAAAAACAATCGTGTATTGCTCAATAGAAATTGTTTTTGCAATACAACGAATGTTTTATTGAAACTCAATTATCAATCATAAAAACACCTTTTGGTTTGAAAAATGAGTACACGGTCGATGTGCTAAAGAAAAGAGTTTTTAAGCACAGCGACCGGTTTTTCAAAGGTATCCGTCAATCCATAACCTGAACCAGGATTGATTCAAGAGATTGAATCGCCCCATTGTTTCTGTTCAGTTGTCACATGGTTGATCCATATAATAGATCTCACATGCCACCTACCAGGAGCTTGTTTGATGATGGCTCCAGAAGGCTTTCCATCTTCATTGTGAATATGATAACACATCACTCAGATGTTCTGGCAATACCACAAGGATAATGCGTAGGACTCAAGATATAATCTCTCTTTCCACATTGTGTGAAACAGAGAGTCTTCATTGAAAGTGTCCTAATGAGATTTATCGATGATCTCGTGGCTCTAGACTCAATTTGTGCATATTTGGATCCTGTGTCGGAGACTTGGGAGAGGGTCTCCTTCTTCAATATCAACAATCTCTAAGAGAAAGTCGATAGATAATGTCGGTTCCCCGTGAGAATGAAACAAGTCCTTTTAAGAGGAACTTGAGTGGTTTGGAAAGTTGAAGTGCAGTGCGTCACTGGGTCCATGACGTCTTGTCTTCAATACCGATGTTACCATCAGTAGCATATGAATTGAACCCGGTTTCTGCCCTAAGGTTGAATAAATGGAGGGCTATTTGTTTTCACCCCTTTCTCATTCAATTCTTTTTAATTCTTCAACCCCTTCAGTGCTTACCGAGACTTCATAGCAAGAACCTTGTTGGGTTTGTTCTAGTACTTGCTCTGTCTCAGTCCGCACTCTTCCCATATCTCACTTTTCTCCTTTTATCATCATACCTAAGGACTTCTACACTAACTAGTGGATTGTCCCTGGGTAGATCCCTCCGGTTCTGGCGGATCATGGGAACACATACCTAACCTTATCATCCTTATATCACCGTACATAAAGTAAAGTTGGTCGGTCAATTTGGTATTGTTCATCTGCCATTGGAACCAATTGAAAACCATTTGATAATCAATCCAGATACTTGTGATATATATTCAAAACATTTTGTACCTGAATTGTTTTAGATATTTTTAGAATAAGTGCTCCCCCTCAACATGTGCATCAAATGTTTGAAATCGTTTTGCACACGGAGGCAAGAGGAAGAATTTACTTCTTTGATTACCATTTTCTAAAAGATATCAGCATCACTTCCCTGATCATATCAAGAAGATAAAGCATTTCCGGGAAGGATGAGGTTTTCATAAGTTTGCTCCCCCTCAATATGTGCCTCGTGATTTAGAAAAGAGTTTTGCACATACTAGAGGGAACCTGCACATGAGATAAGTTGATCACGTTTCAAATCTTAGGTTTAAGATAGATGCTCCCCCTCAACATGTGCATGGAAAATTTGAAATCGTTTGTCACATGTGGGAAGGACAGCATGCACATCCTTATAAAACCATTTACCGAATTATCAGTTTAAATCCAATTTAAATCACACATTCTCCCCCGATCACAATTATCAGATCCTTTGAGATTTGTGATCTCTTATAGATTTAAATTGATTTTGAAAGCTTTTAAGGAGAATTGTGACTAGATTATGAAAGCGTTTTAACTGATACGGATCGTATTTTAAGACTTTAAACTCCATTGATAAAACATGCATGTACATCTTTTGAAAAATAATTTAATGCCAAATAACTTTTTAATCTAATTGAAATCATTCTCCCCCTCAATCAATGACATAGGTTGTTGATTGAGAGATAGAGATTTTGACAAATAAGTCCTGATGATTATCAAAAATAGAGACCGAGTTATTTTTCAAAGCAGTTATTTTTCAGCAGATAAATGTTTATAGAATCAGAGCATGGAATTTGAAAACATGGTAAAACATGGCTCTGTTCTTTCTTTTAAAAACCGGGTTATTGCCTGAAAATGACAATAAACTATAGTTTCTCTTTCTCCCAATTTTTTTTTATTTTTTATTTTTTTTATTATTATTTTTTTAATATATAAAAATTCGAACAACATCTAAAGTCCCGTGTCATTCTTAGAATGACAACATCAAGACCGTAGATATTATCGAATCGAGAGAAACATGACAAAATGACAATATTTTTTGAAGATTTTTCGAATTTTTTAAATTTTTATGGATTTTGAAAGTTTTATATTTTTCTATTTGATTTTTGAGGGTTTTATAATTTTGTATTTTGATTTTTCGAATAGATATATACAAGAGATAGATGAAGATAGACCTTTACTCTTCGTCTTCCTCCTGAAGACGTTTGAGTGTTTCTGGTTGAAGGCTTTTCAAGCCAAGATGTGGAAGAATAAACTCAAAACGTTCTCTTGGAAGAGCTTTGGTGAAGATGTCAGCTAACTGGTATTCAGACCTCACAAAATAGAGTTCCACCACACCTTTTTCTACTTGTTCCCTGATGAAATGATGTCGAATGTCGATATGCTTTGCTCTTGAGTGTTGAACATTGTTACATGAGAGAGCAATAGCACTTTTATTATCACATTACAGAGGGATTTTGTTGAATACAAAGCCATAGTCAGATAATTGAGATCTCATCCATAAGATTTGAGCACAACAGGATGACATGGCTATGTATTCAGCCTCTGTAGAGGAAATAGAAGTACTCATTTGCTTCTTTGAAGACCAGCTCACAAGCTTATCACCCAAAAACTGAGCACCTCCAGACGTACTTCGACGTGTATCTTGACAACCTGCATGATCAGCATCTGCATAGGCCGTTAGTGACATACCGGTGTCCTTCGGGTACCAAAGACCCATATTGATGGTTCCTTGGAGATACCGAAAGACCCGTTTAACTGCTTCAAGGTGCTTTTTAGTAGACTTAGCCTGGTATCTAGCACACATGCAAACAGCGAACAAGATGTCTGGTCTACTAGCAGTGAGGTACATCAGGGATCCAATCATACTACGATATTTCGTTTGGTCAATCATGATCCCTGAGTGGTCCTCATCTAGTTTGGTTCGGTCAATCATGGGGGTGTCAACAGGGTCACTTGAATCAAATCCAAATTTCTTTAATATCTCTGTTGCATATTTAGATTGATTTATGAAAATGCCTCCGGGACTTTGTGAAATTTGTAATCCCAAGAAAAATGACATTTGTCCCATCATTGACATTTGAAATTTTGAACTCATTTCATTCGAAAAACGATCACATTCCATTGGGTCTGTCGAGGCAAAAATAATATCATCAACATAAATTTGAACATGAATTAAATGTTTGCCTGACTTCCTGGTGAACAATGTAGGATCAACTGCTTCTTTGCTGAATCCGGTTGATAGAAGAAACTTTGACAGTGTATCATACCATGCCCTTGGAGCTTGCTTTAAACCGTAAAGAGCCTTCTTCAAACGATAAACGTGAGTAGGATGCTCTTGATTCACAAATCCTTCAGGTTGGCTGACGTAGACGACTTCTTTAAGATCTTCGTTCAGAAATGCCGTCTTCACATCCATCTGATAGACTACCATGTTCTTACTAGCAGCATTAGCCAGAAAGATTCTGATTGCCTCGATTCGAGCAACTGGAGCAAGAGATTCTTCAAAGTCAATACCCTCCTCTTGACGGTATCCTTTAGCAACTAATCGAGCCTTGTTCTTCAACACATCACCATGCTCAACAAGTTTCACTTTGAAAATCCATTTTAGAGCAATAATCATTGCACAATCTGGAGCAGGTACTAACTCCCATACATCAAGTCGATCAAACTCATGAATTTCTTCTTGCATGGCATTGAACCAGCTGTCTTCATTCATGGCGGTTTTAACATCTTTTGGTTCGATCTTAGAGAGTACGGAGTTGAGGAAACACCACAAGGCATCGGTTGCAAGTTGTTTACGTGTGGATACAGGACGAGAGGGATTTCCAATGATATTGTCCAATGGATGATCGTGAGTCCATTTTCTGAGGTGTTCATGTGGCAGTGGTTGAGGGACTGAAGTAGCAGAGTCGATGTCTCCTGAAGAAGATGGTTCTGATGAAGATTCATGAGCAAATACATTTTCAAATGGAGCATCTTCAGGAGTAGCAAAGGGATTAACTTCATCATTGATACCAGACATAGTTCCATGATGTACCCTCGAAGTTTGATGATTTGTTGATGAGACAGAGTGATCAGCAGCAGGCGCTTCTTGACTTAATGATATTGAGATTGAAGGATTGACGTCATTCACAGGAATATGAGCAGCCTCTGAAGTAGGAATTGTCAGTTCATTAGCACTTGGCTCATAATGTTCATCAAACATGGGATCAAACAATTTCTTTAAATCAACATCAGATGGAGGTACATATGGAGTTTCTGGAGAAGAAATTGGTATAAGGGATGAACTAATGGGACTGTCTTGAAGTGCGGGTCCTGAACTGGAGTGTCCAGGAGCCATAGGACCACTGCGATAGAAACTCTCTCTGACTATCTTTATCAACCCATATGTAGACAATTTGAAGTGACCACTGATAAAGAAAACCTGATATACCAAACTTGAAACTGAAGAAGAATTCCATGCATTTGCATCTTAAGCTCGCCTTTGTGAATTTTAACTTCAATCTCAAATAAGTGATAATTGATTAACTCCGAAGTAATCAGCTTGTGTCAAATGCCCAACACGTGAATAAATGTACAACCGGATGTACGTCGATCCACTGAATGAACCGGAACAAAGGATTTCACGACATTAATGCATTCTTCCTTAAGGTATACATGTAGAAACTGATCTGGAAGATTCACCAATAATGTTTTTAAGCATATGAGGAAGTCATTTTCCTTAATGTTCATGTGGTTGATTTACAGAGTGCACATTTAGGAAAGAACAATGAAACAATGATCCGTGAAGATTTGGCAAAGGAATACCAAAGAGCGGATCACTATTCATGAGTGCGACTGCAATGATAGTCATTAAGAATGCCTTGTGAAGTAACTGGAGATAAGGTTTCTTGAGAATTCCGAGAAGTACTCATCAATCATATCTTGAAACAATGAATCCCAAACATTGATTCCCAATTATCCTTAGTGAGTGAAGCATTAGGCGTTGGAGCAGATCAAAAATCAAAACAATGAATCCCAGTTATCCTTAGTATATTCATTCTTCATCAAAAATAATATACACTCATCATCATCAAAAATTAAGTCGTATGCATTATTCAAACATCCATCATCATGTAGTATATTCACTCTTCTCCCCCTCAAAAATTGCATCCAAAGTTGCCATTTTTGATTTAACAAGTGAATAAGAGTATCCACCAATGAACGTAGATCCACTTGATGACTGAATGAGCGTGGAAAAACATGAAGCTTGTTGATGAAGAATGTAGATGAGTATGGCCATTCATGAGAGAATTTCTCTCTAGCTAAAGATAAAGCGCACAGAAGAGCGTACACTTTTCTTTTCTATGAGGAACGGGGCCTGAATTGTTATCTGCAGACGCCATAATGATGAAGTACGAGGCCTGAACTGATTTGAACAGACGTCATTGTTAAGAGCCCAGTCATATGTTTAGAGCCGCCCGAATCCAAGTACCAAGGGACGATTTGTACGACCTGCTTTGGACAACAGACGAAGACAGAGAATTGGAGACATTGGATCCCCACGCGCTGATGGGTTCCTTTTGGTTAGCTCAAACAGTCTTGGAATCAGCAGAAACCCTAGATGCAATGGCATTAACCCTAGGAGCTGAACTAGTAGAGGCATCAGACTTAGTCAAATGACATTTTGTGCTTAATGGGATTATTCTACCAGTTGGCTTCCAAACCTTAACAGGCACTATTCTCGGCATAGTGGATCTAGTTAAAGAGCAAGGTTTGCCATTCGTGAACATTCGACCTGTTGGCTTCCACTGAAATCCTACATTGGTAAAAACCTTCCCTGTAGGTTTCCAGGATTGCTTAATCTGTTTTGCTTTCCAAACTTTCTTAACTGGGGTATGATTCTTAGATCTCAGAAATAACACATCACATTTATCATGATTACCAGAAAATAAACATTTTTTACACGTTTTGCAGACAGCATAAGGCCTCGAATTAATTTCAGTAAGCTTAGAGCTAATACTAGAACTAACACGATTCTTTTTGTTCAAATCAAACTTCTTGTCCCTATGGTGTTCTTTTACTTCCTTATCATGATCACTTTTAGTTTGCGTAATCCTATCCTTCTTTGCATTGCTTCTAGGTTTTGACCCGCTAACTTTAGTGTCAATCTTAACATCTGTAGAAGTAACGATGGGAACATTACATGGCTTCGCTACTTTCTGCATTCCTGGTCTAGAAGTGCTGGGATCTGAAATTCTAGGAGGCACATCAAAGGTTGCTTGCTTGAATTTCGACATGGAACAAGGCATATCAAGGGTCACATGCTTGGCTTTAGGCATAGAACAAGGCACAACTATTCTATCTCGCCTATTGTTAGATTTCGGACTTGTGACAATTACATACTCTAAGAGTTCCTGAGATCGTTTGGCATCCATGCAGGCATAGGCTATAGTACTATCAAAAGGTTTTTCTAATCTTTCATCTTCAACAATCTCACGGAGACCCTTCAAACTTTCCTTAAGGTATGAGAGATATGCTTTATGTGCAAGTTCATTATTCCTAATGGGCGGAGGAATATATAACATATCGATAGCATATTTATCACAATCAGAAACCTTAGGAACAGAGTATTTGCAATTGGGGATTGGCAACTTTCCTTTCACCTCACGCTTCAGATTCTCAATATCGTTAAGTAAAGAAGTTGTCTTTTCAATTTGTTTATCATTATTAACTTTAAATGAATCACATAACTCTTTGTTTTGATCATTAACCTTTGAAATTTCAGCTTTAAAACAATCATTTTCCTTTTGCAAGTTATCAATTATGTTTTGAAGTTGGAAATTCTGAGAATCTAAAGGTGGAGGCATATGGGAACCAGTCACATCCTTCTTTTCACCTTTCAGTTGTGAAATTTGGGCTTTCAATCTTTTGATCGTGTGGCAATGAGCTCGAATTTGTTCATCACGTTTGCTAATTTCAAAAACTGCATCAAACTCAGGAGCATCAGAGGATGTCTTGATATTTGAGGTTTTAACATTTTCTTTGAGATGTTGATGTTTTAATTGCAAAGCAAGATGTTCAACTTCTAATTTAGAATAATGTTTGACCAAGTTATCATGATCATCCTGTTCTATTTTCTCATGCAATTTTGAATTTGTTGTTTCAAGCTCAATGACACGATCATGGGAGACTTTCAGAGCAACAGATAATTCATGAAATTGAGAAGCATTAATGGAACAATTTGTAGCAGTGAAAAACACATCTTGAGCAATACATTCAGAAATCAGATTCTCATTCAGTGTATGCAAGTTCTTCCTTTCAATCTCACTATATTTTAATTCTCTCTCATAGTCACTAACCTCAACAATCATTGCATCAAATTCCTTTTCCATTTCTTTAATATCAGAATGTGTCCCTTTTTTAAGACTCTCAAATTGATCTTTTAGTTGTTTAAAGAAAGGCATTACCTCAGTTAAATAGCATTCTTTAGTTTGCTCAAAACCCCTTTCCCCTTCAGTTATACCAGTGGGTGTGATCCTTTTCTTACAAGTTTTCTCAAAATCAATAAATAGTTGAAAGATAACATATTGACTGATTAAGGTCTTGCTTTTAGTGGCAATTGTTCTAGGAACAAGATGCATTGGTGTATTCGGAGGATACACAGTCGCTCTAGGCATTTTCCTAAGGGGAGGGTTCGTTACAACAAGATTCTCTGCTTTTTGCTTATCTAAATCCTTTTTCCATAACACTTGTTCAGGGGTTAATAGAGTCTGAGGCTTAAACTTGTTCAAGGAGATCCAATTTTCTTTAGTGTAATTATGGGGTTTAATCGTTATGTTATTCTTTTTACACTCAGGATCATTTAGCTTCTTATCCATTATCTCCCTAGATGCAATATCTAGTTTTCTATCTTCCTCAGTGCACTCAATGCAACTAGGTGTCTGTCTAGGTTTAAGAATCTCATTTCCATCATAGATTACATTTTGAGCTGCTTTTGCTTTCTTACCATACTCAGGATTGGGTTTATCTATAATGGGAACACTGTGCTTATCGCTTAAGACTCTGTGCTTAGTGATCATGTGAGCAGTCTGAATGGTATTCCCTTGTACGTACAACTTATTTTCAAGCTTGTTTTTCAAAGTTTTTAGATTGGAAAAATCATTCAAAAGTTTTGATTCCTTAGCCTTGAATTCTTGCTTAAGCATTTTAACATTTTCTTGAAGTTCGTGTTTTTGCTTAGCAGTTTTAGAAAGCTTTTCTTGTAAGGAGTTTAACTCTTGTTTTAATACTTCTTCTCTAAAATTACTTTTTCTAATGATTGTACGTATTTGGACATCCATTTCCTGCTCACGGGTTGTCAACTCAAACTTAGCACGCTGTTCATAAATAGCAACTTGATCCTTATAGGTATTGAGTTCAGTGGTCAAGGAATCATCAGGAACAAATGCAGTGTACTCATGCAATTCATAATCATCATTTTGAGAAGAAGATGCATACCTAGGTACTGCAGAAACTTTCATGCAACTTTCCTCTGCATTAACGTGCACAGGTTGTGGCCGGTGCATCTCTATCTTGGGTACATCCGAAGCTTCCATGGAGCGTTCCTTTGCATTAGCTTGCACGGGTTGTGACTGGTCCACCTCTCTCTCTTGTGAACATGAGCATGAAGATTCTATTTTAGCATTGTCCGACTCATCATTATTTGTTTTCTCTAACATTCTGCATTCAGCAACACCCGATTCTTCCACAGATACATTACCCAACTTATCACAACAATCTCTCAACTGTACCTGACACTCATTCACATTTTCATCCTTTTGTGCAGTTTCCTCAATGTACTTTTTTACATTATCCATGAGTTGGATAAATGTCTCAATGAATTCCTGAATTTCCATTCCAGTATGTTTTTTGAAGGAAATTCCAGTCAAGTGTTGATCGTAATCTGCTGAATATTCCCCACTGATGAATGGCTGAAATTGTTTGTAGATTACTTGAAGAGCTGCACTGGAACCATCTTTTTGAACTTCTTCATTGGTAAGTTGCAGCTTTAAATGCTCTAAGTTCAACAGCAAGCTTCTTGTCAATGTAGGTAAGTTCTGGCGGAAAAGAGCATTACATGTTCGATCCCCAGCTATGGATAACAACTGTATAAGGTGCAGATGAAGTAGTTGATAGGGCTCAATGCTGCATTCCATTTGCATGGCATTCTGTATCAGGTGCAATTCATTCTCATTGTACTCAGAACATGAAAATCTCACATCCTCGTTGTTTAATTCAAACATCTTTAATCGTTCAGTGTAGCATCCATTATCATTATTATCCACAGCATCATACAATTTAAGCACTTCTGAAATCACTGGGTCAGTAGAGTAAGACATGATGTGGTAGAATGCACGGGATTTTACAAGTCTATGATTTAAACCGGGAAATAGAATCTTTCGCGGGATTTTACTAAAATCAAGACTAAACCGTTAAGCAATGACCAATGGAATGTGTTAAGACGACTAATGGATCGACACAATGATAGACAATTGTGTGTTAGGTCTTATGATTGTTTGTGGGATAAGCAGAGATGTTGTTTGGTTGTGATTCGGATTGGTTTATGCCCGTTTTTCCTGAGAAATTTAGGTCTAAAAACTTAAAAACCTCAATAACTTCTGTTCGGAGCGGATTTAGACCTCGAAGATTGACCCGAATTAGTCAATTCGGCGTGCCATTCTCCTCGTTCTCACGGTCGTTTTGATGGGTAGAACGCTGAAAACGGAGTTACGGTTCAAAAGTTATGGCCGTTTGAAGTTTTGACGGGAAAAAATCAACCAAGTCGCTACGAATTCTTGAACCAAGTCGCTAACAACTAATTCGCTATACCACCAAGTCGCTAAAGTCCCAAGTCGCTAAATAGCAACTCGCTAAGCCTTAAGTCGCTAGCAAAATTTTGGCAGCAATTCGCTAATCAAGTCGCTAAATAGCAACTCGCTACTGACCAAGTCGCTAACACCAAGTCGCTACCCGTAGTGGAGAGTCCACTACTTGTACTGTAAGTCGCTAGGCCTAAGTCGCTAGCTCCCAAAACTGCAACTCGCTACAGAATTGTAAAGCAAGTCGCTACGAAGAAACAAATCCGTGAGTTAAGTCGCTAGCAAGAAAAAACCACATAAACATAAAAGTACTAACAAAATCCAAACTTTAACACAAGAAATCAACCAAATGATGCAAAAACCACTAAACTTTTTCAAACTCAAAAACCACCTAAAAACCACTAGAAATCCAAAGATGTGCAAGATATGATCAAACCTTGGCTCTTGATACCAATTGTTAGATATGAGATTTCACATACACATCAAACCATAACACAAAGTGGCGTATAAATGGAATTCTAGAGAGAGAAAATTAGAGGTTTAGGGAACTTAGTGAGAGAAAGTGAAAGATATTATTATGAGCTCCAACTCTCTACCTTGGAAGGTAGAGAGTATTTATAGTCTTACATAAATCGCCACACATCGGGCTGTGGATCAGGCATACAGTGGGTAAAGACCCGTCCGTCCTCCACGGTGTTACTTAACTAAATACTCCTTAACTTAAAAGAACTACGACTACGAGCTTTCTAACGATTACATATACTTGAGGTGACCGACTCTTTAATATATAGAATTTCTAATTCCTAACAGTTTAACATGTTACGTATAACCATAACACCTAGACTCGGTCGTTTAACACGTTACGTATAACCATAGCACCTAGACTCGTTCGTTTAACACGTTACGCATAACCATAACACCTAGACTCGTTCGTTTAACACGTTCGTATAACCATAACACCTAGACTCGTTCATTTAACATGTTACGTATAACCATAGCACCTAGACTAGGTCGTTTAACACGTTACGTATAACCATAACAGCTAGACTCGTTCGTTTAACATGTTACGTATAACCATAGCACCTATACTCGGTCGTTTAACACGTTACGTATAACCATAGCACCTAGACTCGGTCGTTTAACACGTTACGTATAACCATAGCACATATACTCGGTCGTTTAACACGTTACGTATAACCATAGCACCTAGACTCGGTCGTTTAACACGTTACGTATAACCATAGCACCTAGACTTAGTCGTTTAACACGTTACGTATAACCGTAGCACCTAGACTCGGTCGTTTAACATGTTACGTATAACCATAACACCTAGACTCGTTCGTTTAACACGTTCGTATAACCATAACACCTAGACTCGGTCATTTAACATGTTACGTATAACCATAACACCTAGACTCATTCGTTTAACATGTTACGTATAACCATAACACCTAGACTCGGTCGTTTAACACGTTACGTATAACCATAGCACCTAGACTCGTTCGTTTAACACGTTACGCATAACCATAACACCTAGACTCGTTCGTTTAACACGTTCGTATAACCATAACACCTAGACTCGTTCATTTAACATGTTACGTATAACCATAGCACCTAGACTAGGTCGTTTAACACATTACGTATAACCATAACAGCTAGACTCGTTCGTTTAACATGTTACGTATAACCATAGCACCTAGACTCGTTCGTTTAACACGTTACGTATAACCATAACACCTAGACTCATTCGTTTAACATGTTACGTATAACCATAGCACCTTTACTCGTTCGTTTAACACGTTACGTATAACCATAGCACCTAGACTCGGTCGTTTAACACGTTACGTATAACCATATCACCTACACTCGGTCGTTTAACACGTTACGTATAACCATAGCACCTAGACTCGGTCGTTTAACATGTTACGTATAACCATAACACCTAGACTCATTCGTTTAACATGTTACGTATAACCATAGAACCTATACTCGGTCGTTTAACACGTTACTTATAACCATAGCACCTAGACTTGGTCGTTTAACACGTTACGTATAACCATAGCACCTAGACTCGGTCGTTTAACACGTTACGTATAACAATAGCACCTAGACTCGGTCGTTTAACATGTTACGTATAACCATAACACCTACACTCGGTCGTTTAACACGTTACCTATAACCATAACACCTAGACTCATTCGTTTAACACGTTACGTATAACCATATCACCTACACTCGGTCGTTTAACACGTTACGTATAACCATAGCACCTAGACTCGGTCGTTTAACATGTTACGTATAACCATAACACCTAGACTCATTCGTTTAACATGTTACGTATAACCATAGCACCTATACTCGGTCGTTTAACACGTTACTTATAACCATAGCACCTAGACTCGGTCGTTTAACACGTTACGTATAACCATAGCACCTAGACTCGGTCGTTTAACACGTTACGTATAACCATAGCACCTAGACTCGGTCGTTTAACATGTTACGTATAACCATAGCACCTAGACTCGGTCGTTTAACATGTTACGTATAACCATAACACCTAGACTCGTTCGTTTAACACGTTCGTATAACCATAACAGCTAGACTCGGTCATTTAACATGTTACGTATAACCATAGCACCTAGACTCATTCGTTTAACATGTTACGTATAACCATAGCACCTAGACTCGGTCGTTTAACACGTTACGTATAACCATAGCACCTACACTCGTTCGTTTAACACGTTATGTATAACCATAACACCTAGACTCGGTCGTTTAACACGCTACGTATAACCATAACACCTAGACTCATTCGTTTAACATGTTACGTATAACCATAGCACCTAGACTCGGTCGTTTAACACGTTACGTATAACCATAGCACCTAGACTCGGTCGTTTAACACGTTACGTATAACCATAGCACCTACACTCGGTCGTTTAACACGTTACCTATAGCCATAACACCTAGACTCGGTCGTTTAACACATTACGTATAACCATATCACCTATACTCGTTCGTTTAACACGTTACGTATAAGCATATCGCCTCAACTTTTTATAAATATTATCTTCAAAGATACATTCAATAATTATATAAAATATATATTTTTTATGATTGTATTAAATAAAATTTTTATTATTTAAAAGTGTTTAATTTTAAATTTTAATTATATATAAATTAACTTATATTTTAATTTTTTTTATAGTTTATATAATTTTATTATTATTTTTAAATTAAATTAAAGTATTCGTATCTAAAAAAAATAAAAATAAGTATATTTTGTACAATACCGACGACGGGTCGTCGGTATTATTTATACTATATTATCCCAAAAAATTTTGACGTCCCCCCAAAAAATTTAGACGTCCCGCGAAAACAAAAAACGACAAAAGATAATTCATTCCAGACGACGTGTCGTCGGGAAGAAATTTAAATAAAAAAATATATATATTTTACCTACGCCACGTCGTCTGTAAAAAAGATTGATAAATTATATCATATCTAGATCTACTCACACTTAGGAAAAAAAAGAAAAAAAAAAAACTCAACTACAATATCTACAATAGAAAAAACTCATCTACAATATCTAGATCTTGTATTCCCATTAACTCATCTACACCACCACCACCGGTACACCACTCGCACCACCACCACCGTCTCCTCCACTACACCACTCGCACCACCGTCTCCTCCACCACAACAAACCACCACTCGCACCACCGTGCACGTCCCTCCTCCCCTCTCCCAATTAATTCTTTTATCCTCAACCCCCTCACATTAATTCTTTTCTTCCTCAACCCCCCACCATTTCTTTTCTCATATCAGGTAAGTAATTTTTTTTATTTTTTTTAGTTTGTTTAATTTTTAAATGTTTTAATTGGTTTAATTTTTGTTTAATTAGTATTATGTTTTTTTAATTAAATGTAATCGTTTTTTTTTTTTTTTTTTTTTTTTTGGGTACAGCCTTGAGAGAGTCGAGAGTCGAGAGTCGAAAGCCGAGAGCTGAGAGCCGAGACAAAGGGTAATGTATTCTCTTTTTTTTTTTTTTTTTTTATTTTTTTTTTAGCTTTTGTTATCCCGACGACATGTCGTCGTCAACAGTAGCAGATAAGCAGTTTAAACATAGGGAAGTAAAAGTTGGTTATGTAACTTCAGTTTTTAGACTATAGGCCTATGATTAATATATGTATGCTCAATTTCTATGTTTTGGCTTGCATTTCTTTTTTTGATATATGTTCCTTAGCATGTCAAACTATAGTTACTCAAAGATGGCTCTTATGCTTAGCCTGTTTTGAAGTTAGTGATGCAGCTTCTGCTTTAAGACTATAGGCCTATGATTATTATATGTATGCACTCATTTTATAAGTTGTCAGATGCACTGCTTGGTGTCTTGGATTATGTTATGGTATATCTACACGACATCTTTCGGATTTCATGTTAAGACTCGGTGATCAGAAAGTACTAAAGTAGCTTGAGCTCGAGTTAACTTAAGTTCAAGTTGATATTAAATATTTTCAGCCCGATCTCGAGTAGCTTGTGTAGTCAACATCTTTTTAGGAAATAACTTAATGTTTCATTTTTTGTGGTTCTTGTTAATGTTTACTGATGCGCTAGAAGAACACATGTCTTGCATACTACTGATATAGCATACATTTTATTAAGTTGCGTTTAATATAAATAAACAGCCTTTGCTTAATGTCTTAATCATATTGAAGTTGTTTGTGGCTTACCATTTTTTTAATGTAGGCATTTAGCGTTATGCTTGTTTTTTTGTCGTTGAATTGTAGTTAATACTAATATGGTGGAAAATAATATAAGAGAATCTTGTACACATAATATAAGAGAATCTTGTACACATATGGTGGAAAATAATAGTTCATGTTTGTGGTTTTATTAATCTAGCACTAATCAACTAATGTTTTTCACTTCAATTGTGTAGAACATTTTGTATTTTTGAATGGAATTGTTATGGATTGTTTAAATATGTATATTTATTTTAATGTGTATGTATATGAATGCGTGCATGGTTTTACTAATCTGTTTATGAAAAATGTATATGTTATTCAACTTGTACTTTTACAGATGGCAGCAGCCGTGGCCCGTGGTCACGGTGGTGACAGTTCCGGTGACCCACCACCCCCTCCACGTGATCTTGGCAGCGGTCATCGTGGTAAGAATTTCCTGATTATTTTAAAAGAAACTTAAGCTTGATCATTTGAATTTGGTTACTTGTTATTTTATGACGTTTTCACTTGCTTCAATTTGCAGGATCTTCACAGCCTCATAGGGGTAGGGGCAGGGGCAGGGGTGGCGCCACCGGTGGCGTCCGGAAGGAGGTGCGTTCTGTCAACAAAAACGTCAAGCTCAAGAAAGCCGTGGATGATTTCGGCCCCCAGCTGCTCGAGCTAGACTTCAAAGACCTGAAGACCCTCTATCCGGTCGACAAGACCGCGGCATGGTTTGCTAACTTTGTGGGCGAGCTCGTTCGGGAGATCCCGTTGTGCTATGAGTCGTGGCACAAGATCGAGTTGGAAAAGAGGGCACATATGTTTCCACGCATCGAGGTCAGTTATGTATTTTCCTTTTATATTGTTTTCTTATCATGTTTATATATTTGAATGTATATATATATATATATATATATATATATATATATATATAGAGAGGTTGGTTCATTTAAAAAGTTGATCTCGGTAGAAAAGTGAGAGAAGTGATCTCAACCATTAGATCACCCTCCCCTTCCCTCTCATTTTTCCTTCCCAACTCAAGGGGCCTCTTTGTCACATTTTTTATTTCTCAAGGACTATTTTGTAACTTTTTCATCTTTTCACTATTTATCATTACATCGATGATGATGATTATATTGATAGTTTTATTTGAATTTAGTAATATTGATGTTTTGCACATGAAATTTTTATGGAGCATTTTCGATACTTGGAAAGAAACAAAAAAAATGTAGCTGTAAAAACAACAATAATTAACTTTTAATTTTTTAATTTGCTCAGTAATCAACAACCAAAATCAGCAATTAATTTCTCCTCACCTATATCTTTACATTTATAAACAAAAATCATGTATCTTTACATTTATAAACGAAAATCATGAAGTAACGTATAGTACTATTTACAACGAGTTTTTTCTGCATAAAAAGTATGAAACAACGAATACGGCTCACGTGGGCAAAATGGCTCGGGGGCGCCTTTTGGGGCAGCTTTAGCAGCAACTTCTGGGCTTCCAAAAACGTTCCAAAATCTCAATGTCTTGTCTCCATTAAGCTTTAGCAGCAGTCCTTTTCTGTTATGAAGTCAAAGGCATGATACGTGCAAATCTTAAAAACATTTCCTGTGCACGATTGATGGACCAGACTCGTCATATTCTGCTTTCGCAATCCACATATACATCATTTATAACACCCAATAATCAGAACAAAGTACCAATAACTACCTAGAAATGGGAATAAAAAGATGATTGCAAAACAAACCTGCTGGAAGGTGCTGAGTGATGCCAAGATGGACCCTCCGATCCAAACACTGTACTTTTTTTTCCGGTGGTGCAACGAATTTGATCTCCATGCTGCTTGAAGCCAAAACGGTAAAGTTTTGAGAATTCAAGAGAAGGTCACGAGGATTTCCTTGCTTGTTATATCAGCTATACCAGGGAACATAGTTGTACCTCCACTGAGAACAATGTTTCCATACAAGTTTCACCTGATATCCACATCACACTTCATGATGGAGTTATATATGGTTTCATGAATACCTAATGCTTCCATTCTGATCATGGATGGCTGGAACAAGACCTTTGGGCAATGGAAATGCTCAACACCGATGTTAATAACATGCCCATCAGGAAGCTCAAAGCTCTTCTCGACAGAAGAACGAGTTTTGGAAGTCTATAGCTCCTGCTCATAGTCGAGAGCAATGTAAGCCAGCTTCTCCTTCATGTCTCTTACAATTTCTCGATCCGTTGTAGTGGTGAAAGAATACCCAAGCCCAGTAATGATCTTCTTTAAACAGTCAGTGAGGTCACGTCCAACCAAGTCCAATTGAAGAATGGCGTGTGGGAGGGCGTAACATTCATAAACTGGGACTGTGTGACTCACACCATCCCCAAAATCAAGAACAGTACATGCACGAGACAATTAAAGATTAGAGTGCTATACTAACAACCAATACCCATTTAGGAATACATATTCCCAAATTAAATATCGGCCACCAATGCCCACATGCTACAAAAAATGAAACATTCTCAATACATTAAAACCAATTGAAACACACTGAACCAACTGAGCTTGCATACCAAAATTACCCACATTGCATATGATTGTACCCACTTGCAGACTTAAACTAGACAACATTAATTGTAATACCCGACATTGCAGACTCAAAACCAAACATTAGTAGTTGTATTACATTGCAGAATCAAAACCAAACAGCACTAGTTGTATTAACAGGCTTCACAGAAATAATTGTAGCATAACACGAGCACAGAGTTTGATGAAATGTCTTGGTGTTTGTTTATTTTGATTATTGGTGGACTTAACAGATATAATGACAAAAACTGTTGGTGTAAGCAAGATACTTATTATGAAGACATTAACTTTTAAAATGAGTAACTTTGTACAGGTCAATATGTTATATTGAACAAAAAATTATTTGGATGCCCTACCATGATACAAATGGATGCACTAAAGTACCTCAAACGGATGCACTAAACGTCCTCAAATGGATGCACTAAAGTACCTCAAATGGATGCAATTAAATAAGCCCGTTCCAAAAAGCTTTTAGGATTTTGAGGTACTTATATCTTCACAAAAGTCCACAAAACTTGAAATGACATGTTTGATTGTTTGAATCAACTAAGCCTCATAAGCAGGATTTCAACCCGTTAGCAGATTTAGGAAGATAAAGCAAATAAATGCTCTTAATAGACAAAAGAACATATGCATTACCTTCAAAATCATCCAAGGATTATGTGGGTGAATAATCATACGCATGTTGTGTGTCAAACAGTACGGGCACATAATTTGCAGTAGCATCAGCCTCTGCCTTCGCTTTCTCCTGCAAGTATAAAAGCATCACCATGGTTATCTAAGTGGTCCCAACCAATAACTCACTAAACCCTTAAATGAAAGAACTTCAGATAAAACAGTAATTATATTTATAACTCACTAACCCTTTAAAGCCAAGTTTGATTCCTACAATTCACTTTAAAAAAAAGGAACACTTGATTTTGGGTTGTACCTCCGAATTGGCAACTTGCTTCCTCTAGAAATATGCCGAGTAGTCAACAAGGGAAACTTGACTAGATCTAAAATTAAGGGCCGGAACAAATGGATCTTCATCCAGTGATTTGAAGTACACCTCCACTCTATCCGTGGGTTCGAGTCCAGATCTCTTCCTTAGCTTCTGTACCGTTACTTGCAACCTACAAATAGAAGTTTAATACCAGGTTAAACAATTGTTTAAATAGAAGTTTAATATCATATCTCCAACTGAAACGTATTTAGCTGATATTTAAGAAGCAAGATAACTATAAACAGGTTAAATAGACTGAAAGATACCCAATATATACTCAATTGTTTACATTGATAAAATATAAAGGAACAACCAAGTTTGTTTCGTATTGTATTAAAAAAAATAAGAACCATTTTGTTTCTAGTTGCTAATTAAACCTCTGATTTTCATATAAAAAGAGTGATCAAGAAATCAAATGTAAGAACCACATTGTATCTTCTCTTTGATGCACTAATTATACAAACTGATGCATTAATTGCCCGCTGCAACAAGATCATACATTAGCCATTTAGATCAACTTCAAACAGGTTATGTAGTATTGAATTCACCCTATAACTAAGCATTAGTTTCAATTCTGAAACTATACTACTTATTTTGGAACGTCGACAGAACGTTTCACTGAAGTTCAAAACTCAGTGGTGAAACCAACTCGGTAACCAATTACTCGAGGTGAATCCCACTAATTATCTTTTCATTTATACATCAAATAATTAGTTTTGCATAATCAATTTAGGAATAGCAACAACAAAAGTGATCCTATTTATCTCGTCATTTAGGGCCATTCTAAATAACCAGAATTTCACAAACATTTGCATAAACTTATTATGTGATCATTTCAAATTCAAAAAAACTGCCTCCTACACCCCATTTGGTTTCCTTTTACTACTGATTTCAAGTTTTCAACTATTCTAAGTCATATACTATAATCATTATTGAAACACGATGTTATTAAGCTTCGAAATTCAAAACACAAAGACACATCTAACCGCTACCAAATCTTAGAATCCATAAATTTTGTATACCCGTTCTTGGTTGTATAAATAGAGTGAGTGATATAGTGCTATACAAAAATCAAAACTTATTGTAAACTCTTTAATGTGAGCAAAGATTATGCCTTAACAGAAGCCATTATCAGTAAGAAGCCATTATCGAAACTCTTACTATACAAATGGATGCACTAATAATGTCCAAACATATGCTTTAAACATGCAAATGGATGAACTAAATAATCAAACAAATGCCTTTATAGTTATGAATGGATGCATTAAATATTCAAATAGATGCCTTTATAGTTCTCTTTAACGAGATCTTCCCATGCTTTACCTCTAAAATAATGCTATTATCAATTTTGATGTTTAAAATAATTTTGTGATTTTTCAAGCTTCCAAAACTAATAGATATGAGCTTTTATATAAACTATGAACTTTGGCCATTTGATTCACTCAATAACAAACAATAACTGAGGCCAATACTATGGTAAATGTCCCCGACAACATACGAGTGAAATATTAGCATTGAAACAAGTAACTCTGTATAGAGCACGCGAAGTACACATTTAAAACTAACATAAAGCCTCAATCTGCTATTTTTAACTAGGAACCCAATGGAAAACTCCCTGCAATACCTTACGTGATTTCAAAGATATTTAACCAAACTACACTACTTAGTCAGCTACGATATAAAAAATAGATCATAAATTCGAATCATAAGACAATAAATAAATATCATGTAGGCAATTTAAATTACCTTCAAAGCTGATATAGTAGATCCCACAAGTTTACTGCAAATTAGAATTGGAAGAGATTTAAAAAGAAACAAATTAAAAACATCAGTTTCAGCTAATGAAGAAAAAAAGGAGCATTAATAGTTTTGATGCTTGCACTAGCAGGTTAAAGCAAGGTATTCATTCTTGCCAAGTAGCTTTATCATTAACAGAACATACATGCATGGGTAGGAAAAGAAAAGAAAACCATACGAGGAAGATCGTGATAGCAACATTGTATGTCGTTCTCTCAGCAAAACATGATCAAGTTCCTTGAAGAAGTCCTCAAGAATTTCAACTTGATCAACACTAGAAGGATTCTGGTAGTTCAGCAGTTGATTTTGCTCACAAGAGTCACTATTAGACCTTTCTTCACTCGCATCCACATTAGAATAAAGATCCTGCATTATGACATTTTAAAACTTAATAAGGGTAGTGGGTATAGAAAAACTAGTTACCAATCCAATAATCATCTAAGAAACTCACATATGACAGCAAATACACAACCATTTAATAATTATCATATACAGTAATAACCTGAGAGATCGTCTTCACATACTACACTCTAACTGATTGCCTAACCCTAAATAACTGGAAATGCTAAATGCACCACGACATGAAAAGATAAAAAGACTAACCATAATAGTAGTTCCAGCAATAGCACTGAATCTAATAAAAGCAATAATGTAAATGCCTATGGGTGTGAGTGTGTGATTGGGATAACTTATTATAGATACTTATGCCTTTAGGATGGAAAAGAAATAATACTAATGTGTTCATGGGTCATGCCATTTTAAGCCAATTACCTAACCCACCAGACCTGCCCATACTACCATCTCTAGATCTATTACTCAAGTTCCAAATTAGCATTGCACACTGATGCCTTATTGCAACACACTGATGCCATATTGTAAAACACAGATGCCATATTGTAACAAATGCTCTAATCATACTCAATGGATGTCGTTTCATGAGATGCCCTAATCATAAACTTTAGATGCCCTTACTTTTTCATTTCATACTCTAATTACACACATGTTATGCCCTAAATTTGCCACTTGATGCACTAACCATACACTCTTGATGCCTTGATTTTTAACCTGATGTTTTAATCATTCTAACTGATATCACAACATAAAAGGATGATGCTATAATAAAACAAACAGATGACGAACATGCTATGTGATGCTCTAATAATAAACAATGGATGCATCAATCTCTATCGCTATGCTCTAATCTAACAAAAATATGCTATAAATTAAATTCCTTATACTGATGCACTTATTTAGACAAATAAATGCTATAACATATTATTTATAAAGAAGCAATCAAATGTAATTTTATACATACAAATTTATTAAATTTCATTCCATTCCACAATAACACTAATTATTTTATAATTTTCATAATGATGCACTTAAACAAAATAAAAATTAAAAAAAAAATTAAAAACTTACAGTTATCTATATCTCTGGTTCAATTTCAGTGTTCTTATGGTGTACAACAAATGTATGATGGATGGTCCGGTGTTCAGTTTAGGTGGCTTAAGCTTCTCCGGTGACGGTGGAGATGATATCGGCAGTGAATGTAGTTATGGTTTTGAATAATCAAGTGGTGGAGATGGAGATGGAGATGGTGGTGACGGAGATTGTTACGATGGACATGGTAGCGCTGGAGATGTTGGCGATGGAGATGGAGTAATCGGAGAGTGTGTGTTTTTTATCTAATTAGATAATGAAGCGTGTGTGTTTTTTTATCCGATTCCTCCTTTTCTTTTTCTTTTTTTTTTCTTCTTTTTTCCAATTTTTACCCTAAACTTTCTACTGTTATCAAAATCTACCTTGTAACTTTTTTTTCCCACTTTTCTACCTAATTATACTTTTCTCTAAATCCGGACTATATATATATATATATATATATATATATATATATATGATTAAGTAATTAATTTAGTTATTTTTGTATTGCAGGAAATGTTTGATTTGGGGCCCTTGAGGCGTTCTGAACAGTTGGGGACAATACAGGCGGCAATGAACGAGTATTTTGCTGACCGCTACCGGGACAACAAGAGCGCCTTCAAGGCAACTCACTTTCTTAATAGAGGTGGGTATGACGCTGTCGATGAGATCCGAAGGTAAGTTTTTTATTATTCTTATGTTTTTGATATTTTTGTTGTTTTTTTAAATATGTTAGCAATTGATATATGTTAATTATCTGTTTTTTTTATTATGTTAGGAACCCTCCTCCAAACATGGAGCTATCGATGTGGGAGAAGTACATCGAGCACTACATGGATGAGAAGCACGTCAAAAGAGCCGCTATCAACAAGGAGAACAGGAAGAAGAATAAGGTACACAGCAGGCATGGATCTTGGTCATTGGCCGCATCTCGACATCGATACGTAAGACACATTATGATTATTTTACATATTGTTTTATATATATATGGTGTTTGATTTGTCGTTTTTAATTTGTTTCATCTTATATGCATGTGTATATACAGTTTGAGACGAGCGAGACTCAGGAGTACCCGTCCCTCATACAGAGCTATTACGACATGCGTTGCAAGAACGGGGAGTGGATGCAGGACGAGGCTCGTGTCAATTACGTAAGTACCGGTCTTTTTATTTTTATTTTTATTTATTATTTAGTTCATTTAACCCATTTTAGCCCAAACATGTACACGTTATGCTAAAATGAGTCAAAATGGGTGAAACGGGTGTAATATAAACGGCAAAGTTACTTATTAGAACATGTTTGGGCTAATGAGTAACTTTGTCTTCTATATTACACACGTTTCACCCATTTTAGCCGAAACATGGACTAATAAGTAACTTTCTTGTTTGTTTATGTCATTTAACTTGTTTTGACCCATTTTTGCCCAAACAAGTACACGTTATGCTAAAATGGGTCAAAATGGGTGAAACGGGTGTAATATAAACGACAAAGTTACTTATTAGCACACGTTTGGGCTGATAAGTAACTTTGTATTTTATATTACACACGTTTCACCCATTTTAGCCGAAACATGCACTAATAAGTAATTTTCTTGTTTGTTTAAGTCATTTAACTTGGTTTGACCCATTTTTGCCCAAATAAGTACACGTTATGCTAAAATGGGTCAAAATGGGTGAAACGGGTTTAATATAAACGGCAAAGTTACTTATTAGCACACGTTTGGGCTGATAAGTAACTTTGTATTTTATATTACACACGTTTCACCCATTTTAGCCGAAACATGCATTAATAAGTAACTTTCTTGTTTGTTTAAGTCATTTAAGAAGTTTTGACCCATTTTTGCCCAAACATGTACACGTTATGCTAAAATGGGTCAAATTGGGTGAAACAGGTGTAATATAAATGGCATAGTTACTTATTAGCACACGTTTGGGCTGATAAGTAACTTTGTATTTTATATTACACACGTTTCACCCATTTGTTTGTTTAAGTCATTTTAACCTGTTTTATTGATTTACATAATGTACTAATTAACACGACTAATATATATATATATATATATATATATATATATATATATATATATATATATATATATATATATATATATATATATATATATATATATATATATATAGTGTAGGGTTATTTTCAGAACCAAAAAAAGGTCGAGAACTGCGAGAACCAATCTCAACCATTAAATATTTTGATCAATGGCTATAAATGAATGTGGCAGTTTTGTAATTAAGTGAAAGATCAATTTTTTTTTAATTTAAATGTTAAGGGGCATTATTGGCATTTCATATTTGCTTTTAAAATCATTCCAGAATAAACCGGATCTCTAATTAAACACACCTCCATCTTCATTTTCATTTTCAGTTTTCATTCACTCTCCCACCCAAAAAACCCTAGCCGCCTCTTTCTTGTTCCTGTATATCTAACGACAATCACGCGCAAACCAAACATCAAACATAAACGCATACCCTTACGCAACGTATATCATCATTCACTTCTCATTCGGATCAAGAAAATGGGAGAACGGTAAGGAAATAAGCAACCACCAGTTATTATGGTTTCTGTGTTTTGTTAAAGAGACGGCGAGAGTCGGGACTGTGTTTTGAGAGAACGGTAAGGAAATAAGCAACCACCAGTTATTTCTCTCTTTCATCATTGGGACTTGGGAGGTTAGAGGCCCAAATGGTATTATGACTGCAAATTCACTTTCATACGCCCATTTACAATTTACTTCTTTTTTGTTAGGCTTTTTTGTTACAGTATCATACTATTATTTAATTTGAACAATGTTTAAATTTTTTGATTAAAAAGATCTACATAATAAAACGTGATGTTAATCTATAGTGATTTTCTTTTACAAAATTTTATGGTTTAAGAGTTGGATATGATTTGATTAGAATAATAATATTGCATACTTATATACGTCAAAGCTGGTGCGTGGTTAGATATGAGCCTTTCAATCAAAGTTATATGAGTAATAAATTAACAAGTAATTCCTATAGCTTAACTAAAAAAGATGGTGGTGTCGGTTTGTTATTTTTGTAGGTTCGTGAAGTAACACGTATGTCACATATCTCATATTGTGCATATGTGTTGTGAGTGATCATTATTTGTTCTTTTTGTTTAATTTTTGTTGTTATGAAAGGATTGTGCATATGTGTTTTGTTGGTTTTTAGGATTCAGTAATTTTTTTATTAATTGTTTGTGGTTACAGGTACGAGTATCATGAGCAATATGAAGAGTGCACATGTATTTTGTACATACTATCTAGGACAAGATATTTATGCTAAAGATTTAAAGAGTAAAGACACAAGTGCATGCCGTAGATACAAGTGCACATATACATACAAGAATCCAAAGTGTCCAAGGAGGGAAAATACATGTGCATACACGGCAACATATTTTTTGCTTTTAGAAATTTGTTTTTGAATTGTATATCACATGATTTTAAATTTTGTATTTAATGTTTTTGTTTTAAATGTATACAATACATGTTAAATATCTTTGTTTGCCATTTCATGCATTACAAATAAATGTAGATTTACATTATCTAAAAAAACACATGTGCACCTTACTAAAATAACACATATGCACCTTGCTAAATACACGTAAATTGAACACTACAAACACATGTAAATTTACATTATCTAAAGAAACACATGTGCACCTTACAAAACATGCATGCAGAAGAAAAAAAAAATTATTCTTAAAAAAAAAAAAAAAAAAAAAAAAAATCTAAAATATATGAAAAAAAAAACGGTTTTTATTAAATGAAAATTCAAAAAGAAAATAAAAATGCACTTTTACTATTATACCCTTTTGAATTAAATAATAAAAATTAATATCCAAAAAAATCTGATTGGTTGATGGTGGTTCTCGCAGTTCTCGACCTTTTTATGGTTCTGAAAAGAACCCTTCCCTATATATATATATATATATATATATATATTCAACTTTTTTAGGAGGAGATGTGTCGTCTACGGGATTTAGGCGCGGACAACCCTCTTGGCAGACCCTACACGGAGGTTGAGATACTTGCCATTGTTCTCAAGGGCAAGCAGCGAGGAAAAGTCGCCGGTGTGGGTAGGGTTTTGAGCGGAAAGATGATTTTACCCCCTGTGTCTCCGCGTTCATCTTCGTACGACAAAGAAAAGATTGATGAGATGATGGCCGCCAAAGACAAGAAGATCGCAGACCTCCAAAAGAAGACAGGTGAGCAGGCGAAAGAGTCGAAGGCCGTTCAGCGCCAGGTTAGTGAGTTCTTCAAGCTTGTACAAACTCATCCTCCCGATCGGTGGTCCGAGCTTATGAGCCAGATTGCTTCGAGATCTGACGTGGGGTCGGGGAGTGGCGCTGGCGGTAGTGGCGGAGGCGGTAGTGTTGATCTTGACGAGGAGGGCTCGGATCATGATGATGATGACGAGTAGATCGATGGAGGTATATTTACGGGTTATTTTGTGTAGATGTATAAACCCGCTTAGACTATGCTTTTGATCATCTCATCCTTATGTTGGCCATTGTACACTTTGAACATTTTGGTGACTTGAACATTGGTGATTTAGCAACTTTTGTGTATGTTTAACCTAGATGCGTATTTAATATCACCCGTTTTGTATAATTTGTAACTTTTTAGCGATTATATATATGATTCAGTCATTATGAGTTGTTTTGGGATATCGGCATATTGGTTTAGAGGTTTTGGTTGAAAACAACAGGTGCAGGTTATGTAAAATTTTTCCGGGAAATTTTCCGGAAAAATTTTGGGAAATTGCTAAAATGCTGCAATATTGTGGCATATGTGATACATTTTGGCGACGCCTAGTCGTCGGCAATATATAAACATATCATATATCTACATACTTTCCCGACGACCTGTCGTTGGTAAAGTGAAAAAACTAACATTTTTGCAATATTTTCCCTACGCCATGGCGTCGGGATAATAAGTGGCATAATGCAAGTTTAATACGATCCCGACGCCATGGCGTAGGGAAAATATTACAAAATGTTAGTTTTTTCACTTTACCAACGACAGGTCGTCGGGAATGAATGGTATAAGTTAATCACGTTTTAATTTTGCTAATTAATTACATAATTAGTAATATGGTGCCGACGACGTGTCGTCGGCAACATATGTTTTCTACCAAAAAAACTTTGACCAGAAAACGATGTGGGACCCACGTTGGCGTCGGGAAGGTTTATTTTTTGTCGTCGGGAAGGACTTTCCCTACGAGGCTCAGCCGACTAACTGTTGGCTATGCCTTGTCGTCGGGAACGAACGATGCCTACGCCACGTCGTCGGGAAGGTGTTGGAAAAGTCGTAGGCGGAAGTGTCGATTGTACTAGTGAATATAGCATTTTGAGCACAATGGTTGTGGTGGTGATGGCGACGACCGGAAAAGATGGTAGTGGGAAATGATATTGTTTCCATTGCTTGTGAAAGTGAGTATATATTGTGTGTTCGGGAGTCCAATATTTTTATTATGAGGGTCGGATGTATATATAGGGAAATATTTTTGGGTTCAAAAGTAAAGTATAGAGTACGTGTGTATGGTATGTTTGCTCTTCAAGTCTTCATTATTTTTTGTTGAAAAGAAATTACGGCTAAAACGTGTAAGAATAATAAAATATTAGTTGCACACTTGCACTCAAACGTTTTCGCGTGCAATTTTGCTTAAACAAATATCATACTGATCCTTTTGTATTAATTAATAGACTGTCCATTATAAGCTTACTTTTTACATTTATTTATTCGGATTATAAGCTTTACTTTTGTCGTCTTGTCTTTGTTATTGCGATCTTCCTCTCTTGCACTTATATATCTATGTTTTTTTTACCCCTTTTTGGGTGAAAATCATCAAATAGTAACCAAGTTTGAGATTTGTTCTAATTTGATACCTCAAACTTCATATCAACTATAAAAACCATCAAAGTTTCAAAACTGTTTCATTCTTATGTAATTTTTATGTTAGAGTGACTTGAATGGAACACTTTTCAAACTTGGTTACTATTTTGTGGTTATTGTTTATGTTTAGTCATGCATTAACGGGTTGTACATAAAGTTGGTTGAAATTAGTTGAATTCAGATGATGGGTGTTTAAAATTAATGTACAACATGTTAATGCATAAATTGGTACTTTAAGCACAGTAATTTTAGAAAATTACATAAGAATGAAACACTCTTGAAAGTTTGATGGTTTTTGTGATTAGTAGAAAGTTTGAGGTATCAAATTAGAACACTCATGAAACTTGATTACTATTGGGTGACATATTCCCTTTTTTTACCTGTACACTTTTATTTGTCTGAGGTAAAATTAGAAGCAGTCTCGCTATTTTCAGCTTTATCCTCAGATAGTGGTAGAATATGTAAATGTTTACATTTTATCTCTTCATACTCCGCCCTACAAGATTAGGTATGTTGTTGTTGTATTCGGATTGTATCCGAAATACGAGGAATTGAGGGTATAATTGCATGCATTACAATATTCTCAATTTAATTACCACGTTGTTTATTCTGTGTGCACTTTTAAAGAAGTTTCAATCACTTTCAAATTAAAAATTTCACGTCGTTTTTAGATATCCTAATTTTGTAACTCACTTACTGCTATAACAGTCAGGTAGTTACATATTCGTTGTACCCATATTAGTTCATAATTTTTCTTGATTATTTCTTATTGTTTACGGACTATATATAATTGTTCAACGCAACATTCTAAACATACTTTTGTATGAGAAGAAATTAGTAGTTAGAGGAAATCGATGTTCATGGTTCAATTCGAGTTAATACAAATATAGTAGAGAAGAAATGGATGCAGAAATAAGCATTCATCCTAAAGTAGGGTGCTTCAAAGCCAATCCTACCGGTAAGTTAATTAAGGCTTGAGAGTCTCACGAGAGGTTTTGGAAATCAAATATCGTAAATTGTAGTTTCCTGACGCCAGCCACTCAAGTTATGAAATCAAGAACAGATCGATCATTAGTGAGTTACGGGACTCAATGGGTGTAAACAATAATCTTTGCTATATAATTGACCTTTGTACACAATATATGGCTCAAGTGTCGTGTGATCCATGCACATTGCCGGCAATTTTTCTATGATCGTACTTCTCAAATTATGACAACGCTTTTATTTTTTGGCACTAAAAGTCGTTGACCGTGTATCTTGTTTATAATTTCACAATGAATAGAAGGTCCAGTTTATTTTAATTAAGATTGTTTAAAATATGTCGTTATAATATTATCTTTTTACAGTTAAGTAAGTTTTAACTTTTAGCCATCACCAAATGACCTAATCGTAAAGTATTTTATTTTCTCATAAAGAGATTCACAGTTCAAGCCTTGTTAGCAGGGCCGGCTTTAGGGGAGTGCAAGAGGTGCGATTGCACAGGGCTACCGCTTGACGAGGGCTGCCAAATTTCATGCACTTCTATTATATATATGAACACAATACGAGACTCGGGGTTAATTAATTCATACACTACTTATACATATGTATAGTATGTGTGTGTTTGAGGGCCTCTTTGTGGTAATGGCACGGGGCCACTGAAACCCACGAGACGGCCCTGTTTGTTAGGTGTGTAAATTTTGATGGTCAATAAATGGCCAAAAGCTGTATCAGGATTAACCCGGAGAAGCCGCGCACATTTGAATAAAAAGAGCTCGTCTTTTTCGTATATATAACCTAAACAGAAAAAACGTGATATGTGTACCCTTTTTCAGGTAAGCAAGTTTCATTATTTATTGTTGTTTATGATTCTTTAAATATATTTTCAAATTATAAAGCACATTAAACGAATAACCCAACATTGTTATTTTAAAACAAATAAACTCGTTACGAGACAGAATTGTGAAAACGAATTCACAATGAATCACGATAGACAAACAAATATTATAATAGTTTTTTTTGAACGGCAACAAATATTATAATAGTTGTATCAAGCTTTTCCACACATTAGGAGATAAACTCATGTTTAGTTGAGGACTTTACTGTTGATTTATTAGATGTTGTTTTGTAACATAGATTCATCCCCCTTAGTAGTTTGTTCCTTTTATTTTTTGTTTCATTTATTTCCGTCTTTCACAAGGTGATAAATTACGGCTGAAATATACATTCATATTTAATAGCATAACATGCTATATAAGCCAAGATTGAAATATTGAATGATTATAAAACAAATATAACTCATATTTCACACGAAATAATTAGAGTACGCGGTGTAGCACCGCAAGTTATCCGCATATTATAGAGCCAATACGATACCTATAACTTTCCTATAACCATTATCTATATTTCTATATTACTCTATAATGCATTTAGGCCTTTTAAAATTAGAAGGCTTAAAAATTCACACTTTTTTACTTGCTTATTATGGAAAGAGTTTTTCTAACAAAAATTAAGATAAGGAGCTCCAATCATGAGATGACATGTGTCACTTCTTAACAAACTCCAAGCCTAACTTCTAACAAACTCCAAACCTAACTCCTAACCACTAAAAATTAAGATAAATAGCTCTAATTATAAAATGACACGTGTCATTTCTCAACTAAAAATTCACCTTTATTTTTAAATTAAAATATCTTTTTATCTACTTATTTTTTTTATAATCTAATTTCACCATATTTTCTAAAATTTTATGCTCTTTAATTCAACATCCATTTTGATATATTTTTATGAGTTTTTAGTTTTTATATTTTTAATGGGTTTATTTTATTTTAATTCAAAATTTTACAACTTTAACTTTTATTTCATTTATTTCAATCAATATAATCTTGATTCGTCAAAATCATATACTTTTGGGGTAGTGTTTGACGCGTAAGAGATTGCGAGGGTATTTCTATATGCGGGAATAATGATGTCGCGGGAAAACTACGGGAAATTTACGGGTAACCCAAACAAACACTTACAACTAACACATATACATTCGAAGTGTTGTGAAACGAATTCACTAAACGGGTAAGCAAACACATATAACTATACTTATCGCCGCCGCTGTGCGCGGGTACCCGACTAGTAACTGTAATGTGTGTTTGTGTTATAGGTTTTGCACCATTCAATCATATAACGAGAGTTATGCGTGTGTTTTGTTTGTTTTTTGTTTTTTTTTTCAGTGTAGATTTAAATAAAAATTTGTGAGTCAAGTGTATCTATAACCAAGGTTGTAAATATCGCTCGGCAGTACCGTGGCGGTCGATCCCCGCCAAGCGTCATATCTGTAATGGCGGCGATATGACGGCGCCATGGCGGAGACCATAAATTATAAAGGAATTTATTTTAAAAAATAAATATTAGCAATATTAATGTTTTTGTTTTTTTTTTAATTATATATTTTTTGTTATATAACTATAATTATTCTGATTTGTTCCCCAAATTAAAACAAAATCAAGAAAATCAAAGTTGACCGGCGTGAATAAGAAAAAAAAAAAAAACTCTAGATCGGGAAGTTGACCCGCGTGAATCTAAAGAAAAAAAACCTTATATCTGAAGTTGATCGACGTTGACCACCATTGACCGACCCGCCACCATGGCCGATTTTGACCGCCATGCTCCGATTTTGACCGAAACCGATAAGTTAGACCGATTTGGAAAATTTCGTGGGGGTGGACCACCGCCAAGCGTCATAGCGCCGTCATATCGACCGCCATGACCGATTTTTACAACACTGCCTATAACTAGAGTTATACTAACGATAGTGTTTTTCGGGTTTTGTATTATATCAATGTTATAGGTGAAATGCTAATGTGACATGCGAATAACGTACGAATAACAAGCACTGTACCTAACACTCTTATAAATGTGCGATGATGTACGAGACAAAATGATTGCCAAATGTTGTGTGAAGTCAAATAATAAAAAAGAGTAAATTACAAATTTCGTCTTTATGATGTACATTTTTTATCACCTTTTGTCCTTGAACATTAATTACATCGTCTATCCTAGTGGTTGGCCATTTCTAACGAATTGATTTTTTGACTAAATGGTTATTACTCTATATACTATAGAGCAAGACAACATTGTTTGCACATTAATTGCTAAGTTTCGCAATTTGGCAAAAACAGTCCCTGAAGTTTAGGTGTCGTTACAAAGTAAGTCCTGTAACATTAATTTAACTTTTCAAGTTGGCAAAAATAGCCCCTAAGGTTTAAGTGACGTTGCAAAGTAAGTCCTCTAGCATTAATTGTTATCTATAGCAATTTGGCAAAAATAGTCCCTATCCAAATTCACGTCTACAAAAGCAATCCCGCTGCATCGCGCGGGTTTCCACACTCGTTAGTTTCTACCCGTTAAGTCCAACCAAACAAGGGTATCTATGTCTTTTAACAGCTTCATCTTCAACCTTTATACTTCTTTTTCCAGATTTTCTCTTTCTTCCTTCAATTTAAATGTGATATACTGTTCAAACTTCTTTTTCCATTTTTTTTTTTTTTTTTTTTTTTTTTTTTTTCGTTCGTTTCGTCATGAAGCAAAAATCATACCAAATAAAAATTCAAAATAAACTAAGATCATAACAAACAAACATAATCAAGAACTCTGTTGGCGTATATGTCCGGAAGACATGCAGTCCGGCAACATCGCTGGCCGAACGACATTGTCTAAACCGTCCGGACGTCAAATAACAGTATCCAGTTTCTAAGGGATTCTCACCACGTGGCCTATCAACTAGGGTGGCTATAGGCTTGCAAGCAGGTAATATAGGTCTGCACAAAAAGTGTATCTACAGTAACGAAGGTACATAGTTGGGGTAGTATAAATACCCCAACACATTTAATGTTTCGTAATAAATACACACACTTACATCAACCACTGCATTTATTACCATCTTTACCCTCCAGCTTACTTTCACGCCGGAGCTTGGTCCTGGACACCGTCCAGGGCAGGGCTAACGTGTGTTGCTTATTGTGCAGGAAGGAACACTTATTTCCTCCGACATCGTTGATTGAAGTCGAACTCTCCAGCCTAACCGGATAGCGGGAATTTGCTTCAACAAATTGGCGCCATCCGTGGGACACGTTATTCATTCTACCAGAGAATTGGATGGCAGGTTCGCAACCACCACCTCCGCCTGAACCCAACTCCCCTCCGGAAAACATAGGCGGGAGTGGAGTCTTCAATAGGTAAACCTCCGGAATACCGGAGCAACTACAAGCCCAGATGGCATCTTTAGAGACCCTCCTCAGGAAGTACAATGCAACCGGGCCCGGAGTCATCAAGCCTATCCGGCTCTCTTTCGAAGAAGAAGACGAGCAAAAGGAGGGTGCTGAACCAAACCCAAAGGATGATCTCAGCAAACCCCATAAAGAAATTGCTCGATCACCCTTTACACGAAGAATAGTAGAGTTTGCTGGCCCGAAGTACATCATGCCCACCAATCTAAAACTATACGATGGCTCGGCTGACCCGGACGATCATGTCAACCGCTTCGTGGGAGCAGCGAATCAAGGAGAATGGCCAATGCCGGTGTGGTGCCGAATGTTCCAGCAAACTATGGACGGGGCGGCACAGGGCTGGTTCAGCAATTTGGAGCCGGGTAGCATTGACAATTGGGACGAACTCAGGGAGCAATTTACCGTCAGGTTTGCTCTACGACAAAAAAACCTGAAAGATCCTACAGAAATCACCCGGATTGTCAGACATGCTAACGAAACACTACCGGCCTTCAAAGAACAGTGGACCGACGAGGCCAGTCGGATACCAGGGGTTCCCGAACTCATGAAGATATCAGCGTTCATGAATGCTCATCGGTGCCCTGATTTGGCTAAGAAGTTCTCTGATCAGGTCCCAAAATCTGTGAAAGAAATGATGACCAGGGTAGACGATTATATCCGGGTGGAATAGGCTTATAAGAACACCGAGCTGCCAAGGGGAGAAACCCATGACCTATCCCGGAAGCCAAGCAGTCAAGTCTCAAGAGATAGGAATCTCAGGGGAGGATTCAATGACAGGAAGAGGGGCGACCGACGGCCTTGGGAAAGGAATGATTCTCGACAGAGAGAAGTCTTCTCCCCTTATGTCTCTCCAAAAGCCGAAGCACGACCCCGAAATGAATTCAGACGCAACGACTTCAATAAACATGATGGTTCTCGGATCTTGCTCTCCGGCCTTACTAAACAGCCCAAAGAAATACTTTCCACCGAACACCACCTAAACTTACCCCCACCACCCCCGTTACAAGGGAAGCCAAGCAAAGAAAATGAGGATCGGTTCTGTGAATATCATGGAGAAAGAGGCCATCTCACCAATGACTGTTATCATTTAAAAAGGCAATTGGAACTGGCCCTTGAATCAGGGAAGTTAGATCACTTGGTTAAGAATGTCCAGCAAAAAGGAAAGGAAAGGCCGAGAGGTCACAATGGAAAAGGAAAAGTGATCAACATGGTCCGTCAATACTCGGAGGATCGTAAAAGAAAGGGCAGGTTCTATGATGAAGACTGGATGAATATCCCTATATCCTTCCCCCAGATAAATACGGACGACCTGTCTGACGAGCCGTTAATCGTGGAGGCCGAAATAGAAGGATATTTTGTAAGGAGGGTGTTCGTAGATGAAGGCGCATCCGTCCAAGTCATGTATGAACATTGTTTCAGGAACTTTTGTCCTTCCATCCAATCCCGGCTACAAGGAACTAGTTCTCCGTTGGTAGGATTTTCTGGCGAAGTCATCCGGCCGATAGGGAAGATAGGACTAGAGGTACGCATGGGGGATCATGGCCTGTTCCGGACGGTGATGATGACGTTCACGGTAGTGAAATCGCCTTCTCCCTACAATATAATACTGGGCCGAACGGGTCTCAAAGAATTAAGAGCCATACCCTCTACCATCCATGCAATGATGAGGTTCCCCACTCCGGAAGGGATAGCTACTCTGATCGCCAAAAGAGCGGTAATCATGGAATGTAGGAGATTCGAGGAAGGGCAGGACCCTCGGAGAAGCTGCTCTTCCGAGAGGGAAATAGAAACTTGGGATCAAGAAACTCAAGAAGGTCAAGAACAAACGGAAGACATCCTAGTTAACGCAGCCTACCCAGAGCAACGAGTAACCATAGGAACCAAGTTCTCGCGAGAATGCCGGAGGCAAATAATCGAGATCTTGAGGAAGAACAAAGATATTTTTGCCTGGGAGCCGGCAGACATGACCGGGGTGCCAAGACGCCTCATGCAGCACTCTCTCTGCGTGAACATCTCCGACACACCGGTGGCCCAAAAAAGGAGAATATTCTCGCGAGAAAAGAACCAAGTGATCAACAGAGAAGTGGAGGAATGGGTCAAGGCCGGCATAGTCCGCCCGGTAAGGTACCCGACATGGATATCCAATCCTGTGTTGGTTAAGAAATGTGACGGAAGCTGGAGAATGTGTATTGACTTCAAAAATCTGAACTCCTCATGCCCCAAGGATTACTATCCTTTGCCGGAGATAGATTGGAAGATTGAATCCGTCATGGGGAATAAGTATAAGTGCTTCCTTGACGCCTACAAGGGTTATCACCAAATCCAGATGAATAGGGACGATGAGGAAAAAACGGCATTCTACACAGACCGAGGAACATACTGCTATACGAAAATGCCATTCGGACTGAAGAATGCTGGGGCAACCTATCAACGATTGGTAGACTTCGCTTTTCAATCACAGATAGGGAGAAATTTGGAGGCATATGTGGACGACATGGTCATAAAAAGCCGAACAGAACGAGAAATGATCGCTGATATCGCGGAAACCTTTGACAACCTTAGGAAGATAAACATGAAGTTGAACCCGCGAAAGTGTTCTTTCGGGGTGGAGGAAGGTAAATTCCTCGGCTATATGGTGACATCGGAAGGAATAAGGGCCAACCCAAGGAAAACAAAGGCTATAATGGAGATGAAATCTCCGGAAACCTTAAAAGAAATGCAAAGCCTGAGTGGGAAGCTTGCAGCTTTAAATAGATTCCTATCAAAGTCGGCGGAAAGAGCTCTCCCTTTCTTCGACACGCTAAAGAACATCACTAAAGAAAACAAGGACGAATACCGATGGACGAAGGAAGCCGAGTTGGCTTTTCAGGAGATGAAGAGGTTGATACTCGAATTACCTTCTTTATCCACACCAAAGCCGAAGGAACAACTGTTCATATATCTCTCGGCTTCAATAGGAGCCGTAAGTGCGGTACTCCTGGTAGAAAGAAACGGGAGACAGTTGCCGGTGCACTATGTTAGCCGGACGCTACATGAAGCAGAGAAATATTACGCCCCTATAGAGAAGTTGGCTTTGTGTCTGCTGCACGCATCCAGAAGGCTGAGGAGGTATTTCGAGGATCACCCCATCCGGGTCATAACTGATCAACCCATCAAGCAAATACTGAATAAACCGAAAGTCTCGGGGAAATTAGCCAAATATGTTGTGGAGCTAGGAGCATACAATATCACTTACACCCCTCGCAACGCAGTCAAGGGACAAGTGCTTGCGGATTTTCTAACAGAAGTACCGGTGGAATCTAGATGTAGGAACAGTTCGAACGTGATGGAAATAGAGGAAGGAGAATGGTTGTTATATACAGACGGAGCCTCAAATAGTAAGGGATCCGGAGCGGGTTTAGTTCTCATCAGCCCAGAAAAGGTAGAACTGACCTACGCCCTGTGGCTAAACTTTCCTAGCACCAACAACGAGGCAGAGTATGAGGCCCTGCTAGCCGGCCTAAGGATCGCAAGAAAACTCAAAATCAAGGCTTTAAGCGTGCGGGTAGATTCAAAACTGGTGGCCTGATAACGCTACACGCGTCGTTCGGGGTCAAGGAAACTTCCTTTTCTTCGAGCAAGTTTTATAACACCCTAGGCAGTGAACCTAATCGTTGTAGTGTAGTAATTAGGGTAAGCCACGGGTATTGATATCGTTCTCTAGGGGAATAGGAATGCTAGTAAGGAGTTACTACGCTAAGGTTAAGGTTGAGGAAGATTATTTTTTATCTTGTTATATTTTTTAGAAAATGGAAAGGTACGAATCTCGGGTATTGGATTTGGGGGGGTTGGTATTTCTATCGATTACTCTACTATTATCTAATTATCTAAACTAAGGTTGTGGGAGTCTATGTCTAATTAATGTGTGCTCGTATGATAGTTTAAAGATGTGTTTACTTAGTTTGTATTACTCCTTAATTATCTCCTATTGATGGTTGAGTGTCACGTCTTATTCCTAGTTGCGTTGTGTGTCTAAAGTTGTAGGGTATGCGTTTCTCCCTAACTCTTCGAACTTACCAAAGGGTCTCGTCTACAAACCCACTAGGGATGATAAACTCCTACTCTAAGGCGCTCTTTGGATGGTTTAGCCTACAACTACTCAGGTAAATATATTCTAAGGTTCACAAAGATGAATCAAGCATTAAGTACACAACGAATGACCTATCGCATTACTAGATCATTAATCAACTAAGATAAGAAACAACCAATCAATATTCAATAATTAAGTTTCATACTTCCTAAGCAAACACACAAGTAAATTAGCCGGACATGGAGAACATGCAAGCATACACACAAATAATCAAAGACATAATTGAATTAATGAAGTAAAGACTTATCTTGATGTAAGATAGGGTTTAAAACCCTAAAATACTGTACAAGACACCTTAGGTTCGGTTTTAGGTTTTTACTCCAAAGACTCTCCACAAAAGACTAAAAAATTCGGATTCTATATATAAGATTACATATGCGACGGCGTCACCTTATGTTTAGTGACGCCGTCGTGTCGCCGTCATTAGGGTTTCGTCTTGGCCACGTTAACCTTGCGACGGCGTCACCTTATGTTCGTGACGCCGTCCTCTTCAGCTTCTGACGTCGTCTGGATTGCATCTATGCCGTCTGAGTAGCGACGGCCTACTCTTTCACAACTAGACGTCGTCGCTTGTAAATACGAGTTTTGGGTTCTGGCCCGTCACAATAATTTTGGGACGGCGTCAGAATGTAGCACCTGACGCCGTCGCCTTCTACTTTCAGCAACTGTGAGTGTCTCGATTTTGACTTTGGCCATTTTCTTCATATATTCGCGCCTTTTCGTCCAAATAAGTGCCATTCCAGCATTTTGCCTTCAAGAGACCTAAAAAGTGAAAAGGAACGATATTAAGCAATAACGGATACAAAAGTGATCAAATAAGGACTAAAACGACCCCTCAAAATGGTACCTTTTAAAACCTTATCATGGCCAGTCAGATAAATGGGGAATTCACAACCACCAAGGAAAGCATGCAGAAGTACTTAGCCCAAGCAAGGAAATACGTATCCGGCTTCCAAAACTTTAAGATTCGCAACATTCCGAGGGCCCAAAATCAGAAGGCGGATATATTAAGTAAACTAGCATCAGTGGCCTTCGATCACCTGACCAAAAAAGTGCTCGTAGAAGTCTTGGAAAGGCCGTCAAGAGATGAAGAAGTAGTTAATACCATTGTAGAAGAGGAAACGGACAACTGGATGACACCGATCATCAAGTGTCTGGAAGAGGGTGTGTGGCCGGAGGATCCCAATGAGGCTAGAAGCTTAAGAATGAAGATTCCGCAGTATGTTATGGAAGAAGGTGTCCTCTTTAAGAAAGGTTACTTGGTACCGATGATGAGATGTGTAGGTCCGTTACAGGCAAATTACATAATCCGGGAAGTGCATGAGGGCTTCTGTGGGATGCACGCCGGACCGAGGACCGTCGTGGCCAAGCTTATGAGGCAAGGATATTATTGGCCTACCATGCACAGGGATACCCGAGAAGAAATCAGGAAATGTAACTCTTGTCAGATACACTCTCCGGTACCCAAACTACCCAAGACGCCACTGACGTCCATCATGTCCCCGTGGCCCTTCTACCAATGGGGAATGGACGTGTTAGGCCCCTTTCCGGAAGCACCCGGCCGCATCAAATATGTGATTGTGGCAATTGACTATTTTACTAAGTGGATAGAAGCGAAGCCGTTAGTCAAGACGACGGGCAAAGATGTCATAAAATTTGTGTACGAAAATATTGTATGCAGGTATGGTTTGCCGAGGATCATAGTCACTGACAATGGAACCAATGTCGTGAATGACCCATTCAAGAAATGGTGCGAGGGGTTAAAGATCAAACAAATAAACACAGCTGTTGCGCATCCGCAAGCTAATGGACTGGTAGAACAGGCAAACCAAAGCCTGATGGATGGGATAAAAACAAGGTTAGGAAGGGAGAGAGCGGGATGGCTAGATGAGCTGCCCAACATTTTATGAGCGCACCAGACGACTCTCAAAACATGCAACGGAGAAACCCCTTTCAGCCTGACGTATGGCAGTGAGGCTGTAATCCCAGCGGAAATAGGGATGCCCACACACCGGACGATGATGTTCCGGGAAGATCAGAATGAGGAACAACAACGCCTGAATTTAGAACTCTTACAAGAAAGAAGGGAAAACGCTGCCATCCAGGAAGCTAAATACAAGACGCAAGTTGAACAATACTACAATCGGAGAGTTAAGCCAATGAATTTCAAAATAGGGGATTTTGTCTACCGAAAGAATGAAGCAAGCCGGGTGGAAAATCAAGGAAAGTTAGGACCTAATTGGGAAGGGCCCTATCGTATAATAGGAGCAAGTGAGAATGGCTCTTATAAGTTGCAAACAATGGAGGAGAAGGAGGTCCCCCGGACCTGGCACGCTATAAATCTTAGAAATTGCTTCTTATAGTTGCTATTGTGACAGGAATCCTATTGTCATTGTGTAACCCGAAAGGACTATGTATGATCAATTAAATGATGAAAGTTTCCCTGCAGTGGGGAAACAATTTTCCAAAACTGATGTGATAATATAACGATTCCGACGGCTGGCCCCCGTCGAGTATGAAAAATAACAACCAATGTGATAATACAGCGATTCCGATGGCTGGCCCCCGTCGAGTATGAGAAGTAAAAACTAATGTGATAATATAACGATTCCGATGGCTGGCCCCCGTCGAGTATGAAAACATAAAAATACCCAAGTGATGGATGCCCTCAAATTTCATGAGGATGCCCGGAAACCGGATGCACGGCCTACACGGCCAGATGCCCTTAGAATAACCTAAGGAAGACATCTACCCAAGTGATGGATGCCCCCTAACTTCATGAGGATACCCGGAAAATGGATGCACGGCCTACGCGGCCGGATGCCCTTAGAATAACCTAAGGAGGACATTACGAAACCAAAAGAGAGAAAGAAAAGGCAAAAGGAATACATGTCAAGCAAAAAAGAGATTCATTCACAAAACTAGTTAATGGTAAACAAACATTGTTAATTATTACAATGACATTATACGAATAATTGTTCACAAAATACAAGTCCTAAGAATGTCCGGACTTAAGCATTCTCCTCCGCAGCATCTACCGGAGTCTCGGTGGTATGAGGAGCCTCGGATGGGCCGGGCGTGTCCTTTCTGACAGGAACCTCCGGCTCGAGGTTCATTAGATCCCCCAAGGGCAAACGGCAAGAGTCGGCAAGCTTCTGAATAAAGGGATACTCAGCTTCAAAGAGCTTGTCATATTCAGCCCTCCACAAGTTCGGAGCATCCCTGTTGACCTTCCGGATCTTTTGCAAAGCAGCCTCCGTCTCTTCCTCAGTCCTATTCACCTTGGCCCCAGTCACAAACCCTGCTTGGTAGGTCAAGCTGTACACTTTAGCCATACTCTTTTTGTACTCGACGCTCCCAAACAACCGACGAACAGCCGAAGGCAATAACATCCGGACAACATTCTGCTTAACCACCTCGCTTTGAGCAACCTCGGCCACCAATTTGCCGTTTTCCACTTGCAGAGCGGCTAGAGATTGGTCTTTGACAGCCAACTCACTTTCCAATTTCCTTATTTTTTTGGCCTGAGCACTGGAAGTCTCCATCCACTCATTTCGGTCCCGAGTTACCCTGTCAACCTCTTCCTCCAAATCCTTCTCTCTACCGGCACTGGCTTTCAGATCAGAGTCTAGTTTCCTCAACCCCTCCGTCAACCTTTCATTCTCACCTTTGGCGGCAAGGAGTTTCTCTGCAAGCCCCTGGCAACCTTTGTGAGCTTCGTTCAAGTAAAAGTAACCGTTAGAGAGATCCCTGAACCTCCTTAGCAATTCGCCCTAGGCTATCACACTTTTCCCAAAATCTTCGTACGCCCGGCGAATGAGATCAATATTGTTTATGATAATGCTACACGCGTCGTTCGGGGTCAAGGAAACTTCCTTTTCTTCGAGCAAGTTTTATAACACCCTAGGCAGTGAACCTAATCGTTGTAGTGTAGTAATTAGGGTAAGCCACGGGTATTGATATCGTTCTCTAGGGGAATAGGAATGCTAGTGAGAAGTTACTACGCTAAGGTTGAGGTTGAGGAAGATTATTTTTTATCTTTTTATGTTTTTTTTTTAGAAAATGAAAAGGTACGAATCTCGGGTATTGGATTTGGGGGGGTTGGTATTGCTACCGATTACTCTACTATTATCTAATTATCTAAGCTAAGGTTGTGATAGTCTATGTCTAATTGATGTGTACTCGTATGATAGTTTAAAGATGTGTTTACTTAGGTTTTACTACTCCTTAACTATCTCCTATTGATGGTTGATTTGTCACGTCCTTATTCCTAGTTGCGTTGTGATTCTAAGGCTATAGGGCGTGCTTATTTCCCTAACTCTTTGAAATTACCAAAAGGGTCTTGTTTACAAATCCTCTAGTGATTTATAGACGCCTACTCTACGGTTGTCCTTGAATACTTTATCCTACAATTACCTAGATAATTATATTCTAAAGTTCACAAAGAAATTTCAAGCATTAAGTACACAACGAATAATCTAGCGCACTCTAGATCATTAGTCAACTAAGATAAGTATCAACCAATCAATATTCAATAATTAAGTTTCATATTCCCTAAGCAAACACACAAATAAATTAGCCGGACATGGAGAACATGCAAGCATACACACAAATAATCAAAGACATAATTAAATTAATGAAGTAAATACTTATCTTGATGTATAATAGGGTTTAGAACCCTAAAATACTGCACAAGAAAGCCTTGGTTCGGTTTTAGGTTTTTACTCCAAAAGACTACACACAAAAACTGAAAAATTCGGATTCTATATATAAGATTACATCTGCGACGGCGTCACCTTATGTTTCGTGACGCCGTCGTGTCGCCGTCATTAGGGTTTCGTCTTGGCCACGTAAACCTTTCGACGGCGTCACCTTATGACTGTGACGCCGTCCCCTTCAGCTCTGACGCCGTCTTGGTTGCATCTAGGCCGTCTGAGTAGCGACGGCCTACTCCTTTAGAACCTGACGTCGTCCCTTGAAAACATGCAATTTCGCCTCTGACCCGTCGCAAAATTCCTTCCCGACGGCGTCGCAGATATGCAGTGACGCCGTCGCCTTATGTTTCAGCAGCTTTGAGTGTCTCGATTCTGACTTTGGCCATTTTCTTCGTATATTCGCGCCTTTTCGTCCAAATAAGCATCATTCCAGCATTTTGCCTTCAAGAGACCTAAAAAGTGAAAAGGAACGATATTAAGCAATAACGGATACAAAAGTGATCGAATAAGGGCTTAAATGACCCCTCAAAAAGGTACCTTTTAAAACCTTATCAAATATCCCTACACTTGGTATTTGCTTGTCCTCAAGCAAATGTGCTTTTAGCCAATTAATTTATAAGTTAGGGGTCATGAAGCATCCATTCAAAACGGTCCACAACACATATAAGCCCCGCAAAAGTCATAACAAGCACGGAAATTACATACTAGCACCTCACATGGGGTGTTTGGATACTCACATCTCTCTCGGGTGTATATATGAAATATAACAAATCGGAAATGGAAGATAAACACTCATTAACTGGTCCTAGTACATAGATTACCATAGGCTTGAGAATAGATCAAACCTCCATCGCTTTGGCATAAGCACCTAGGAAAGACTATCAAAGAGGTCTTTAAGGGGTTGTAACGTTAGGCTTACGGTAGGGAAATAAGGGTTTGGTGGGATAGGCTATATAGTGGTGGATAGTCAAAAATCTCTATGTTGCAAGTATACGAAGAATGGCGTTGCTAAGCCAAGACTCGACACTCTAAAACTCTAGGCAACGAAAATAAACAAACATAATTTAAAAGATAGATGTAGGATGGTAGCCCGTATGTTTTTTTTTTTTTTTTTTTTTTTTTTTTTTTTTTTTTTAATCATACACTTTTACTCTACCATCCTCTACGGTACATCAAAATGATAGGGATTTATAGACACATCCCTACACTTGAGTTTTTATTACTCTAACACTAATTTGACCCGAATTGAAAAGATCAAAACACTTGGAGTACATTATTATGCAAACAAAGGGAATTTGAGTTTAACGTTCTCTTTCCTATGTTTCATAAACTTTAACTTTTCCCATGAATCCCAATCATCCCAAAACTGTATACAAAGGATATGACTCGACTTAGCAACTCATGCAAGCAACCAGATAATTGAACTAAGGATTTTGGGTGATAACATAAATTTGCACTAAAAGTGAGTGCAATAAAGGTAGGCTAAGGCGATTTGGGTGTGTATTTGGGGGTGGGGTGTAAACAATGCTCTTCATTGATATTCCGGAAAAACCGAAACATCACGAGAACCGCGAAAAGGATAGGCTCTGAGGGGTTAACTAGGGGTATCGTGTACTAAAGATGAGTACAGCGCAAAGGGTGTGGGGGAATTACTCAACCGATATGGAAGAAGTAATTATATTACAGGTATCAAACAAGGGTTTATCCTAATGCCTCTTATCATTTAGTTATTCCTAACTACACAAGTGTAGTCTCACTAGCGATCTCGGAATGCATCACAAAACAAGTTCTAGAATCTAATATACTACCGGTTCACACTCTAAGCATTAAAGATGAATGCTTTAATTCCTACTAATCTAAGGGCGATCCTCACATTTTGGGTGGAATTTAGGTGGTAAGGGTTTTTGTGCTAGTCATGCAACTTCCTATCCATGAGACGCTTTTGTTAAGACTAATGGCCCACTCTTATACGTCATGAAAAAAAATTTTAAATTTGGCTAAAATTACCCTAACCTACATTTTCTCATGGTTTATTACACAAATACACTTGGACAAAGCAAATAGTCAAGGATAAGCATAGTTTCAAAGTTCCCGTTTATTTTCCCTCCCTACACTTAAACTGAACATTGTCCCCAATGTTCCCCGAAAGTATCAAAGTTATGATAATAGAAGGTAATTAAAAACGAAAGAAACTAATACTCCCCTGATTAGCTCGGTAGGATCCGTAAAAAGTGGTGGTTAAATCTTTTCCAAGAAGAGTTTTTGCGTGAAAGGCTCCTTCCAAACTTGTGTAACTTCTTCTTGACAAACTAAACCTGCACACTAGAAGAAAACAAACGAAACCTTCGCGTAAAATCGGCGGTAATAGTATACATAAGACTCGATTTAAACTAGGATATAATGCTTGTAGAATGGATGTTTACAGAATTTGTTTTGAAAGTTAAGATCTGGAAAATTCCAAAATTTTACAAGTAGCTCAGAAAACGAGAAAAAGTAAGCTGAAGTTTTTATTCCTTCCTGACGCCGTCAGGTTTCAATCCTGACGCCGTCAGGTTATCCTGACAAAAACTGGTCTGCGATTTTCTGGAAAAAATTCTGGAAAATTTACATCTTTAGAATCTGGAAAAACTTCTGCAAAAACATCCATTATGACTCGATACAAGCATTTGACTCGAACAAACAAACATATATATCTTTTAGTTAATTGTTATTCTCATGTTCACGTTTCTTATGAAAACGTGTGTAATCCTCCCTACACTTATCCTTTATGTAAAATACCTTTATATGTAATTAAGACGAGGTTAAAAACAAAATAAAGCATTTTTTACAATTTCAAACATGAGGACAAACAATTAATAAAAGATATATGACACTAACGAGCAAACAATTAAGCATGGGTTGCCTCCCACGAAGCGCTTTTCTTTATTTAAGAGTCTTGTAGCTAGACTCGAAGTCCTACCCCTACGTTTTTGCATCACCGCCCTCTTGACGGTCTCTATCGGGGGGTTCCATGTTGTAGAAGTGTCCCATGATACTTCTTTCTAAGAGTTCACCCTCTCCCCACTCGGTCCTATATTTCGGTCATAAATTCAAACAATCTTTATAGAACCCGAAAAGCTTAGCCATAACATAATCTACTCCCTTTTCCCTATCCTTATCATTCCTGTAATAGACCGACAGTTTAAGTTCCTTTTCATCATTGGAGAGTGATGAAAACTTCTCAATCTTAAACGGCATTTGGTAGGCTACGTCGTCGGTCTCATCCTTGAATCGCACTACTCCTAACGATGGGTCATAGGTCATCCCGGTGCTTTCTACGAAAGGTTTTCCTAGAATAACGTGGGACAAGCTAGGGTCTATGGCCGTGCTAATATCTTCCACAATTATGAAGTCCGTAGGGAATGTGAAACTACCTACATAGACAGGCAATCCCTTAACTCTACCAAGAAAATTACACTTATCACTAAGATTATCGAGGTCTTGCCTAGTTGGGATAGGCTTCTTCATTATCCAATTGTAATAGGTGCTAGTCATTATGTTAATTGGGGATTTACGATCAATGTAAGCCTTTGCCACAAAAAGGTGTCCTATGCAACATGGTATGTTAAGATTCCAAGGGTTCCCAAACTTGATTCTAGGGCTTTTCCTAACATACATGTGACGGAGGTCACGCACTAAGTGAGGGTGGCAGGATAATTCCTCTTCCGTAGGAAATTTGTTGAAATAGTCGTTGTCTACTTCATCTTCTTCCTCGGGTGTTTCATCATCAACAAATGTTTGGTCTTCTTCGTCATCTGTTTCATCCGGTTCCACTAAGGCAATGGCATTGACGAATTGGACGTGCTTAATAAGCTTGCTTGGATCCTTAATTTCTACACCTGGAGGCTCGGGAGTCGAGATAGCACTAACCTTCCTATCACTATTTATAGCTTTCAACAGGTTGTCTATCTTCCTATCCATCTCGGCTTGTTGATGGTTAAAGTGGTCCGAGAGCTTAGCCATTTGGGTTTCTTGGGACGCAACTATGTTTTGCAACATCCCTTCAATACTCTGTTGGTTAGGACCGTTAGGTGGGGGCCACGAGAAATCATTGGAGGTGAATTCTTTGGTTTGTCCCCAGTAAAAGTCGGGCTTGTTTTTCCATGCCTCCCGGGTTTCATTGAAATTCCTAGGTCCGGGTGTTGTAGGGAATCTTCCTCCCGTTCCATTATTGCGCGAGGATGCGTATTCAACGGAAGCATGTTCGGGGGATAGGGTGCTAGTGCGCGTGTTATGAGGATCACAAAACGGCTCGCACGAAGAGGAAACTTTGTTTATATGGCGCGAGGACTTAGGATTCTCGTAGGAACTCATGAGGAATTTGACTTGATCTTCAAGTTCAATCATCCTACGGTCGGGAGGAGGCAAGGAGATTGCCTTGACGGTTTTGGGAAGTTCACGGGGGTCATCCCAACTTTCGTTGTCATAGAGGGCAAGGTCCTCTATTATTTCCCATGATTCTTCCGCGGTGAAATCACTAAGTTTTCCACCGGCCGCTTGGTCAATGGATCGCTTAGTGGGAAAGTTGACATGATCATAAAAGATTTGGACTTGGAGCCAAAGATCAATGCCATGATGAGGGACTTTATGAAGTAAGTCCTTGAATCGGGTCCATGCTTCGTAGAGAGATTCACCTTGACGTTGTTGGAACATCAAGATGTCATTCCTAAGCTTAGTGGTTCTCCCCGGTGGGAAAAATTGAGCAAGGAAGCGAGAAGTAAGATCATCCCAACTTGAGATGGAGCCGGCGGGAAGTCGCTCAAGCCAATTACTAGCTTGGTCCCGTAGAGAGAATTGGAAGAGACGCAAGCGCGTGGTCTCCCGAGTAGTAGCATCAAGGTCGATGGAATCGACAATTTTGAGGAAATCCCTCAGATGTTGATTTGGATCTTCGGAACGAAGTCCATGGAATGCACATCCGTTTTGCACCAACCGGATGGTGTCGGATCGCAGGGCCGTAGTTTGGGCTTGGTCGGGAAGCTCAATGGTGTTCCTATAACCTAGGTGGTTTGGTCTCGAGTACTCACCAAGAGTACGGGCTCTTGGCGGGTCGTTTGGTGGTGGGTTGATGAGTGGTGGTTGGTTGTCACCTTCCATGGTGAAAAGTGATGGGTGTTACGAACAAAGGTCACGAAGAAGGGGGATAGACTAAGAGAAAGCTAAAAAATGAGAAAAAAGTTTACTTGATATGAATCAAGCAAAGAAACCTAAACGAGGTGGACTACTAACTAGCTATTCTATTCCCCGGCAACGGCGCCAAAAACTTGATAACGCTACACGCGTCGTTCGGGGTCAAGGAAACTTCCTTTTCTTCGAGCAAGTTTTATAACACCCTAGGCAGTGAACCTAATCGTTGTAGTGTAGTAATTAGGGTAAGCCACGGGTATTGATATCGTTCTCTAGGGGAATAGGAATGCTAGTGAGAAGTTACTACGCTAAGGTTGAGGTTGAGGAAGATTATTTTTTATCTTTTTATGTTTTTTTTTTAGAAAATGAAAAGGTACGAATCTCGGGTATTGGATTTGGGGGGGTTGGTATTGCTACCGATTACTCTACTATTATCTAATTATCTAAGCTAAGGTTGTGATAGTCTATGTCTAATTGATGTGTACTCGTATGATAGTTTAAAGATGTGTTTACTTAGGTTTTACTACTCCTTAACTATCTCCTATTGATGGTTGATTTGTCACGTCCTTATTCCTAGTTGCGTTGTGATTCTAAGGCTATAGGGCGTGCTTATTTCCCTAACTCTTTGAAATTACCAAAGGGTCTTGTTTACAAATCCTCTAGTGATTTATAGACGCCTACTCTACGGTTGTCCTTGAATACTTTATCCTACAATTACCTAGATAATTATATTCTAAAGTTCACAAAGAAATTTCAAGCATTAAGTACACAACGAATAATCTAGCGCACTCTAGATCATTAGTCAACTAAGATAAGTATCAACCAATCAATATTCAATAATTAAGTTTCATATTCCCTAAGCAAACACACAAATAAATTAGCCGGACATGGAGAACATGCAAGCATACACACAAATAATCAAAGACATAATTAAATTAATGAAGTAAATACTTATCTTGATGTATAATAGGGTTTAGAACCCTAAAATACTGCACAAGAAAGCCTTGGTTCGGTTTTAGGTTTTTACTCCAAAAGACTACACACAAAAACTGAAAAATTCGGATTCTATATATAAGATTACATCTGCGACGGCGTCACCTTATGTTTCGTGACGCCGTCGTGTCGCCGTCATTAGGGTTTCGTCTTGGCCACGTAAACCTTTCGACGGCGTCACCTTATGACTGTGACGCCGTCCCCTTCAGCTCTGACGCCGTCTTGGTTGCATCTAGGCCGTCTGAGTAGCGACGGCCTACTCCTTTAGAACCTGACGTCGTCCCTTGAAAACATGCAATTTCGCCTCTGACCCGTCGCAAAATTCCTTCCCGACGGCGTCGCAGATATGCAGTGACGCCGTCGCCTTATGTTTCAGCAGCTTTGAGTGTCTCGATTCTGACTTTGGCCATTTTCTTCGTATATTCGCGCCTTTTCGTCCAAATAAGCATCATTCCAGCATTTTGCCTTCAAGAGACCTAAAAAGTGAAAAGGAACGATATTAAGCAATAACGGATACAAAAGTGATCGAATAAGGGCTTAAATGACCCCTCAAAAAGGTACCTTTTAAAACCTTATCAGTTTACCTGCTCCAAAGCCTCCCTCTCAGCCAGAGTGGCAACGTTGTCAATCATCTCTCGGCAAGACCGATATGTATTTATCCGGACGTCGTCGCGGAGACCCCACTAGGGGAGGAAAACATTGGTAGCCTCATCTGCAACGAAAAGCAAAAAGAGATAGTGAGGGAAAAACTTTAATAAGGAGGACATGGACGAAAGTAAGATCAAAGCATACCTGAATCCAACAAAACCCTCTCAATGTGGTCGGGACCGGAGCCACGAGGGGCAGATTGGCCTGGAGGACGACAAAAAATAAAGTTAGCAATTAGAAGTGATAAAATGAAAGAGGTCCGCGTATGTTTCAAATGCTTACCTTCGGAGTTGCGAAAAGGAGTGTTCACCGGAGGAATCGGGCCTCCTTCTTCTTGAGATAATGGCGTCTGTTGCAATTGATCACCGCCTCCGCCTTCATTTTCACCCATCCCTTCCCGAGCCACAGCTACACCCCCACCCTCGGCTGCAACAATGGGCGTCCCCTGCTCAGCGGTGAGGTTTAGATTCGCCTCTTGTTCATTCGGATCAGCTTGGTTTAGGGGATCCGCATTTACCACCGGAGAGCCTGAAGAAAACTGCTCAACAAAACCCGTCCTTCTTTTCTTCTTCTTCTTATTTTGGGCTTTGGATGTGCCCTCGCCACCTTTCCTCTTGGCCACCTCCCTTTCTTTTTTCTCCCTGGCTTCCCTCTCCTTTTTTTTCCCTAGCCGCCACCACATCCGGATCAGCTTCCTCTGCTCTAATGGCTAGGAGGTCCTTAGGGGGGATGGTTTCACCTACCGGAAGGGGATCCGTGGTTCTTTTTGGTACCTCCCGATTTGGGTCAACGGCGGGCCCTTTACTCACCACGGTATCGTCCCATTCGGGGAGCTCAAGATATTCGGACATACTGACAACTGCAAGAAAAAAGATTGTTAAAGACAAAACACAAGATAATAAACACGGCAAAACCTATGGCACAAGACAAATAATTACCATGACCCTCGGCATCCTTTAGAAGAGGCTCGAACCCCGGATTCTTGAAGACCGAAGATAGATGGCACATCCATAACAGACTTATGGTGGGTTTCCTTAGGAAAATGAGGGTACTGCTCAGCTTCTCGGCATCCGGCTCGGAAAAATAGTCCGGGTAAGGATCCGTTATCTTGGAGTCTTTGTGCCTCCAGGCCATGGCATGCGGGATCGCCCTATGGTCAATCAAGAAAAATTTTTCCTTCCAGTGCTTAAGGCCGGACAACACTTCCTTAAAACATTTATAAGCCTTTTTACCCGTTCTACTCTCGAAAGAAAACCAGTGCCCCTGCTTGCACAAACGGTAAAATGCCCGGAACAAGGAGACCCTAGGACGAATGCCCAAACTATAACACCTAATTTCAAAAAGGGTCACTCGGTTCAAACCCAAGGGAACCAACTGGGAAAAATGAACCCTAAAATGTCTAATCACGTTTAGCAGAAAGGTCGAAAAGGGAATCCTAACACCTCCGGTATCCAACTGTTGAGGATATATGCCTATTGTATCCGTTGGGAGTTGGTCCATTGTCATACTATCAGGAGGAAGGCGGGGACGAAGGTCACGGGGAATACCATATTCTATGATTATATTGTCTAGCTCGGATTGTGTCAGCTTAGATGTATAAATATGCATATCGAACTTCGGAACTACCGAAGGTTGGATGGCCTCGGTCGAGATAGGGTTACTCTGTTCTTCGGTCACTTGTTCGGCCATTACTAAAAGGATGCCGGAAGGGATATACAAATAATTACAGGGAAGAACGATACGAACCTTATAAACTCGAAGAAGATATTCCGGAGAGCGAGAGCAATGTAAAAAGTCAGAAAGATGTGTGAGAAAATAACTGTGGTAAAAAGCATTTATATAGGCGGGGAAAGAAACCCTAGCAGGCTGTCAAGTGTCCCATCAGTCAGTAAAAAGAGACGTGGCTCAATCTTGCCCGTCCACGTCAATCTCGGAAGACGGGAATACACGGATGAAAGCCCATTAGACAGTCAGGCCCATCAGAACAGCCCAAAACCACAAATGTTATTAAGGCCCACGGCGAGGCACTTCAAATGGCATATTTTAGGAACATTACATACTCTCAAGTATTGCACCACCGGGTTTCACCCGGTAATCCAATACTGGGGGGGGGGACATGTTGGCGTATATGTCCGGAAGACATGCAGTCCGGCAACATCGCTGGCCGGAAGGCATTGTCTAAACCGTCCGGACGTCAAATAACAGTATCCAGTTTTTAAGGGATTCTCACCACGTGGCCTATCAACTAGGGTGGCTATAGGCTTGCAAGCAGGTAATATAGGTCTGCACAAACAGTGTATCTACAGTAACGAAGGTACATAGTTGGGGTAGTATAAATACCCCAACACATTTAATGTTTCGTAATAAATACACACACTTACATCAACCACTGCATTTATTACCATCTTTACCCTCCAGCTTACTTTCATGCCGGAGCTTGGTCCTGGACACCGTCCAGGGCGAGGCTAACGTGTGTTGCTTATTGTGCAGGAAGGAACACTTATTTCCTCCGGCATCGTTGATTGAAGTCGAACTCTCCAGCCTAACCGGATAGCAAGAATTTGCTTCAACAAACTCAAATTAAAATACATTAAAATCCATATTAAGTAATGGTTGGAATGTTTGTTAACCAGACTAGGGGTTTGGTTTTTTATTTCTTGGTTTAGGTTTTGATGATTAGTGTATTTTGTTGTGGTGTAACTAAAGTGAGGAATCTAAAATTTCAATCAATAAATGATAGGGATATATTGTGTAATTTTGAATGATGTGGGAATTGAAGCAATTAATTAATTTGGTTTATGAATTTGTGTGTTCAATTACATTCCATTTTCAAACAAACAGTATGGTATGCCATCAAGTGGATAACCATATGCATCATACATCGGCAAAAACGAGAATAGTGCTATCTATAAACTATTCCCATTTAGTTAGATGTATGTTAGAGCATTAGGTGTCGTGAAGAGGCTTCACCTCTTTATCACCGTCACGTCACTGCCACATCACTATAACAAACATTCACAACTAACCACAACTAATCCCTCCTCCCACTCACAACAAACCTCAACCTCTTCATTTGGGGCCACCACTTACAACTTAATTTTTTTTCCACGTTTCCAAATAATCTAAATTTATTTATTAAAATAAAAATACAATACAATATATTTTAAAAAAAAGTTATAAAAAAAAAGAAGAATGTAAAACATTATTTATTACAAAGCCCAGCCCACACTTTTTTCATTACTTGCCATCTTCCCCCATTTATAAAAACCTGCACACATACATATTCTCACACACACACGCACACAGTTACACACCCAATTTTAAATCGAATAAAGAAAATAAAAGAGACGCAAACCTATTGTGTGTGTGTCAGGTTTTGGAGCTTGTTGTCCAGACGAAGAGTGGAGTCACGACGAGTGACGGCGAGGTCAGCTGGTGTGGCAGCGAACCTCGACGAACGTCCACGTCGGACGGCGAAGACCCATGGCGAGCCCACATCTAATCCTTTTAGACATATGAATAACATCCAAGTTATTTGCATAAGTGTTTGTGATATGACTAACTAAACGTTATAGAAAGAACAACATGAATGCATAAGAGTGAAGGGTGTCGTCGAGTGTTTTTACTTGTCACATATTTCATGTCATCATTAACTACGCCATCTATCTTTTTTCTTTCTCTTTCACTCGAGTTTTGCAACGCTGTTTTGTCACCGTATATATTTTTCTCTATCTCTTGTTATTAAAAACACCACACGCGTACCCTCAAATTAAAATACACAGAATTTTTCTTTTTCGTACCAATACTCAACAACATTGTGCCACAAGAAGAATTTGAGTCGCCTCGTGTGAAAGGCATGACAGTGTTTGGTGATCTATCACGCAGCAAAAAATGATGCCACACCTTTTTCCGCACCGCCACCCTCCTAACTAATATTGTGTTCTTGAAGTTTTTTAATGAAAAAATGAAGGGAAAGTAAAAAAAACAAATAACCACAAAAAGCAAAGGAACATTAGCAATTTGCAACACTTATCCATAAGAAACTTAATAAAATGATTGTCAACTAGAATAAACAAATTATTTTTTTTAACAGAAAATAAACCAATTACACCAACACAATCACATCATATCTGAAAGAGTAAATTACACCGTTCGTCCTTGTGGTTTGCGTTGACCGCAGGAGTTCGTCCTTTGACCAAAAAAGTTGCACCGTCCATCCTTAAGTGGCAAACGTTATGCATCGTTCGTCCCTCCATCCAACTGGCCCCACCAATTCCCACTAACGTCAGTTAACTCACTTAACACATGAGGGCATATCCGTCATTTCCAAACTCCCCTTTTTCCCGCCTATATTAAAACCCTAGATACTTATGTATCTACCCCACCCACCCACATAATCCTACCTCCAATCGCTTCCACCACCAATTTCAAAACAAAGGGGTTTCTCAAATCAAATCAAAATCATGGTTAGATGTCCTCGTTGCCAATCACTTGCAGTTATGAAAAACATCATGGACAAATAGAAACCCAGGTCGAAGGTTTTATGCTTGTTCCAAAATTGTATGTGTTAATGGTTTAACTTTGTAATTGAACAATATATTGTGTTGAAGATTAACACAATATATTGTTCAATTACAAAGTTAAACCATTAACACATACAATTTGGGAACAAGCATAAAACCTTCGACCTGGGTTTCTATTTGTCCATGATGTTTTCATAACTGCAAGTGATTGGCAACGAGGACATCTAACCATGATTTTGATTTGATTTGAGAAACCTCTTTGTTTTGAAATTGGTGGTGGAAGCGATTGGAGGTAGGATTATGTGGGTGGGTGGGGTAGATACATAAGTATCTAGGGTTTTAATATAGGCGGGAAAAAGGGGAGTTTGGAAATGACGGATATGCCCTCATGGGTTAAGTGAGTTAACTGACGTTAGTGGGAATTGGTGGGGCCAGTTGGATGGAGGGACGAACGATGCATAACGTTTGCCACTTAAGGATGAACGGTGCAACTTTTTGGTCAAAGAACGAACTCCTGCGGTCAACGCAAACCACAAAGACGAACGGTGTAATTTACTCTATCTGAAATTTTAAATCCACCTTTGACCTCATACATGTCCTAACAGGTTATTTTATTCTTACAAACTAATGAAAGTATATTTTAAATACGAAAAAGCAGTCCATGAACTATATATTAATAATTTAATGAACATATCTAATTATTTAATTTTGATATTTGCTTTTTCGTGTAAAAGAAATTCTAAACTAAACAAACACGAGAATCACGTTCATGTTTGTGAAGGATGACGCATGTGTTTGCATAATTCTTATGATACTTTTGAGTGATAGTGTTTAATTTACTGTTTTGTAAAAAAATACATAGCTTTAAATGAAAGTTTTGTTGGAATATGTCTATATTTACAAAACCGTGTATGTCCGGATTCGAACTCGTGACCACAGGATTGCATACATTACGAATGAAAATTGAAATTATAATTAATGTAAAAAGATTACGATTAATTATATAACACAAAACCCGACTAATGATTGTTAAGTATTTAACGAAAATGACTAACGACCGTTAAATGTAATAAAAGAGGAGAATATATTGAGAAGCCGTTATAAAAGGAGCTCTTTGCTCTATAGAGGCCGGTCATAGGGGGGGTTTTCTAACCCAAACCCTAACTTTTCCTCTAAGCTTTCTCTACACTATACATACAAGGCTTAGGGTTAATGGTTTTGGTTAACTTTTGTACACACATTAACCTAAGTCTTTTTCTCTCTTCCTCTTTGCAATTGTCGGCCGAATACCCCCCCCCCCTTAGGGTATTCGATTGGTTTTTTTGCTAAAAACTATTTGTGTATTGATCTAGCAATCTTTTCAACTCGTGGTTAATTCGTGTGTACAAGAACGTAGTTGTAAGACACTATTGTTACACCAATCGGTTTGAGTTGTAAAAAGGTAAAGGACAACTCGTGTAAACCACTTTCATATTTGTTGAAGAGATCTAGCTAATTGCAATTATATGAAGTCTTCCGCTGTATATATAATGCGCATACGAAGCGCGTTCGGGGTCAAAGAAACTTCCTTTTCTTCGAGCAAGTTTTTCAACCACCTAGGCAGTGAACCTAATCGTTGTAGTGTAGTATTGGGTAAGCCTCGGGGATTGATATCGTTCTCTAGGGGAATAGGAATGCTAGCAAGGAATGTATTACGAGAAGGTGGGGGTTGAGGATGATTCTTTTTTTTTTCTTTTTTTTTTAAATCTTTTTATTGGTTTTTTAGAAAGTTAAGGTAAATATCTCGGGGCAATTGGTTGGGGGCTGATACTTCTACCGATTACTTCTACTATTCTAATTATCTAATTTATCTAATTACTACGGGTAGTCTTATGTCTAATTGATGTGTGCTCTTATGATGATTAAAAATGTGTTTACCTAGATTTTATTACTCCCTAGTTATCTTTTATTAGTTGGTTGAATTGTCACACCTTATCTTAACGCGTTGTATTCCTAAAGGTCGTAGGGTATGTGTAGTCCCTAACTCCATGAGGTTACCTTTCGGGTTTAGCATACGAAATCTGCAAGCCCTTAAGCTATTTCATTCATAAGCCTCACTCTCACAAAGCATACTCAAGCATTAAACACAACGAATGATGCCTAGTTACACTCCTAAGCCAATTACAATTAAGATAAGAAACAACCTAACAATAATCAATAACTAGGTTTCATAGATCTAAGCAAATACACAAGAAATTTAGCTAGACATGGTAAACAAGCAAGCTTACACACAATCAATTGAAGACATAATGATACTTTGGATTAAAATACTTATCTCGATGTGTAAAATAGGGTTTGGTACCCTAAGATACTGTCCAAATCGGACTACAAACATTTAGAGTTTTTTTCTCCAAACGTCTACCTCTTATATGCAGAAAAATTGAATTATATATATAGATTTACACTTGCGACGGCGTCACCTTTTGGATGGGACGCCGTCAGCTCGTCGTCATTAGGGTTTTGTCTTGGCCAAGTCATTGATGGGACGGCGTCACCTTTAGAGTTGTGACGCCGTCAGTCTATAGTTGGGACGTCGTCTTGATTTTGGATTTGGGCCGTCTGAGATGAAAAATCTGAGTGACGCCCTTCTTCTTCACAACGTGACACCGTCAGGTTATACGAACAAAAATTCCACTGAGCCGTCTGGTGCATGTTTTGATCAAGTCTCTATATAGGGACGGCGTCGCCCTTTGATTGGGACGCCGTCAGGTTCAGTTTGCTTTATTCCAGCATTTTGCTTCCAAGAGACCTAAAAAGTGAAAAGGAACGAAATTAAGCAGTAACGGATATAAAGTGGTCGATTAAGGGCTTAAATGACCCCCTAAAAGCGTACGTTTTAAATCATTATCAAACATCCCTACACTTGGTATTTGTTTGTCCTCAAGCAAATGTGCTTTTGGCCAATCAATTTATAAGTTAGGGGGCATGAAACATGGGTTTAGAATAATTCATAACAAGTAAAAGCACCAAAATAGTCATAAAAAGCACGGGAATTATATACTAGCACCTCACAAGGGGTGTTTGGATTCTCTCATCTCTCGGGTTTATATGAAATATAATAAATGGAAATGGAAGATAAACACTCATTACCTGGCATAGTACATAGATTACCATAAGCTTGAGACTAGATCAAACCTTCACCGCTTTGGCGTAAGCACCTTGGAAAAACTATCTAAGAGGTCTTTATAACGGTTGTAACGTTAGGCTTACGGTAGGGAAACAAAGGGTTTTGTTGGATAGGCGATATTTAGTGGTGGCAAGTCAAAAATCTTATGTTACAAGCATGAAAAGTGTGGCGTTTCTAAGCCAAGACTCGACTCACTAACTCTAGATAACTTGAAACAAACAAACATAAATTTAAAGACATAAACATAAAGATAGATGTAGGATGGTTGCTCGTATTTTTTTTTTGAACACTCTTTTTTTTATGCATACATTTTTACTCTACCATCTTCTACGATAACATCAAAATATAAGGGATTTATAGGAGCATCCCTACACTTGAGTTTTTATTTCTCTAACACTAATTGACCCGATTTGAAAGATCAAAACACTTAGAGTATTTAATTACATAGACAAAGAGAATTTGAATTTATCGTTTTTTCCCGTTACTCCATAAAATATTACTTTTACCCATGACTCCCAATCATCCCAAAACTGTGTACAAAAGATATGACTCGACTTAGCAACCATGCAAGTAACTAGATATTTGAACTAAGAGTTTAGTAATGATAACAATAATGCACTAAAGGTGAGTGCATACAAGGTAGGCTAAGGCGATTTGGGAGTACATTTGGGGGTGGATTGTAAACAATGCTCTTCATTGATATTCCGGAAAACCAAGACATCACGAGAACCGCGAAAAGGATAGGCTCTGAGGGGTTAACTAAGGGTATCGTGTACTAAAGATGAGTACATCGCAAGGGTGTGGGGTAATTACTCGATCGATGTGGAAGAAGTAATTATAATACAGGTTTCAAACAAGGGTTATCCTAATGCCTCTTATCACTTAGTTATTCCTAACTACACAAGTGTAGTCTCACTAGCGATCTCGGAATGCATCATAAAATAAGTTCTAGAATGTATTATACTACCGGTACACTCTCTAAGCATTAAAGGTGAATGCTTTTATTCCTAAAGATCTAGGGGCGAACCTCACATTTTGGGGGTAGAATTTGAGTGGTAAACGGTTTTTGTGCTAGTCATATAACTCCTATCTATGAGACGCTTTATTAAGACTAAAGTTTTAGCTCGTACATGTCATAAATTTTTTAAAATTTGGTGCTAAAATTGCCTTAACAAATATTTCTCATAATTTATTACACAAATTACCAAGGACAAGACAAATAATCAAGGATAAGAATAGTTTCTAAGTTCCCGTTTTATTCTCCCTCCCTACACTTAAACTGAACATTGTCCCCAATGTTCCCTGAAAGTATCAAAGTTATGATAAAGGAAGGTAAGTAAGGAAAAGAAACTAGTACTCCCCTGATTAGCTCGGTAGGATCCGTGTGAAGTTGCGGTTAAATTCTTTTCCAAGAAGAATGCATACGTGATAAGCTCCATCCAATGTTGTGTTTTCTTCTTCTTGCCAAATATAACCTGCACACTTAAGAAAACAAACGAAACCTTCGCGTAAAATCGGCGGTAAAACTATATATGACACAACTACACTAAGATATAATGCTTGTGGAATGGATATTGGCAGTTTTTCTGGAAAATTAAGACCTGAGAATTTCCAAAAATTTATAAGTAGCACAGAAAACGAAAAAAAAAAATGATAAGCTGTTTCTGCTTGACCTGATGTCGTCAGGTTTAATCCTGACGCCATCAGGTTGTCATGACTGAAACTGGTCTGCTGCGTTTTTCTGGAAAAATTACATCTTTAAAACCTGGAAAAATTCTTGCAAACCATTCATTATGACTCGATACAAGCATTTGACTCTAACAAACACACAAATACATCAATTTCACTAAATGCAATTATCATGTTCACGTTCTTCAAAAATGTATGTAATCTTCCCTACACTTATCTTTTTGTAAAATACCTTTATATGTAATTAAGACGAGGTTAAAGACAAAATAAAGCATTTTCACAAAATCAAACATGAGAATAAACAACAATGAAAAAGATATATGACACACAAACAAGCAAACAATTAAGCATGGGTTGCCTCCTACAAAGCGTTTTTCTTTATTTACAAGTCTTGTAGCTAGACTCGAAGTCGTGCTCATACCTGACTTCCTTAACGTCATCTTCCTCCTCATGACGATCTCTATTGGGGTTTTCCATGGTATAGCTATGCCCTATCGTGAATCTTTCTAAGAAGTCATCTTCCCCCCAATTGGTTCTATATTCCGGTCCTAATTTCAAGCAATCCTTATAGAACCCAAATATCTTATTCATCACATAATCTACTCCTCTCTTCTTATCCTCCTCATTCCTATAGTAGAACGATAGCTTAAGTTCCTTTTCATCATTGGATAGTGATGAAAATTTCTCAATCTTAAATGGCATTTGGTAAGCTACGTCATCGATCGCATCCTTGAATCTAACTATCCCTAACGACGGATCATAAGTCATCCCGGTGTTTTCTATGAATGGCTTTCCTAGAACTACATGGGACAAGCTAGGATCTATGGCCGTACTAATATCCTCCACAATCACAAAATCCGTAAGGTATGTGAAACTACCTACATAGACGGGCAATCCTTTAACTCTACCAATGAAATTACAACTAACTCTTGGATCATCGGGGTCTTGCCTATTTGGGATAGGTTTCTTCATCACCCAATTATAATATGTGCTAGTCATGATGTTTATTGGGGACTTGCTATCAATGTAGGCCTTTGCCACGAAAAGATGTCCTATGCAACATGGTATGTTAAGATTTCTAGGATTTCCAAAGATGATTCGTGGGCTTCTCCTAACATACATGTGACGAAGGTCACGCACTAGGTGTGGGTGGCATGAAAGTTCTTCTTCCGTAGGAAACTTATTGAAGTATTCATCACCTACTTCGTCTACTTCGTTGATCGATTCTTCCTTAGGAGTTTCACTAACCTCAAGTACCGTCTCATGGTTTGCTTCGTCACTATTCCTATTTGGTTTCACTAAGGTGATGGCATTGACGAATTGAACATGCTTGGATGAAGATGGATCCCTAGTTTCGAAGTACTTGCTTGGGTCCTTAATTTTCACACCGAAAGCTTCGGGAGAATGAGTCGAGATGGCATTAACCTTTTCGGTGGTCTTCCTATCACTATTGGCCATGCCTTTCAAAAGGTTATCTATCTTTCTATCCATCTCGGCTTGTTGTTGGTTAAAGCGGTCCGGAAGCTTGGCTATTTGAGTTTCTTGGGATGTAACTAGGTGTTGCAACATCCCTTCTATGTTTTGTTGACTAGGGCCGTGAGAGTTGGATCATGGGGAATCGTTAGAGGTTAATTCTTTGGTTTGTCCCCAATTATAGTCGGGTTTTCCCCTCCATGCTTCTCGGGCATCGTTGAAAGTCTTAGGTCCGGGTGTTGTGGGGAATCTCCCTCCCATTCCATTAGTACGCGAGGATGCGTAGTCTACGGAAGCTTGTTCGGGGAGTCTCATGCAAGTACGAGTGTCATGGGGACCACTACATATCTCACACAAGGAAGAGACCTTGTTCACTTGGTGTAAAGACTTGGATTTTCGTAGGAGCTCATTAGGAATTTGACTTGATCTTCAAGTTCGAGCATCCTACGATTGGAAGGTTGTGAGTCAATGGGAGGCAAGGAGATGCCTTGACGGTTTTGGGAAACTCACGAGGGTCACTCCAACTTTCGTTGTCATAGAGGGCAAGGTCCTATATGGTACCCCATGATTCTTCCACGGTAAGTTCACTAAGTTTGCCACCTTCCGCTTGGTCGATGGTTTGCCTAGTTGAGAAGTTGACATGATCGTAAAAGATTTGGACTTGAAGCCAAAGATTGATGCCGTGATGAGGAACTTTAAGGAGTAAGTCCTTAAATCGAGTCCACGCCTCGTAGAGAGTTTCGCCTTGACGTTGTTGGAACATCAAGATGTCATTCCTAAGTTTGGTAGTTCTCCTCGTTGGGAAAAATTGGGCGAGGAAAGGAGTGGTGAGATCATCCCAACTTGAGAGGGATCCGGCGGGAAGTCGCTCAAGCCAATTACTAGCTTGGTCCCGTAGAGAGAATTGGAAGAGACGCAAACGCGTGGTCTCCCGTGTGGTACATCAAGGTCGATGGAATCAACGATTTTAAGGAAGTCCTTGAGATGCTGATTAGGATCTTCGGAACGAACTCCATGGAATGCACATCCGTTTGGCACCAACGGATGGTGTCGGATCGCAGGGCCGTAGTTTGAGCTTGATCGGGGAGCTCAATGGTGTTCCTATAGCCTTGGTGGCTCGGTCTAGAGTATTCACCAAGAGTACGGCCTCTTGGCGGGTCAGTTGGTGGTGGGTCGATGGGAAGTGGTTGATTTGGTGGTGGGTTATCACCTTCCATGATGAAAAGTGATGGGATTACTAACAAAGTCACGAAGAAGGGGGATAGACTACAAGGAAGCTAAAAATTGAGAAAAAATCTTACTTGATAGGAATCAAGCAAGGGAACCTAAACGAGATAAAAATCAAACTAGCTATTCTATTCCCCGACAGTGGCGCCAAAAAACTTATGCGCGTACGGAGCGCGTTCGGGGTCAAAGGAACTTCCTTTTCTTCGAGCAAGTTTTTCAACCACCTAGGCAGTGAACTTAATCATTGTAGTGTAGTATTGGGTAAGCCTCGGGGATTGATATCGTTCTCTAGGTGAATAAGAATGCTAGCAAGAAATGTATTATGAGAAGGTGGGGGTTGAGGATGATTCTTTTTTTTTAATCTTTTTTTGGTTTTTTAGAAAGCTAAGGTAAATATCTCGGGGCAATTGGTTGGGGGTGGTACTTCTACCGATTACTTTTACTATTCTAATTATCTAATTTATCTAATTACTACGGGTAGTCTTATGTCTAATTGATGTGTGCTCGTATGATGATTAAAAATGTGTTTACCTAGATGCTATTACTCCCTAGTTATCTTTTATTGGTCGGTTGAATTGTCACACCTTATCTTAACGCGTTGTATTCCTAAAGGTCGTAGGGTATGTGTAGTCCCTAACTCTTTGAGGTTACCTTTCGGGTTTAGAATACGAAATCCGCAAGCCCTTAAGCTATTTCATTCATAAGCCTCACTCTCACAAAGCATACTCAAGCATTAAACAAAATGAATGATGCCTAGTTACACTCCTAAGCCAATTATAATTAAGATAAGAAAAAACCTAACAATAATCAATAACTAGGTTTCATAGATCTAAGCAAACACATAAGAAATTTAGCTAGACATGATAAACAAGTAAGCATACATTCAATCAATTGAAGACATAATGATACTTTGGATTAAAATACTTATCTCGATGTGTAAAATAGGGTTAGGGACCCTAAGATACTGTCCAAATCGGACTACAAACGTTTAGGGTTTTTTTCTCCGAAAGTCTACTTCTTAAATGCAGAAAAATCGAATTCTATAAATAGATTTATACTTGCGACGGCGTCACCTTTTGGATGGGACGCCGTCAGCTCGTCGTCATTAGGGTTTCATCTTGGCCAAGTCATCGATGGGACGGCGTCACCTTTAGAGTTGTGACGCTGTCAGTCTTTAGTTGGGACGTCGTCTTGATTCTGGATCTGGGCTGTCTGAGATGAAAAATATGATTGACGCCCTTCTTCTTCACAATGTGATGCCGTCAGGTTATACGAACAAAAATTCCACTGAGCCGTCTGGTGCATGTTTTGATCAATTCTCTATCTAGGGACGACGTCACCCTTTGATTGGGACGCCGTCAGGTTTAGTTTGAGCAACTTGAGTGGCTTCAATCTGGACTTTGCCATTTTCTTCATGTATTCGCTCCTTTTCGTCCAAAAAAGCTTCATTCCAGCATTTTGCTTCCAAGAGACCTAAAGAGTGAAAAAGAACGAAATTAAGCAGTAACGGATATAAAAGTGGTCGATTTAGGGCTTAAATGACCCCTTAAAAGCGTACGTTTTAAATCCTTATCAATATAGTCTATTGTGTCTTGTTTATTATTTTGTATGTCAAGTCTAATAACCTCAACAGTGGCATCAAGAGCCAGATATAATCTATAACTAATTACTAAAAACACATAAAAAATGAATAATTGTAGTGTGTTATTTTGTATGTATTCTTCTAGGGTTTTACAAGCCCTAAACCCTAATTTTGGAAGGGGGGGGGGGATTTTATATGCCCTAATTTTTTAGGGTTTTGTAATTTTTTTAATTGGATTAGAAAAACCCTAGGTTGCATGCAATATTATGTGTCTATTGCGTAATTGTGATGTGTTGCAATGGTTTTTATGTGTTAACTTCCATGATAAAAACATGCATGTTTTGTCATGGATCTTATTATTGTATGCTTTACTTGAATTAAGTGTGTACATATGATTAATAATTTTGATAGATCTAAAATTGGGGAATACCTCAATTATTATTAATAATTCAATTACATGCTATGTGGTATTTGTTTAATTTTGTCTTACGGAATCGATTAATCGATGCATGTGGCTCACCTTCTTGTAAACGGGTGAGAGTCTTAATTATACATATACATTAATTCAGATCTAGAGTTGATTATTAATAGGATTTATCAAAAAGGTTTGCATGTGGTTATTTGATATGCATGATTAATTGTTAAGTTATGTATTCATTGTTTATGTGTTTATTTTTAAATACTTGCTTGTTTGTTTTGTGTGACAAGTTGTAAACAAGAATATTTTTTTTATAAGAAAAATAAACTGATCTAAACAATGGTGAAATATGTGTTTTTTAAGTATAATAGTCATAAACGTTTAATTGATTAATATTTATGCACAAATAGTTAGAACGACACACCCACTAATGACAAACTATAAGAGGGGTATAAGGTTGGTACGCATTAAATTGTGACCTTAAAGAAGAGGGTATATAATATGCTTCGCGCTGACCTAATTCTCCTCTCCTTTGTGCGTCTTAATGGAGTTACCAAGTATTCCTATATAATGTGCATAAAATCTTAAGGGTGAATTGATCTTAAATTCTACGCGCCACTTTTGTGGTAATTATCCGAATAACTTGGGTCTTATGACTCATGCAACAGTAAAATATATCGGTAATTAAAGGTAATTCTTTAATTGGTGTAACCAATACCGCGATTAAAGTTTGATGATTAAAAACTTAAACATTCAAACAAGGATATAACTGTTTTAATAAAAACCTTATACTACAAAGATGAGTGAATGGCATCTTTGTACATATTTGATTTGACACCAAAATCAAATTTATTACCCTTAATTTAAGTTATATGCCATCCAATGAAACAGAAACACCTGAGATTACCTTTTATTTGCGTGAGAACATGATTTAGATCGTAATCAAAGGGTAAAATATCGACGTATCGTGAGAACGGGCATGGATGATTTTGCAGTTTCTTAAGTTGGACAACTTAATTGAGTTAGGTGGTGAGAACTGACAACTCAAGGCATAAGATGTGGGATCAAACATGCTTACATTGTAACTTATGTTGGCTAGATGTAAATCCCATAAATCTAGGAATTGCAATTAAAATTGGCAATTGAACAAGGGCTCGTACCATTTTTGTATAATTTCATTACTAGCAAATCAACTGATGTGATGAGATTATGACAATTTGGATCCTAGTTTTCAATGAAAATTAAAAAATTATATGAATATGAACCTTGGGTATTTAAATTTATTGAAAAAGAAAATTATCAAAATACTAATTATGGTTTTTTGAACTTTTTCTGTAGATGGCTAATCAACCTGAAAACACTATGAGCTTAATAAGTGCTGCTTTCAACGATATGATTGGAAGAGACAAACTGACTGGCCTAAATTTCAATGATTGACATCGTGCGCTTAGGATCATCCTTCGTGTTGCCAAAAGACTTGAGATTTTGACTTCGCCTCTACCTAAAGCTCCTGCTGAAACGGCTACTGCTCTTGAAAAGGAGGAGTATCATGTCGAGTATGAGAAGCACAATGATGTGGCTTGTCTTATGCTTTCGGGTATGACTTCGCAATTGCAAAAACAATTTGAGCACCATGCGCCAATGAGCATGCTCGATGAACTCAAACGTATGTTTGAGAAGCCACGAGCAGCTGAATTGTATGAACTAATTGAAAAGGTTCATAATTGCAAGAAAGAGGTTGGTAAATATGTATCCGACCACGTCCTTGAGATGAAACATCACTTGGACCAATTGGAGAATCTCGGTCGTGGTTACTCCATGTGTGTGTTGGCCTCATCAATCACTCCCTTAATCAGGAGAGGTTTGGTGATTTTGTGCGCCCGTACAATATGAATTGCACAGGGAAGACAATGAATGAGTTACATGCAATGCTTGTAGACTTCAAGAACAGACTACCTAAGAAGCAACCTACACCTGCGGTACTAGCAATACAAGGTGGTAGGGTAAATAAGCCAAAACCGCAAGCAGATAAGAAGGGAAAAGGAAAAAGGAAAGGGGAAACAAGTTGTGATCCCACCAGCTCCTAAAAAGAACCCTCCAAAGAAAAAAGAGAATCCTAACAAGGATTCGGCTTGCCACCACTGCAACACACCAGGCCATTGGAAGCGGAACTGTCCATTGTTGCTGAATGAGTTTCTTCAGAATAAAAATAAGATGGTGACCAGCACCTCATGTATTTTTATGTTTGAATTATTTTCTTTTCCTCGTAAGCAAAATTCCTGGATTTATGATACAGGATGTGGTACTCACATCTGTAATTCATCGCAGGGACTTAGAGGTTCAAAGAAGCTGACCTGTGGAGAAAGATACTTGTACGTTGACAATGGCAAGCGCGCAGCAGTTGAAGCCATAGGGACTTTTAATTTAGTGTTGCCTTCGGGCTTAATTCTTGAATTAAAAAATTGTCATTATGCACCCTCCATTGTTAGGGTGTTATTTCAGTTTCTTTGTTGAAAGGTATTAGTTTTATGCACACTTTTACCAGTTATGGAATTTCAGTTTCTTTTAATAATATTTTTTATGTTAATGCAATTCCTATAAATGGTGTATTTGAAATTGATATGGATGATTATGTGTCCAAAGGAAATAATTTGTTGTATAGCACTAGCAATAAGAAGAGCATGTCTAACTGGGACTCTTCCTATCTTTGGCAATGTCGCCTTGCTCATATAGGCAAGAAACACATGGTAAAGCTGCAACATTAAGGGCTTTTACAAAGTGTCGATGATGAATCATTTGACAAATACGAGTCTTGCATATCTGGGAAGATGACAAGAAAACATTTTTCACATCTAGTGGAAAGGGCTACAGATCTACTTGGATTGATACACACTGATGTGTGTGGTCCACTTACACATGTGTCAAAACATGGTGCTACCTACTTCTTAACCTTTACTAATGATTTCAGTCATTATGGTTATGTTTATTTACTTAAACATAAACATGAAGTCTTTGAAACATTTAAGGTTTTCAAAAGTGAAGTAGAATTAAAACTCAGTAAGAAGATTAAAGCTCTTCGATCCGATAGAGGTGGTGAATCTATAAGCCAAGAGTTTAAAGATTACTTAGTTGAGTGTGGAATTGTCCAACAACTCACATCTCCTTATACTTCACAACAAAATGGTGTATTTGAAGGAAGAAATTGTACTTTACTAGACATGGTACGATCGATGTTTAATCTTACAACTCTTCCTTTAACTTTTTGGGATTATGCCCTTGAAACTGCTATTCGCATTTTGAATATGGTTCCAACTAAGAAGGTTGTTAAGACTCCATATGAACTATGGACATGAAAAGCTCCCAACTTTTCTTACTTAAAGTTCTGGGGTTGTGAGTCGTATGTTAAACGTGACTCAGCAAATAAGCTCCAACCAAGATCTGTTAAGTGTATCTTTGTAGGATACCTTAAGGAAACTATGGGTTACTACTTCTACTACCCACCTGAGAACAAAGTAATTGTGGCTAGGTATGGAGACTTCCTTGAAAGGAATCTCATATCTCAAGAACTCAGTGGGAGTGTATATGATTTGGAAGATGATCATGAAGATACAACACCTTTTTATGATACTAGCCAACTTCAAGAAGAGCCAAAAAGCCTGGGTGCTCCTCCTAAATTTGTTCCCATTCGTAGGTCTAAAAGGACTATACGCGCACCTAACCATCTATGTCTTAACGTAGAGGTGGAGGAAAATATGGTTGGGGATCTTAATGAACATGTCAACTATAAGGCTGCCATGGCTGATCCTGAAAAGGACAAATGGCAGATTTCTATGAATGGGGAAATGCAATCCATGAAAGAGAATGATGTCTGGATTGAAGTTGACCTTCCTCCCAATGCTAAAGTCGTTGGAAGTAAGTGGATCTTCAAGAACAAAAATGAAATGGATGGCAATGTACACACCTATAAGGCTCGTCTAGTAACTAAAGGTTTTACTCAAACCTATGGCGTAGATTACGAGGAGAAATTCTCTCCTGTAGCAGACATAAGAGCTATTAGGATTCTCATAGCTATAGCTGCACACTATGACTATGAGATTTGGCAGATGGATGTCAAAACCGCCTTTCTAAATGGTCGTCTATATGGCACAACTTGAGGGGTTTGTGAATGCACAATTTCCTAACCGTGTATGCAAGCTTAAAAGGTTCATTTATGGACTAAAGCAAGCATCAAGGCAATGGAATAAAAGATTTGATGGAGAAATCAAAAGTTTTGGATTTACTCAGAATCTTGATGAGCCATGTGTATATCACAAAGCTAGTGGGAGTCATGTTACTTTCCTTATTATGTATGTCGATGACATATTAATCATGGGAAATCATATACCAAGTTTAAATGAGGTGAAAGCCTATCTTGGTAAATGTTTCTCAATGAAAGACTTAGGGGAAGCAACACATATACTTGGAATCAAGATCTACAAGGATAGATGTTAGATATTGGATTTCACAAACACATCACACCATGATTCAAAGAGGCGTATAAGAGGTTTAGAGAGAGAAAGTTTTAGAGAGAGAAAGAGAAGAGAGTTGGGAACTATGTGAAACAAAGAAAAATGGTATTGAAGCTCCAACCCTCTACCTTGGGAGGTAGAGGGTATTTATAGTTTTGTTACAAGACTCGCCTCCTACGGGCTGTGGATCAGGCATACAGTGGGTAAAGACCCGTCCGTCCTCCACGGTGTTACTTAACTAATTACTTATTAACATAACTTGACTACGACTACGAGCTTTCTAACGAATATAAATACTTGAGGTGACCGACACTTTAACCAATGGATTTTCTAAATCCTAACAATCTCCCCCTAAGGGAGGTCACCTCAATTTACATTGAATACAAACAGATATTACATTTTGATTGTTCTTGGATTCTTGATTAAGTTCTTTGCTCTGTAGCCCGTAGTCTTTGATTCTTCATGTTTTGCGTGTTTGATTAATCCAATTAGAAGTCTTTAACTGATCCACGTGATGATAAGTTTTGAGCCAGCTTTGAGATCATTAGCAATCATAAATCTCTGACTCTTCCTTTTTAGTGTTGACATTATGTGATGTTGTGACATTGGACCGACATGCTCACATTCTGGATCATGATTTCTTCTCATCAGAGTAGTGGAAGCTTTAGTTGATTCATGATATTTGCAGCAGCGTAGCAGAAGCATGGAGTGAAAATATCAGAGTCGTTGATACACTTATCATGATTTCTTTAGATATGAATGTGATGTGTGAGCATGCGGCTATGGATTGGCCTCTCAATTCTGATCAGCTGCAAACGTTGGGTGTACCTGCATACAACAGTTAGCAATAAAGCGCACGAAAGTGTCTTTGATCACTTTCGTTGAATTGAGGTACACGGCCCACGGTTCCCCGTTGATTAGTACAAATACTGCCTGTGATCAGGTATAATTCCTAAGAATCTCCTTGCCAGGGTTTCACAGCTGCTCTAGCTGTTCTCAAACCGGAACGTCTCAAAGAAGACAACACGGAGTGAGTGAACCAGCAAATTGAGATTCACTGATTGATGAAAAGTGATTTGAAAAACAGTCGTGTACTGCTGAATATAAAGTGTTTTTGTAATACAACAAAGGTTTTAAGGAAAATCAATTATCAATCATAAACACCTTTTATTTTTGAAATATTAATACAGAGTTGATGTGCTAGAGAAAAAAGTTTTAGGCACAACGACCGGTTTTTCAAAGGTATCCGTCAATCCATTACCTGAACCAGGATTGATTCATAATTTTGAATCGCCCCATTGTTTCTGTTCACTTGTCACATGGTTGGTCTGTTAAATAGATCTCACATGCCACCTACCAAGAGCTTGTTTGATGATGGCTCTAGAAGGCTTTCCATCTTCATCGTGAGTATGTTGGCATATCACTCAGATGTTCTGGCAATACCACAAGGATAATGCGTAGGACTCATAAGATATATTCTCACTTTTCACATTGTGTGAAACAGTGAGTCTTCATAGATTGTGTCCTAATGAGATTTATTGATGATCTCGTGGCTCTAGAATCAATAGTGCACATTTGGTTCCTATGCCGGAGACTAGGGAGAGGGTCTCCTTCTTCAATATCAACAATCTCTAAGAGAAAGTCGATAGATGATGTCGGTTCCCCGTGAGAATGAAACAAGTCCTTTTAAGAGAACTTGAGTAGTTTGGAAAGTTTTAGTATAGTGCGTCACTGGGTCCATGACGTCTTGTCTTCAATACTGGTGTTACCTTGGTAACCACCAGTAGCATATGAATTGAACCCGGTTTCTGCCCTAAGGTTGAATTAATGAAGGGCTATTTCTTTTCACCCTTTTCTCTTTTAATTCTTTTTCATTCTTCAACCCCTTCAGTGCTTACCGAGACTTCATTACTAGATCCTTGTTGGGTTTATTCTAGTTCCAGCTCTATCTCAATCCGCACTCTTCCCATTTATCACTTTTCTCCTTTTTTTCAATATACCTAAGGACTCTACACTATCTAGTGGTTTGTCCCTGGGTAGATCCCTCCGGCTCTAGCGGGATCGTGGGAACGAATACCTAACCTAACCATCCTTATATCTCCATACATAAAGTAAGTTTGGTCGGTCTTTTTTAGTATTGTTCTTCTGCCCTTGGAACCAATTGAAAACCATTTGAAAATCAATCCAGGTACTTGTGACATATTATCAAAGCATTTTGTACCTGACTTGTTTTTGATATTTTAGAAAAAGGCTCCCCCTCAACATGTGCATCAAATATTTGATTTCATTTTGGCACATGGAGGCAAGAGGAAGAATTCACTTCTTTGATTACATTTTCTAAAACTATCGACATCACTTTCCCGATCAAAATTAGTATTTTTAAATACTTTGTTGAAGGTAATTTTGGGAAAGGATGTGGTTTTCAAAAATTGCTCCCCCTCAATATGTGCATCGAGATTCGAAAGTGTTTTGCACATATTAGGGAAAACCTGCACTTAGAGACAAATCAATCACGTTTCAATCCTTTTTGGTTTGATACAGATGCTCCCCCTTAACATATGCATGGAAAATTTGAAATCGTTTGGCACATGTAGGGAGGAGAGCTTGCTAATCACTTACAAACCATTTGTCGAATTATCAGTTTAAATCAAATTTAAATCACAAATTCTCCCCCGATCACAATTTTCAAGTCATTTGAGATTTGTGATGTCTATAGATTTAAATTGTCTTTTTGAAAGCTTTTGAGGAGAATTGTGACTTGCTTAAGAAAACATTTAACCGATAAGGATCAAATCTGAGACTTTAAACTCCAACGATTAAACATGCTTGAGTATCTTTTGAAAACATGACATTAGCCTTGGTCTGAACCAATTGTTTGACAACTTTATGATTTAACTGAAATTATTTTCCCCCTCAATCAATGACATACGTTGTTGATTGAGAGATAGAGATTTTGACAAATGTCGAGTCCAGATGATTTTCAAAAATTGAGTCCGAGTTATTTTTCAAAGCTATTTAGTTTTCATTAGATAACAAGTATTTTTCAGAAGAATTAATAGAAGGAAAATTATTTGTGAAGGAAACATTTGTCTTTTTGGTGACAAACATTTGTTTTTAGAATCAGAGCATGAGATTTGAAAAGTAAGATAAAGCATGGCTCTGTTCTTTCTTTAAAAAACCGGGTTATTGCCTCAAATGACAACAAACCACCATTTTTCTCCATCGCAATTTTTTTTTTTAATTATCAATTAAAAAAAACTTTATTACAACACTTCGAACTTGATCTAAAGACCCGTGTCATTTTTGAATGACAATTCAAAGTCCGTAGATGTTATCGAAACTGGAAAACATGACAAAGGAAATAATATTTTTGGAGTTTTTCAAGATTTTCTAATTTTTATGGGTTTTGAAAGTTTTATAATTTTCTATTTTCTTTTTGTTGTTTTTATAATTTTGTATTTTTCTTTTTGGATAAAATATGTACAAGAAAGATAATTTAGTTAAAGAGGATGATGAAATGAGTACCGAGATAAGGATATCGTTCAGCACGTTGTAGATGAAATGAGTACCGAGATAAGGATATCGTTCAGCACGTTGTAGAAAATCGTCTGAACATGAGCCTACTAAATGTAAATCTTTGGTAGCTTCCCCCCAAACCGACAATCTTCGAATTTAGACCATTTCCCCGAGAAGGTGAAGTGAAGAAAACAGTCTAATTGTATGAAGCTCAAGAACTCGAAGAAGACGATAACAACGAAGTAACAAGTTAGCACGGATCATCTCTGTGGTTATCAAACCCGAAATAAATGATTAAGCCCGATCACATGATCCTGTTGTGCGTCCCCGATGTACACATTACTCTTCGAGTTTGAGCAGTTGTCTGTTCGGGAGAACAATATATCAACATCTTCATTCAACCAAGTGCATTCCAGTTATCTTCCATATAACCAATCAGCACATAATGTACACAAGTACCCAACCAGAGTAGAAACAACGACATCACAACAACTTGTTGAATAACTGATCTTCTCTACGGATGTCAACTCCGGAATAACTAAATTAGCTCGATCAAGTGAACATGTTTTGCATCCCTGATGTACACATATATCTCCCCTGATGGTTGCGATCTCATTGGAATCATCATTGCATTGTGTACATGAAGCAGTCACCGGAAGCACTATCATAAATCATATAGAAGATGTCGATAAGCAATATCATCTCACGCTCCACATATTCTTCTTATATTTCTTCCTACTGAAAGCTGAGTTAACACATACCAAAAGTAATCAGAGACCACTTCCCCCCCCCCCCCAAATGGTTGGAATACTGCATCCTTCCCCCAAATAGTTGGAATAGTATATCCTTCCCCCAAATAGTTGGAATAATACATCCTTCCCCCAAATAGTTGGAATAACACACCAAAGGTACGAGTTAAACACTGATTTTCTCTACGGTTATGACATTTGTCTTTCCCGGGATTACTTCAATAGAGAAGAAGTATTAAGTTCATCACGTGTACTCGTTGTGTGTTTAGATGTATATCTCCTTCCCCCTTGCTGGTTTTGATACCTCAGAATCAACAACTCATTATACATACCAAATAATCTTGAAATAGAGAAAAATAACAAATTAGCTCAAATGAATCATGTGAGAACCAACTGCTACAGAAACTCTCTCTGACTATCTTTATCAACCCATATGTAGACAATTTGAAGTAACAACTAAAGAAGAAAACCCAATATACCAAACTTGAAACTAAAGTCGAATTCCCCACATTTGTATCTTAAGCTTGCACTTAATGATGGAAGAGCGGTGTCGAGAATCTATGCTTCAAGCAAATATCTAAGTACTCACTACTCAAACAAAGTATGAGACATTAACACCTCTTGAGATTATCCACATCATCGGTCTTTAACCATCCACCCCGACTGCTGGTAACTAGATAAAACAAGTCTTCAACTCAAATTCTTAATCCCGAGCAAGTTATCAAATAAGAACACGCCATTGTGAAAGTCAACTTCAATCTCAAATAAGTGATAGATGATTAACTCCGAAGTAATCAACTTGTGTCAAATGTCCAACACGTGAATAGACATACAATAGGATGTACATTGACCCACTGAATGAACCGGAACAAATGATTCCTCAACATCAATGCATTCTTCCTAAAGGTATACATGTAGAGACTGATCCGGAAGATTCACCAATAATGTCTTCGAGCGGATGAGGAAGTCATTTTCCTTAATGCACATGTGGTTGATTTACAGAGTGCACATTGGAAGGAACAGTAATCCGTGAAGATTTGGCAAATGAATACCAAAGAGCGGATCATTATTCATGAGTGCAACTGCAATATTATGATAGTCATTATCAACGCCTTAAGGACTAACTGGAGATTGGGTTTCTTTAGTAGTTTGAGTTGTACTTCTTAGAAGGTGTACCAGTTGAATCAGCAGTAACCGGAGCAGGAGCTTCAGGAACTAGATGATCATCATTTGTAGGAAGTTGGAAGTACTCATCAAACATATATTGAAACAATGAATCCCAAACAATAAATCCCAGTTATCCTTAGTAAGTAAAACATTAGGCGTTTGAGGAGAGTTGTATGACCATTATCAAGCATCCATCAATATGTAAAATATGCACTCTTCTCCCCCTCAAAAATTGCAAATGAAGATTGCCATTTTTGATTGAGCAAGTGAATAAGAATATGCACCAATGAACGTAGACCCACTTGACGATTGAGTGAGCATTTGAAAAACATGAAGCTTGTTGATGGAGAATGTAGATGAGAATGGTCATAAACATGAAGATTTCTCTTCTTTTTGAAGATAAAGCACACTGAAGCGTACACCTTTCTTTTCTATGAGGAACGGGGCCTGAAGTGTTATTTGCAGACGCCATAATGATAAAGTACGAGGCCTAAACTGATGTGAACATACGTCATTGTCATTTCCCCTTATCTGTTTAGAGCAGCCTTAATCCAAGTACCAACAGATGATTTGTATGACCTGCATTGGAACACAGAAAAAGGTGGAAATTTGAAAACATTGGATCCCCATGTGAAAATGGGTTCCTTTTGGTTAGCGCAAACAATCTTTGAATCAGCAGAGACCCTAGTTGCTATGGTATTATCACTAGGAGCTAAACTAGTAGTATCATCAGAATTAGTTAAAGGGAATTGTGTGCCTAATGGGATTATTCTACCAGTTGGCTTCTGTCACAATTCTCAATTTCCGGTCATTTCTCACATTTACTATTTCATCGTTTATCGTAAACTAGGTTTACGAGTATCAAATTCACGTAACCTTAATGGTTTAGCTGTGAATTCATGATCATATCATCGAGGACATTTCATATAGACTAAGTTTAGTCTACATATCATTAACATCATTTTCATCATATTAGTTCATGCATGGTTTTGCATTTTACATTAAACGTATAATTTTCATATTAAATAAACGTTATCGCGTGATTAATTATTTTGAACAATTGATCCGTTACTTCCAAAACTTATCCTGATATATTTTTATACTTATATTAAGTTTATAAAATAATATTATGAGTTTACCCGGAGTTTTAAATTTATTTCGTATATAAATTGTTATATTTATATAATTACGACGGTTTTCGTAAAAACTACACGATAATTATTATTTCACTAAATTTTTGCAAGATTATATTATGAGTTTACCCTAAAAGTCTCGCCTTTTTGGTGGAGCGTACAAAGTCTCCCTTGTTCGGAGCAACCTTAAGCCTCCCCGGTCCGGAGCAGAATGTCTCCCTATGGGAACGGAGCATTTTCAATCTAAGTCTCCCTTGTTCGGAGCAGTGCAAATTCTCCCATGTTCGGAGTGTTCTTAATTTTATATAATAGTTGTATGATGTACCGTTCGTACATTCGCATTGTTAGTCTCCTATTAGTAGGTAGTATGGATAGTGCTATTAGAGGTCGGCCAACCTCTCGTCCACTATGTTACGGGACGCATATTATTTATTCTAGGGGCTTTTCCTGGCATACATTATTATATACGTGGTACTATATTGTGAACTATTATGACCAATTATACTTGACTATTAGACATACTACTTTCGGCAGTGGGTTGTGAACACACAGGTTGCAAGTTTTGTATGGGCGGAACTTGGAACTGAGTGGATTTACAATGCCATTGCTTTGTGAACTCATTTGACAACGTGTGCATGAACATAAACTAGACATATTTTGGCAGTGGGTTGTGAACACACAGGTTGCAAGTTTTGTATGGGCGGAACTTGGAACTGAGTGGATTTACGATGCCTTTGCTTTGTGGACTATTTTCGATGATCGAAACCTTTGAATATTTCTTACGAGTTTTCTTATTTTACGAAATGTGTATAGTCACCAACTATTTTCATAGTTGACCCGTTTTTCTCTCATGCATTTCAGGTGATCGTTAGTAAGCTTTTTCTACCAGGTCTTGCATAATGAAGTTTTCACTTGTCACTACAAATCGTTATGTAATAAAACGCAATATTTTGGAATCTAAACTTTGTAATATATTTGCCGATGTCGGCTAAACTGGTATTGTAATGGTATACTATTTCTTTTTAATCTTAACGTTGGTATGTTCTATCATCTTGTGTTTATGTTCCTTTCCGTTACACCTCGTGTTTCCGCCTCCGGCGAGGGTGTGACAGATTGGTATCAGAGCTAAAGGTTATAGAGAATGCCGATTTTTCAAAAATAAAAATCACATCTATAACCGAAATAAAGTTTTATTAAACATCGAACATCATCCGAGTCAACTAGTCCTATCGTTGCATCGTTAATCATAAATTATACATAGCCTGATCAACTATGTCTAATTTATGAAGAACCATGCAATGATAAGAGTGGTAGTTTTAAATCATGTTTTGTCGAGTCTTTAGAGTCTGGTCACCTGAAGTTGCTTTGGTCGGGTGGGTATGCATAGCATGTTTTTACGTTCACGTCTACATTACCGTATCTTATTTATACCCTCTCTTTTCCATCTTTCGACTTGTTAGACATAGCATGTCTCTGTTCCTGTCATATTTCGAGCACTATAACACAATACCACCGTTCTAAACCTCATCTGCCTTCGTCCGAGTGTCATTTACTCAACCCGATATTATGGTCCATTGCAGGATCATGGCTGCTAGAAACACACGCTCAGGAGTCAACAACAACGGCAACCCAAACAACAATGACAATCCAAACAACAACGCGACTGGAATAGCGGATCTACTCACCCAAATTATGACGCACCTTGATGCTAGACGAACCAACAACGGAGAAGGTACTTCAAACACTGGTCATGGATGCAGCTACAAGACTTTCATGACATGCAAGCCGATGGAATTTTATGGTACTGAGGGCGCCATTGGACTGTTAACCTGGTTCGAGAATGTTGAGTCGAAACTTAGTATCACGAAGTGTGCTGAAGGAAACAAAGTTGAGTTCTCTGCTGGTCTACTACAAGGTCGAGCATTGACCTGGTGGAACAACCAATTGCAGACTAGAGGAAGAGGGGCTGCAAATGCGTTATCTTGGGAAGCATTTAAGAAACTACTAACTGATGAGTACTGCAGAAAAGATGAAGTGCAAAAGCTGGAAGCGGAATTTTGGAATCACTTGATGGTAGGAGTAGAGGTCGACAAGTACACGATCCGTTTCCACGAGTTAACTAGGATGGTTCCTCACATGGTTTCCACTATGGAGAAGTTGATCAACCGATATATATGGGGATTGATACCGGAAATTAGGAGGGACGTCACCTCGTCGAACCCAACCACTCTGCAAGCTGCTGTGGGCATGGCGTATCGCTTAACAAATGATGTGATCAGGTCTGGAGAACTAACAAAAGCAAACGACAATGGAAGAAAGCGACAGGAGGATCACCAGGGAAGCCGAGACCAGGACCAGCAAAACAAGAGGCAACGAATAACCAGGAACTATGGAGCGACCACTCAGGAGCGCAAAGGATATACAGGTCCACATCCTATGTGTACTCGATGTAATTATCATCACTCAGGAGACTGATCAAAGTGCCACAAATGTGGACAGACGGGCCACATCGCGCGGAATTGCTCAAACAGGACTGGGAACCAAGGACAAAGAAAAGCATGTTACGAGTGTGGAAGTCTGGATCACATTCGGAACACCTGTCCAAAGTTGAAAAGAACACCCAATCAAGGAGGTAATCGTCCAAACCTGGCGTTGGTAATAGAAGGCCCACAAGATCAGAACATTGAAGTTCCCCCCGCACGTGGCCGAGCATTCTATCTGGGTACCGAGGAAGCCCGCAACGCGTACCGGGTACATTCTTTCGAACAACAACCCTATTTCTGTACGACATGATTTTGAGTGCATAACTTCCTTCCAATTTTTACCACGTTCACGACATTGATTAATTTGAGACCTATCGATATTGACTTTAGTTGTAAATTATGTTGTTGATTTGATTTGTGTAAGCAAATCCAAGAACGAACGGATCTTTCAAAAGACTTCATTCAAGGATGTTGAATCCTATCATACTAACAACTTGTTTCCTAGCTTGATCTAGTGACAGTTCTTGTTTGATGAGTTGCGAAAATCAAGCTAAGAGTCAAGTTTTTACTCAAAAGGTCTTTTGAGGGATACGTTCGGTGTTGGGTAAGTTTACCTCATCAAATCTAATCACGGGCATGTATTTAGTTGGATGAGGAACCCATATGCATGAGCATTGACATGATCATTTAGACTATTCGTACGAGCACGAACTTTTAGAACCTTTGTCGCGGTTCGGACTATAGTATCATTAATTGAATCACGAGGACGTGATTCCGCTGACATGGGAAGAATGTCACAATTCTCAATTTCCGGTCATTTCTCACATTTACTATTTCATCGTTTATCGTAAACTAGGTTTACGAGTATCAAATTCACGTAACCTTAATGGTTTAGCTGTGAATTCATGATCATATCATCGAGGACATTTCATATAGACTAAGTTTAGTCTACATATCATTAACATCATTGTCATCATATTAGTTCATGCATGGTTTTGCATTTTACATTAAACGTATAATTTTCATATTAAATAAACATTATCGCGTGATTAATTATTTTGAACAATTGATCCGTTACTTCCAAAAATTATCCCGATATATTTTTATACTCATATTAAGTTTATAAAATAATATTATGAGTTTACCCGGAGTTTTAAATTTATTTCGTATATAAATTGTTATATTTATATAATTACGACGGTTTTCGTAAAAACTACACAATAATTATTATTTCACTAAATTTTTGCAAGAAATGTATTTTTATAATTTTTATGACTTCAATATATTTTATTTTGACCCGTCAAATTTTATTGTTAACTAACGCTACCCTATATACTCAAATGTGTACACAACTTACCACAAGTCTTCAATTAACTTACAACTAATTATACATAATACATAATAATAAAAAAAAAACATATAAGTGAATGATAACACCCCCTTGTCGACAAGGGGGTGAGTCATTGAGGTGAATCACATTGTTTTACAAATATCTACCCAAGTATACATGTATTATACAAAAATCAAACTCATTTCACTTCATTTTGCAAATAAAAGATCAAACTATCTATCTTTCCTTTCTCTCTTGCAAACCGGCCAAACCAAGGACCAAGGAGGATCATCACAAAAATTTTCAAGATAAGGTTTTAACACTCTAGTTACACTCTTTGTATAGGTTTTGAAATAAAAACCTAGGGTGTTTAGGAAAAATCCTTTGTTCTCATAAACCTCATCAAGTTACTAGTAAGCATTCATATTCATCATAATATTTCATATTCATTGTTATGGTCATTTCATTTTTATTTGAGAAAATATGCAAGTCTCATGAGGTTTATACCACTTTTTCATTGATTTTAAGAGTTATGTATATATAGGTCATCCTATAATTACTCCTTGTTATATATTATTTTTGGTGATTTTTAGGAAGCCATGACACCCTAAGAAGGTGTATGGTAGGATTAGAATAGCTTCGGAGTTGTTTTGAATGGGTTAGAATAGGTTTGGCGCGAGAAAAACTCATTTCGACAAGTTTGCAAAAGGGTCTGTCCTTATTTTCAAAATCTGGAAAATCCGACAGGTGGTAAAAATTTTTGGCCTAGATATTTAGAAAATATACTTTAAAACGAAACCGTGGCCGCTTGAACGGATTAAAACGGAGCTATAACGAAGAAGTTATGAATTTTTCAAGTTGGCGACGAAAACTATAATTTTCTGGAAATTTCAGCAAGCATTGTTTATTTTGTACGAGTCAAAAATGAAGCTTGGGCGTTGTAAATTATGTCGACTTGTCAAAAATATGTTAGTATACTGTGATACAAAGCTAAGGACATATAAAACGTAGAAAACGGATTTGTAACGATTAAATTATACATGTTTACAAAAAGTTGTCATAACTTTAGTATATAAGAAAAACTATTAAATTTCTAATAGGCAAGTTTTACGGCAAAACTAGAGACCAAGTTGAAGGTTGTTTTTAACATTGATTTAGAACTTTTTATAAAGTGATGTCTTCTAATAAAAGTGAGTTCGCCAAGTATATTTTCCAAAATGTCCGACCGTTTGTCTAGCGGAGTTGTAATGAATTAATTACGGTCGCTTAAACTTTGCCGGAAAACCATCCTTAAACTATATTTGGGACAAAAGTACTATACTTAACTTATATTTTTCTTTGTGATCGAGACCTCTAGGATGGAAACTTAAACACTAAAACTTTGAGATAATGATACAAGCTTCCTAAAACCGTTGAGTTTGCTTCCTAACACTCGACATGCACCATTTTACGACTAGCTTTTCAAGGCCGTTTACTCACTTTCATGAAATTTTCAATGATATTATTTTACGACGAAAAGTTATAATTTCACAATAAATCACTAAATGATTATCGTAGGATATCATTTCGACGTAAGTACTTGTAAAGTATTTGGTAACTTGACAATATGTCATAAACATATATTTCGACGATAAACCTTATTTTCCAAAAGTGAACAAGTGGTATGGATATCATATGAGTTTGCATGCACGACATTGTTTCATGACTTATATTAGAGCATATCATTCATAATAGGTCGCGGCTAGAGAGTTGCGTCTCATTTCTGTGCATCCACTCTGTCATCATAACTATTGCAACAGGTGAGTAATCACATCCCCCTTTTTACCGTTTTTACTATATTTTGGGGCGAAATGCATGAACCATTCTTGAGCTAAATTGATTACTACTTTTATTAACTTGTTTGACTAGAACTTGTGAACTCGAATCAAACCCTTAAACATAATTACGAACCTATGACTTGTTTGATCTTATTGAACTGTACTTGCTATGACCCTAAAAGTCTCGCCTTTTTGGTGGAGCGTACAAAGTCTCCCTTGTTCGGAGCAACCTTAAGCCTCCCCGGTCTGGAGCAGAATGTCTCCCTATGGGCACGGAGCATTTTCAATCTAAGTCTCCCTTGTTCGGAGCATTGCAAATTCTCCCATGTTCGGAGTGTTCTTAATTTTATATAATAGTTGTATGATGTACCGTTCGTACATTCGCATTGTTAGTCTCCTATTAGTAGGTAGTATGGATAGTGCTATTAGAGGTCGGCCAACCTCTCGTCCACTATGTTACGGGACGCATATTATTTATTCTAGGGGCTTTGCCTGGCATACATTATTATATACGTGGTACTATATTGTGAACTATTATGACCAATTATACTTGACTATTAGACATACTACTTTCGGCAGTGGGTTGTGAACACACAGGTTGCAAGTTTTGTATGGGCGGAACTTGGAACTGAGTGGATTTACAATGCCATTGCTTTGTGAACTCATTTGACAACGTGTGCATGAACATAAACTAGACATATTTTGGCAGTGGGTTGTGAACACACAGGTTGCAAGTTTTGTATGGGCGGAACTTGGAACTGAGTGGATTTACGATGCCTTTGCTTTGTGGACTATTTTCGATGACCGAAACCTTTGAATATTTCTTACGAGTTTTCTTATTTTACGAAATGTGTATACTCACCAACTATTTTCATAGTTGACCCGTTTTTCTCTCATGCATTTCAGGTGATCGTTAGTAAGCTTTTTCTACCAGGTCTTGCATAATGAAGTTTTCACTTGTCACTACAAATCGTTATGTAATAAAATGCAATATTTTGGAATCTAAACTTTGTAATATATTTGCCGATGTCGGCTAAACTGGTATTGTAATGGTATACTATTTCTTTTTAATCTTAACGTTGGTATGTTCTATCATCTTGTGTTTATGTTCCTTTCCGTTACACCTCGTGTTTCCGCCTCCGGCGAGGGTGTGACAGATTGGTATCAGAGCTAAAGGTTATAGAGAATGCCGATTTTTCAAAAATAAAAATCACATCTATAACCGAAATAAAGTTTTATTAAACATCGAACATCATCCGAGTCAACTAGTCCTATCGTTGCATCGTTACTCATAAATTATACATAGCCTGATCAACTATGTCTAATTTATGAAGAACCATGCAATGATAAGAGTGGTAGTTTTAAATCATGTTTTGTCGAGTCTTTAGAGTCTGGACACCTGAAGTTGCATTGATCGGGTGGGTATGCATAGCATGTTTTTACGTTCACGTCTACATTACCGTATCTTATTTATACCCTCTCTTTTCCATCTTTCGACTTGTTAGACATAGCATGTCTCTGTTCCTGTCATATTTCGAGCACTATAACACAATACCACCGTTCTAAACCTCATCTGCCTTCGTCCGAGTGTCATTTACTCAACCCGATATTTTGGTCCATTGCAGGATCATGGCTGCTAGAAACACACGCTCAGGAGTCAACAACAACGGCAACCCAAACAACAATGACAATCCAAACAACAACGCGACTGGAATAGCGGATCTACTCACCCAAATTATGACGCACCTTGATGCTAGACGAACCAACAACGGAGAAGGTACTTCAAACACTGGTCATGGATGCTGTTGGGAATTAAGGAAAACTACTGATTCTGCCGAAGCATAAACTACTGATTCTGCCGAAGCTTCTGTCGAAGAGATTCTGCCGAAGAAGAAAGGATTCTGCCGAAGTTATACTTCAGCAGAAGTGTTAAAGCAGACATTGTGTTGCTGCTGAAAGTGGGAACCACGTAGGAGAGATAAGCTCAGTTTAGAGTAAAAGTCAGCGCCGTATGTATAGGTTGGCGCCGTATTATGTAGAGCTTATCAGAATAAACAATATGATTAACAAAACAATATGATTAGTTGCATGCTTGTCTAGATGCATGCTTAGTCTAGTTTAGTAGTAGAAGCGTAAATTGTCAACGCTCATTAGGGTTTCTTGCCTATATAAGAAACCATGATAGATTGTAATAGATAAGCTTTTCTCAAGTTTCTCAAGTCTTGTATTCTATCCGAAACATAGAGTTTCTATAATCAAAGATCCATAGAGGATCAAAAGTGTTCTTAGTTATTATAACTTGTATTTATTTTCCGCTACAATACCAAGTTGTAGAGATCTTCTATTAGTTTGCTTGTGATTACATAGGCAACACTAACGATCTCCGAGTGCTTAAGATCTATCAAGGTCTTTGTATGTTTCTAACAAGTGGTATCAGAGCCTCGGGAAAGTCTCTACGATACTAAGAACCATTCTCACCCCCATACAATCAAACATTCATTCACCATGCCTGGATCCGATAATGAAAATGAAGTCACCAACACAAACAACACCAACACCACGTCCATGCAACAGCTTAGTCTCACAAACAGCAATGGTAAATTTCCTTATTTAAAGAGGGAAGAATATGAACTTTGGACTATGAAGATGGAAAACTGGATTTCCAATATTGATTGGAATCTGTGGGAGGTAGTAAAGAAAGGAAACAGTCTAAAGAAAATGATTCCTGACAGGGATGGGAAGTTTATCATGGCTCCACCAAAAACTGCTGAAGAAGTGCTGGCCATGCAGAGAGAGCATAAAGTGAAGACTATTCTGCTTCAAGCCATACCTGAAGATCATCTATGTGATTTTCACCATATGGATGATGCTAAAGACATATGGATGGCTCTCAAAGCAAGGTTCGGTGGAAATGAAGAATCAAAGAGAATGAGGAAGTCCATGCTAAGACAACAGTTTCAGGACTTCAACATATCAGAAGAAGAAGGTATCCACAAGGGATACGACAGGTTCCATAGGATCTTGAGTCAGCTGAATCAGCTGAATGCTAAACCGGATAATGAAGATTGCAACTCAAAGTTCTTGCGGTCCTTGCCGCCATCATGGTTGCATGTTAGTATAGCACTCAAGGCTAAAGGAGGGTTGGACATGCTCACTTTTGATGAGCTGTACAACAGACTCAGAACTCTTGAACCAGATGTCAGGACTCCCTACCGTACATCTTCTTCTAACCATGCAGCTTTTGTTGGGACATCTCATTCCAACATGATGGTACAAGCTCCTAGCTCCAACTATTTTCCATCATCTCCTAGTTCCAACTACTTTCCAGCATCCTGCTCTCCCACTCCACCACATAACACTCATCCCACTCCACAATCTTCACAACCTAAGACTAGTAGTGTGATGGAAGATGTTCTTCATTCGTTTGTTGCTGACTATGATACTCAGCAGTATCTTGCATATGAAGACTTTGATCAGTTGGACCCTCTTGAAATGGAGGAAATGAAGCTGAAAATGCAGGTGGCATTGCTGTCAGTGGACATCAAAAGGTTTGAAGAGAAGGCTGGAAGGAAGTTTGTTTTCAAGGGAAAGGAACCAGCTCGCTTTGATAGGAGGAAAGTCAAGTGCTTCACTTGTCATCAGATGGGGCATTTCTCAAGAGAATGCAAGGACAGAAAGAATGGAGATGGAGCCAAATATCTTTCAAATCAGCAGAAACAGCAGGAAACTGGAGCTTCAGCAGCTCTACTCACCATGGATGAACAGGTCAACTGGACTGCACATGAACCTGTTAATGAGGAAGCTCATGATACTGACAAGCTTGGACTGCTTGCAAGGTGCACTTCGGATGAAAGGCATGATCAGTTTGCCTTGATGGGACTATCTCAGGTACACAACTGTATATTTGGTTGTAGTCTAAGATACAATGAACTTAAAGAAGAATTTGATGCTATGAAACCTAAGTTTGATGCATGCTATATTGATAATGAAGCTCATAAACTTGCATTAAAAACTGTAGAAAGACAAAAAGTATGGTTTCAAAAGAATCAAATAGCTTATGAAGAAAAGATAAAGGTGTTACAGTTTGATCTAGAAGTTGCTAATAATTACCTAAAACTGTCTGAGAAAGCAAAGGGTGAAGCTGTGTCTGAGAACCTAGAGCTTAAGGCAAAACTAGCTGAGGAAATAGCTAGGAATAATGAATGGCAAATGTCTGGTAAAAGCTTAAATAGAATTATCTATTCTAGTCAATCTCAGACATATCCTATAGGTTTGGGTTTTCAAAATTATGTTGGTCCGGAAGCTAAGTATGATAGGCGTAAATCTACCCCAGCTGGCCTAGCTAATTATGTTAAAGAAGGTAATATGCATGCTGTCCCTGGTCCCATTAGAGGTGAGTTAATGCCCACAGACCTATCCATCACTGTTGACTTTGATGGATCACATCATCTATATGGCAAAAAGTCAAAAGACTTGCCAGACCCTGATTCCTCATCTAATGACTTTGTCTCTTGCTCTGACAGTGACAATTCATCGGATCAAGGGTCTACTTCATATGAAAGCTGTGATTCAAATGAGAAGTCTGACCTTCCCAAGCCTGAACCAACACCCAAGCCTGCACCCCAGTCTACTTGTGAGCCCTCTAGGGAAGCTGCTGAGGAATCAACTTCCAAGACAGTTTCTCCTGAAGACTTATCTTTTAAATGTTTGAATAATCAGTCTGTTAAAAACAATTCCTTGAATGTATCTGTTTTAAGTACTTCTGCATGTAATCCAACATCTCCCTATTTGAATAAAACTTCTAAGAAGAAGACATGTTTTGTATGTGGCAGTAAATTCCATTTGATTAAGGATTGTGATTTTTATGAACAAAGATTGGGTGCATGTGCTACTCTCCAGAAACACAAACCTAAATGGACCAATGTTGCTAATATTCCACCTTATGTCCCTCAAGCAGCAAAGACTGACTCTCATTGGAGAGGTTCAGTTACCAGACCATATGTTCAACCCACTAGCCCATACTTTAAACATGGTTATTGGCCTACATATGTTGACTCTATGTATGCTGGGATGGGATATGGGAGCACTGCTGTGAAGCCCTCAGCAGGTTGTTCTTAGACTAACAAGGGACCAAATTATCAATGGAGGACCAAGAACAATGGTGGATCCTCTAAAACTTCATGCCCTAAACCTGTGATCCACAAGGCAGGTTCAAGTCAGTAATGACTTGAGCCTCCTCTGAATACTAACTGTTTGTATATACTTTTTGTTGTTGTTTGTAGGATCATCCCCTTAAGCATAAGAATATTGGTATTGTTGATAGTGGTTGTTCCAGAAGCATGTCTGGGAACAGAGATATGATGCACAATTTTGTCCCTATAGAAGGAGGAGGCAATGTAACTTTTGGAGGAAGTGATGGTAGTATCACAGGGAAAGGCACCATAAAGACACCTCATCTAGATTTTGAAAATGTGTACTATGTTAAGGAACTTCAGCATTTCAACTTGTTCTCTGTTTCACAAATCTGTGACACTAAGAATAAAGTTCTCTTCACTGAGAATGAATGTCTTGTGCTGTCTAAAGACTTCAAACTCCCAGAAGAAACTTCAATTCTGCTGAAGGTTCCTCGAACCCACAACTTATACACATTCAACCTTAATGAAGTTCAACCAGGTGGTGACCTCACTTGCTTGGTGGCTAAAGCATCTCTTGATGAGTCCACTAAATGGCATAGAAGAATGGCGCATGTGAATTTCAAGACCATTAACAAACTCTCTAAAATGGGTCTTGTTGAAGGACTTCCCACCAAAGTATTCACAAATGATCATAATTGTGTCGCTTGCAACAAAGGAAAACAACACAGAGCTTCTTACAAAGCTATCAATGCTATGAGCATCATTACTGAACCTCTTCAGTTGCTTCACATGGATCTGTTTGGTCCAACTCAAGTCAGAAGCATTGATCATAAGTACTTCTGTTTGGTGATCACTGATGGCTATAGCAGATTTTGTTGGGTGTTCTTTCTCAGAACCAAAGATGAAACCTCTCAAGTGCTGACTGAGTTCATCACTCTTGTTGAAAATCAGTTGAACAAAAAGGTTAAGGGAATTCGGTGTGATAATGGGACAGAGTTCAAAAATGCTATTCTTATAGAACTCTGTGGGTCAAAAGGCATGAAAAGGGACTATAGTAATCCAAGAACCCCACAACAAAATGGGGTGGCTGAAAGAAAGAATAGGACCTTAATAAAGGCTGCTAGATCCATGCTTGCAGACTCTAAACTACCCACTATGTTCTGGACTGAAGCTGTTGGCACTGCCTGCTATGTGCTAAACAGGGTGTCCATTACCAGACCACAACTCAAAACCCCATATGAACTTCTCTTTGGAAAGGTTCCTGTCATTCACTACCTAAAACCTTTTGGTTGTCAAGTGACCATTCTGAACATCAGTGATCCGTTGGGAAAGTTTGATGAGAAGGCTGATGATGGTTATATTGTGGGTTATTCAGCTCATAGTAAGGCCTACAGGGTGTACAATTTGCAAGCCAAGAAAATAGAGGAGACATTGAACCTGAGATTTTTGGAAAATAAGCATAATGTTCAAGGACAGGGTCATACTTGGTCTTTTGACCTTGACTACTTAACTGATTCCTTGGGTTACACTAGACACTTGGCTAATCAAAATGCAGGTTCTCAAGAATCTCCATCTAACCATGCAGGTCCCTTTGATGATGACTCTGAAAATGAGTTTGAAGATGATGAGCAACCCATACTTGTGCCTTCTTTCTCCCCTAACAATATTGCATGTACCACCTCCAAGGATACTGCTGATTCGAGTGATGAAGATGAATCTCATTATGCTGAGGACCTTGCTAGGCTTCAGACTCAAGAATTTGCTGCCAAGCTTGAAGCAGAGAAACTGAAAGACGGGGTAGCTGATGAAGGAGGCAGCAGAAACAACGTATCTGCTGAAGTTGACTCTGTCACACCTTCCATCCCCAAATCTGCTGAAGGCTATGCTGTTCCTTCTCAAGTATCTTCAGACTTTGGTGAACCCTATACACGCTTTCCAAAACCTTCAGATCTTGGAAATCATCAACCCAAAGCTGGCATCTTCACCTCACCTTCTTATGATGCTGAATTTGAACCAACCATCACTAATCTTGATTCATCCATTGAAGTCAACCCCACTGCTACTCAGAGGATCAACATTGCTCATCCTCAATCCAACATCATAGGTGATCTTCTGGCACCTGTTAGAACTCGAAGGGCTATCACAAGTCCTCAATTTGGACAGATTGCTTTTCTCTCTTATGTCTCCAACCAACAAAGAGACAATCACACAGACTTCAAACATTGTCTGTTTGCTTGTTTTCTCTCTCAAGTGGAACCAACCAGTGTATCTCAAGCTCTTAATGATTCAAGTTGGCTAGAAGCAATGCAAGAAGAGATGCAACAATTTCACAATCAGCAGGTTTGGATCTTGGTACCACTACCTGATGGCAAATATGCCATTGGGACAAAATGGGTTTTGAAGAATAAGAGAGATGCTAGGGGTGTTGTGATCAAAAACAAAGCAAGATTAGTAGCTCAAGGCTTCAGACAAGAGGAAGGGATTGATTATGATGAAGTGTTTGCACCTGTTGCCAGAGTTGAAGCAATTCGCATTTTCTTGGCATATGCTTCTTACATGGGTTTCATGGTGTATCAGATGGATGTCAAGGGTGCTTTTCTGTATGGTGAGATTGAAGAGGAGGTCTATGTCACTCAACCCAAGGGCTTTGAAGATCCAGATCACCCAAATCATGTTTACAAAGTTGTTAAAGCTCTCTATGGCTTACATCAGGCACCAAGGGCTTGGTATGCTCGGCTTTCATCATTTCTGCTGAAGCATGGCTATAGGCGAGGGGCTATTGACAAAACTCTGTTCCTCAAGAAGAATTACTCCGACATCATTCTGGTGCAAGTGTATGTGGACGACATTATCTTTGGTTCCACAAACGAAGCTTGGTGCAGGGAATTCGAGGAACTTATGAAGGGTGAATTTCAAATGAGTGCTATGGGAGAACTTACTTTCTTTTTGGGTCTCCAAGTTCAGCAGAAACAAGATGGCATCTTTATCAGTCAAGATAAATATGTGAGGGACATTTTGAAGAAGTTTGGTATGGAAGGTGTTAGGACTGCCACAACACCTTATGAAGCTCCAAAGGCTAAAGCAAATAATGAACCAGATCTACCTGTGAATGTTCATCTGTACAGGTCCATGATTGGTTCATTGATGTATTTGACAGCTTCAAGACCTGATATTACATTTGCTGTGAGTGTTTGTTCTAGACATCAAGTCACTCCACTTGCTTCCCATCTCAATGCTGTCAAGAAGATCTTTAAGTATCTCAAAGGCCAACCTCTTTTAGGCCTTTGGTACCCAAAAGAATCTCCTTTCAAGTTGGAAGCATATAGTGACATTGATTATGCTGGTGCAAATCTGGATAGAAGATCCACAACTGGAGGCTGCCAATTTCTAGGCAAAAGGTTGATTTCTTGGCAATGCAAGAAACAAACCATTGTGGCCACCTCAACTACTGAAGCAGAGTACGTTGCTGCTGCAAATTGCTGTGGACAAGTCCTTTGGATTCAGAACCAATTGCTGGACTATGGGTACAACTTTATGAACACTACAATTCATATAGATAATCAAAGTACCATCTGCATAGTAAAGAATCCAGTTTTTCACAGTCGAACGAAACACATTGAAATCAGGCACCACTTTATAAGAGATGCTTATGAAAAACATTTGATAAAAGTGGCTAAAATCCATACTGATGATAATGTGGCAGACTTATTAACAAAAGCGTTTGATGGACCAAGGTTTCAACACCTCGTGGTCAATATTGGAATGCTAAACCCTTGACTGCATAGTTTGAGGGGAGGCATAGGCCTCAGGGGAGGATTTGTGCAAACTCTGCATATTTTTGTATATTAGTTTGTTTTCTAACACTAACTTCTAATATTTACCTAGTTTGTTTGTTTTTGTTGTTGTGTATGTTTTAGTGTCTGTTTTGCAGTTGTCTGTACTGCATTTTGTCTGTTCCTTATCTGGATTGCAGTATATACATCCCATGATCAAGATCAAATTCATCAAGAGTGGCTCATTAGTACATGGTCAGATAGCTGAAAGAGTGTTGCTTGTTTCTTCTGATAACAAATACTGAAGCATACAATTTGATTCTACTGAAGATAATACTGAAAGAAAAGAAATTGAAGACAAATTGTTCATTCATTCATTCAAGAAACAGTTTACAGCTTACTGCTTACATAAAGTCAACCTTCTATTTTGCATCCTCAAGATACGAGCTGTACACTTAAGCTAAGCCTAATCTAGTGTATATCTTTCATTCCGAAATCTAATGGAATGCTGGATATGCGTTAAATGCTGGCTTTGCTTTTGTAGGTCTTGCGTAACCACCCATTCAGTCTAACTGGCTGGTTGGATATGCATGACCAGCACGACGAAGATGCTAAGGACCAAAATGGAAGGATGGATTGATGCAAACGATTGATGATGACGATGACCACGCAGGATGACGAAGAGAACTATCGTGTCCTGTGTGCTTCATCTATTCATTTAAACCAAAATGCAATCGATCCACCCTCCTTAAGCCCTTCTACTATACGATGTGTGTTCATGCACCAAAAGATGGCGCAGTGAGACCAAGAACCACCTCTCTATCTTTGGGGAGTGGCGGATTCCTGGCACGAGGTCTTTGTTGAGACCGAGGTGCTGGAGGTTGGGAGTAAGAAGTTCCCTCCTTATAGGAGTCATCAGAATCATCAGCAGATTCACTTGGATTCACTACACTGTCATCTTCTGAAGAAGGAAGAAAGGGCGATTTATTTGGTCTTGGATAGGGTTGAGGAAAGTAATGGAACCATGGGTTTGATTCACCACTTGATGATGATGAAGAGGATGAGGAAGATGAGGAAGTGAGATCTATGATCTCAGGTTTGGTATTCATGGTGCAATTGGGTTAATTGAGGTTATTTCACTTCTAGGGTTTGTGGTAAATATTTGGGGATCTTGGTGAAAAGATGAGTTACATTGGGATCATTTTATAGACGGATTCAAGGTTCAATGAGTTTAATGCAAGTGGGTGGCACAGTAATTCTAGAAACTTACCGAAGATATTCTTATCTTTGATGCATTCTGCTGAAGCTATAACTTCAGCAGATTGATCATGTGTTTCTGCCGAAGTGTTATTTTGAGTTGGGTCAAAGATGCAATACACGTCAGCAAAAGTCAACCAAACGGTTCATTTTTCTTTGACTATAATTTGGGCAAAAACACTTCATCCACCATCACTCGCTTCAGAACAAACAAATTCCCTCTCATTCCACTTTCACAAACACTCACCATTTCAAGAATCTTAACTCTAAACACTCATATTCCTCATGGCTCTTGAATTTAAACATGATCACAACAAAGTTGCATTTCTGGGAAATGGCAAGGGATATGACCTGTACGAACCAATGGTGGAATTCCTGAAAAGGTCCAAGATTTGTTATGCTCTAACTCATTCTCCAAATGAGATATATGAATCTCTGATCACTCAATTTTGGGCATCTGCTGAGAAGAGGAGTGAGACAGAGATTAGGGCTGTGATTGATGAAACAGAGTACATAGTTACAGAGGACCTAATTAGGAGGAAGCTTCACTTGGAAGATGCTGATGGAGCATTTCATTCTAGTCAGGAAAATGTGCTTACTGGGCTAAGAGCTATTGGCTATTGTGGAACAAGGACTGATATGTGGTTGAAGAAGGAACTTTGCCCGAAGTGGAGGTTCTTGGTTCACACGTTGCTTCAATGCATGAGCAACAAGACTGGAGGATGGGACCAGTTCTCTACCAAACTGGGATATGGTATTGTGTGTCTTTCTCAAGGGGTAACTTTCAATTTTTCTAAGTATATTTTCGAAAACTTGGTTGAAAATATTCAAAAGACAAAGGGAAAATTTTTAATGTACCCAAGGTTTTTACAAATTATATTAGACACCTCTACCCAAGCCCAAGCTTTTTATCCTATAGGTTCTTTGACTGCTAAATTGTTTGCAACAATGAGAACCCACTTTCAGGGGGAACATCATCCCTTGCTAGAAGCCATGTTGCCTCAAGGTAATGAGGCTGCTGATGAGGAGAATGTGACTCATAATCCTCCTACCTCACCTGTTGCTACTAATGGTAATCCATTGGTTAACATTGATGAGGGCCCATCTTCTACTGTTGAAGCAACTCATGTTGCTCCAGACCAGCCACTCTGTCCCAGTCCTCCACCCACACTTGATACTCATGTTGAGTCAGATCTTAATAGACCACCCACATCAAGTCCTGTGAGGGATCCTCTCGATGAAGATCTTCCTCACATTGAGCATGACCATGTTTCTACTGAAAGGTCCAATGAGGCTCCCCTTACCACAGAGCAATCTGCTGGTGGAGCTGAGGACCCCATTACACTCTCATCTGTGTATGCTCTTGTCAATAGGTATGCTGCAGAGGTTAATAATCTGAAAAAGGAACTTGCAGAGACCAAATTGTCTCTTGGGGGTAAAATTGAAGAACTGCAGAATCAGGTTAAGGTCTTAGAGCACAAACTAAAAGGGTCTTCCAAAAGGAAACTTGTGGTTTCCTCTGATGAAGAACAAGAAGTTCCTCCCTTTGGGTCTCTGGACATGTTGGCTGAAGTTTCTCTCAATGACCCTTCATCAGTAGCTGCCACTTCATCAAAGAAGAAGAAACCTGTTCTGTACACCAGAAGAAAGAGATCTGATCTTCATAAGGTTTCTTCTGAAGCTTCAGAGGAACCTGGGGTTGATAAGGCTGCATCTGCTGATATGCAAATGGAGGATGCATCTCCAGATCTTGGTCAATCTTCATCTGTTCAAGAACCATCAGGCCCTTTACCTTCAGCAGATCTTCCTGATGTTGTTGTCTTGACCACTCCAGTTGATAATCTACATCAACAGGTTGACCTAGGTATTACAACAGAGATTCCTATAGTTGATCTAACTGAAGAAGAGTGTGTTAGACAGCCTGATGATAAAGGGAAAAATGTCATCACTGAAGATGAGCTTGGTCCTAACCTGGTGAGTGAGGAGGAAAGACTGGGTCAAGCAAGTAGATTGGCTGAGTTTGAGAAGTCAAAGGAAAGTGTAGCATTGGCTAAACAACTTGAAACAGAGGAATTTTCATCTTTAACTCCTGAGAGAAGAAAAGAACTAGATGAACTGAGAGTTCAGATGCCTGCTGAACACTGGGATATTCTAACTCAGCAAGTCATTTCAAAACCTTCTCTAGCTCAAAGTATACTAGGTGGATATTTCCTCAGTGACAATTATGTGGAGCGAATGATGGCTCAGGGAAGACAAAGGAAGCAAGAAGCAATTGCACAAAAGAGGGCCATCAAAGCTCAGAAGGCCAAAGACAAACCTCCTACTAAAGATGAAATAAGAAGGGTGGTGAAAAACCAATACTCAATGTCCAACTCTGGCCTAACAATGAAACAAGTCAAGGCTTTTCCTGATCATGTCCTGTATCGCAAATATAACCAAATCATGAAGGAAAGATCATTATCTTCAGCAAAATCTCCCAACCTGAAGAGGATTTCAGAGAATGAAGCTGCTCCAGAAACCAAAAGACTCAAGGCTGATGATGCTCCAACCAAGGAATCCTCTCCAGTCATTCCTGCTGAAGCAACTTCTGAAGTTGCCTCCTCTACTGCCAAGGGTCAATCTGCTGAACCATCTTCCATTCCTCCTGAAGCACCTGAAGCATCAGCTCCCTCTCCCTCAGTGGCACCTGTTGTCACACTGGAAGATTCTGAAGTAAAGGAAGCTGATCTCACAGAAACTAAAACAGAGAGGGCGATAAAGATATTCCACAGGATGAAAGCATTTCGCACTTCAACCGAGTCTCCATATACCAATACAAGTCCTACTACCAATGCTCTAGATGAAAATGCTCCCCCTCAGGAAATCTATCAGCCTGGGAGGAGGCAGAAGAGAATGGCCAAAATATCTCCTTTGGATCTTGAAGCTGATGACTCAGCTTTCATTGTAGAAGGGTCTGCTGCTGATTTTCCTGATGGAAACTCAGATGGGGTGATAGAGTGGAAATTAAAGGATGATGAGATGAATGTTCTTCATCGAAGGGACTCCACTTCAATGGAATTCACCTTTCTAAAGGAAATTCTACACTTGATAGACAGGGCAGACTTAATTTCTCTGTTTACTCAAGTTACCACCCATTACTGCAACAAGGAACCACAAGGTTCTGGGATGTTTTTACCAGGAGATCTTCAAGTTCTGTTGAACTCCCACATTCCCAACAGCAAAGCATCTTCCATTTGGGAAAACTCACATCGGTGGAAGCTTATATCCTGGAGATTCTATCCTCTCCCTCGGGTGCATGTCCTTGAGACTAAGGGTGGAATCACTGTGTGCATGTTGTCTGAAAGAAAGTACCCTTTTCCTAAAAGGCTTATGGAAAAGATGCTGAGCCAAAAATTGGAAATTCCTCCAGATCCAGTGGGAAATGAAAGGCACTCTGCTTTAGCACTGGTGGGATTGATCAAAACTCAACTTCAACAACTGCAATAGGCCTCTTCTTCATCCATATCAGGACACTTGGTACTCTCTGCACTACCTTGTTTTGTTCATTTTAGTTTACTTTGTTTATGTTATTTGTCTATTTTTTGTCTAAATTTTTTTCAAAGAAGTAAAAGGCTTTCATAAAAAGAAAACTCACAAAAACATCATTTTAAGAATAGTGATAGCATTTATTTAATAAAAATTAGGTCTTTAATTTTCCTTTTCCAATTATTATTAAGCTTTTTCAGTTTTGTAAATCTCTTTTAGTTAAAAAAAAAAAAAAAAAAAAAAAAAAAAAACAGGTTTGTTTGTTATTCAATTTTGATGGTCTTTAACTCACCTGATGTACCTTGTGTATGTCAAAGAGTTGACTAGTCCAAAGGGTACAGCTTTGGTAAAGACACATCAAATCTGTTGATAGCTGTAATGGTTTGCTCAAAATCATAGGGTTTGCAACCACCCATGCTTAACTGCTGAGGGTTGTATGGTCATCAATTCACCATGGTCTATTCCTTTTCGGAATCCAAGAATTGGCTAGCCCACATGTATATGGCATGTGGTAAAGGCAACTGAATCCATATTTGGTGCTCAATTCACCAATTCTAAGAATTGACTAGTCCTGAGCAAACGGCTACAGGTAAAGACAAAACAAATCCGTTTCTATGGTTGCTGGTTTGCCAATAAATCATATGGTTATCAATGTACCATAGTTTTCAAACTCAAACATGTGGCTACTCCAGTAGTAATGGCTATTGGTGAAGAGACATCAAATCCATTAATTTCAATGATTCACCTCTCACAGGAGTTAACACACTTGGAAGTGATGAGAATAGTATTGAACTTATCCGTTTTGATGTACATGATGTCATATGTTGCTGCAAAGATCTGGTGCTTTACAGCTTACTTCATCATAGAGATGTTCTTCTTCTGATTCTTTGCTGCTGATCCTCAAGCACCTGTACTTTCATAGCTCAGAAGTGTTTAAGATATGGGGAGGATCTTGTTTGGAAATTTTTCGTCAAATGGCACAATCCTCAACAGCATTCTCGATCTATCAAGGAAACTGGAACTTAACCTTGTCAAATTCCAGTTTAGGGGAGGATTGTTGGGAATTAAGGAAAACTACTGATTCTGCCGAAGCATAAACTACTGATTCTGCCGAAGCTTCTGTCGAAGAGATTCTGCCGAAGAAGAAAGGATTCTGCCGAAGTTATACTTCAGCAGAAGTGTTAAAGCAGACATTGTGTTGCTGTTGAAAGTGGGAACCACGTAGGAGAGATAAGCTCAGTTTAGAGTAAAAGTCAGCGCCGTATGTATAGGTTGGCGCCGTATTATGTAGAGCTTATCAGAATAAACAATATGATTAACAAAACAATATGATTAGTTGCATGCTTGTCTAGATGCATGCTTAGTCTAGTTTAGTAGTAGAAGCGTAAATTGTCAACGCTCATTAGGGTTTCTTGCCTATATAAGAAACCATGATAGATTGTAATAGATAAGCTTTTCTCAAGTTTCTCAAGTCTTGTATTCTATCCGAAACATAGAGTTTCTATAATCAAAGATCCATAGAGGATCAAAAGTGTTCTTAGTTATTATAACTTGTATTTATTTTCCGCTACAATACCAAGTTGTAGAGATCTTCTATTAGTTTGCTTGTGATTACATAGGCAACACTAACGATCTCCGAGTGCTTAAGATCTATCAAGCTCTTTGTATGTTTCTAACAGATGCAGCTACAAGACTTTCATGACATGCAAGCCGATGGAATTTTATGGTACTGAGGGCGCCATTGGACTGTTAACCTGGTTCGAGAATGTTGAGTCGAAACTTAGTATCACGAAGTGTGCTGAAGGAAACAAAGTTGAGTTCTCTGCTGGTCTACTACAAGGTCGAGCATTGACCTGATGGAACAACCAATTGCAGACTAGAGGAAGAGGGGCTGCAAATGCGTTATCTTGGGAAGCATTTAAGAAACTACTAACTGATGAGTACTGCAGAAAAGATGAAGTGCAAAAGCTGGAAGCGGAATTTTGGAATCACTTGATGGTAGGAGTAGAGGTCGACAAGTACACGATCCGTTTCCACGAGTTAACTAGGATGGTTCCTCACATGGTTTCCACTGTGGAGAAGTTGATCAACCGATATATATGGGGATTGATACCGGAAATTAGGAGGGACGTCACCTCGTCGAACCCAACCACTCTGCAAGCTGCTGTGGGCATGGCGTATCGCTTAACAAATGATGTGATCAGGTCTGGAGAACTAACAAAAGCAAACGACAATGGACGAAAGCGACAGGAGGATCACCAGGGAAGCCGAGACCAGGACCAGCAAAACAAGAGGCAACGAATAACCAGGAACTATGGAGCGACCACTCAGGAGCGCAAAGGATATACAGGTCCACATCCTATGTGTACTCGATGTAATTATCATCACTCAGGAGACTGCTCAAAGTGCCACAAATGTGGACAGACGGGCCACATCGCGCGGAATTGCTCAAACAGGACTGGAAACCAAGGACAAAGAAAAGCATGTTACGAGTGTGGAAGTCTGGATCACCTTCGGAACACCTGTCCAAAGTTGAAAAGAACACCCAATCAAGGAGGTAATCGTCCAAACCTGGCGTTGGCAATAGAAGGCCCACAAGATCAGAACATTGAAGTTCCCCCCGCACGTGGCCGAGCATTCTATCTGGGTACCGAGGAAGCCCGCAATGCGTAACGGGTACATTCTTCCGAACAACTACCCTATTTCTGTACGACATGATTTTGAGTGCATAACTTCCTTCCAATTTTTACCACGTTCACGACATTGATTAATTTGAGACCTATCAATATTGACTTTAGTTGTAAATTATGTTGTTGATTTGATTTGTGTAAGCAAATCCAAGAACGAACGGATCTTTCAAAAGACTTCATTCAAGGATGTTGAATCCTATCATACTAACAACTTGTTTCCTAGCTTGATCTAGTGACAGTTCTTGTTTGATGAGTTGCGAAAATCAAGCTAAGAGTCAAGTTTTTACTCAAAAGGTCTTTTGAGGGATACGTTCGGTGTTGGGTAAGTTTACCTCATCAAATCTAATCACGGGCATGCATTTAGTTGGATGAGGAACCCATATGCATGAGCATTGACATGATCATTTAGACTATTCGTACGAGCACGAACTTTTAGAACCTTTGTCGCGGTTCGGACTATAGTATCATTAATTGAATCACGAGGACGTGATTCCGCTGACATGGGAAGAATGTCACAATTCTCAATTTCCGGTCATTTCTCACATTTACTATTTCATCGTTTATCGTAAACTAGGTTTACGAGTATCAAATTCACGTAACCTTAATGGTTTAGCTGTGAATTCATGATCATATCATCGAGGACATTTCATATAGACTAAGTTTAGTCTACATATCATTAACATCATTGTCATCATATTAGTTCATGCATGGTTTTGCATTTTACATTAAACGTATAATTTTCATATTAAATAAACGTTATCGCGTGATTAATTATTTTGAACAATTGATCCGTTACTTCCAAAAATTATCCCGATATATGTTTATACTCATATTAAGTTTATAAAATAATATTATAAGTTTACCCGGAGTTTTAAATTTATTTCGTATATAAATTGTTATATTTATATAATTACGACGGTTTTCGTAAAAACTACACGATAATTATTATTTCACTAAATTTTTGCAAGAAATGTATTTTTATAATTTTTATGACTTCAATATATTTTATTTTGACCCGTTAAATTTTATTTTTAACTAACGCTACCCTATATACTCAAATGTGTACACAACTTACCACAAGTCTTCAATTAACTTACAACTAATTATACATAATACATAATAATAATAAAAAAAAACATATAAGTGAATGATAACACCCCCTTGTCGACAAGGGGGTGAGTCATTGAGGTGAATCACATTGTTTTACAAATATCTACCCAAGTATACATGTATTATACAAAAATCAAACTCATTTCACTTCATTTTGCAAATAAAAGATCAAACTATCTATCTTTCCTTTCTCTCTTGCAAACCGGCCAAACCAAGGACCAAGGAGGATCATCACAAAAATTTTCAAGACAAGGTTTTAACACTCTAGTTACACTCTTTGTATAGGTTTTGAAATAAAAACCTAGGGTGTTTAGGAAAAATCCTTTGTTCTCATAAACCTCATCAAGTTACTAGTAAGCATTCATATTCATCATAATATTTCATATTCATTGTTATGGTCATTTCATTTTTATTTGAGAAAACATGCAAGTCTCATGAGGTTTATACCACTTTTTCATTGATTTTAAGAGTTATGTATATATAGGTCATCCTATAATTACTCCTTGTTATATATTATTTTTGGTGATGTCTAGGAACCCATGACACCCTAAGAAGGTGTATGGTAGGATTAGAATAGCTTCGGAGTTGTTTTGAATGGGTTATAATAGGTTTGGCGCGAGAAAAACTCATTTCGACAAGTTTGCAAAAGGGTCTGTCCTTATTTTCAAAATCTGGAAAATCCGACAGTAGGTAAAAATTTTTGGCTTAGATATTTAGAAAATATACTTTAAAACGAAACCGTGGCCGCTTGAACGGATTAAAACGGAGCTATAACGAAGAAGTTATGAATTTTTCAAGTTGGCGACGAAAACTATAATTTTCTGGAAATTTCAGCAAGCATTGTTTATTTTGTACGAGTCAAAAATGAAGCTTGGGCGTTGTAAATTATGTCGACTTGTCAAAAATATGTTAGTATACTGTGATACAAAGCTAAGGACATATAAAACGTAGAAAACGGATTTGTAACGATTAAATTATACATGTTTACAAAAAGTTGTCATAACTTTAGTATATAAGAAAAACTATTAAATTTCTAATAGGCAAGTTTTACGGCAAAACTAGAGACCAAGTTGAAGGTTGTTTTTAACATTGATTTAGAACTTTTTATAAAGTGATGTCTTCTAATAAAAGTGAGTTCGCCAAGTATATTTTCCAAAATGTCCGACCGTTTGTCTAGCGGAGTTGTAATGAATTAATTACGGTCGCTTAAACTTTGCCGGAAAACCATCCTTAAACTATATTTGGGACAAAAGTACTATACTTAACTTATATTTTTCTTTGTGATCGAGACCTCTAGGATGGAAACTTAAACACTAAAACTTTGAGATAATGATACAAGCTTCCTAAAACCGTTGAGTTTGCTTCCTAACACTCGACGTGCACCATTTTACGACTAGCTTTTCAAGGCCGTTTACTCACTTTCATGAAATTTTCAATGATATTATTTTACGACGAAAAGTTATAATTTCACAATAAATCACTAAATGATTATCGTAGGATATCATTTCGACGTAAGTACTTGTAAAGTATTTGGTAACTTGACAATATGTCATAAACATATATTTCGACGATAAACCTTATTTTCCAAAAGTGAACAAGTGGTATGGATATCATATGAGTTTGCATGCACGACATTGTTTCATGACTTATATTAGAGCATATCATTCATAATAGGTCGCGGCTAGAGAGTTGCGTCTCATTTCTGTGCATCCACTCTGTCATCATAACTATTGCAACAGGTGAGTAATCACATCCCCCTTTTTACCGTTTTTACTATATTTTGGGGCGAAATGCATGAACCATTCTTGAGCTAAATTGATTACTACTTTTATTAACTTGTTTGACTAGAACTTGTGAACTCGAATCAAACCCTTAAACATAATTACGAACCTATGACTTGTTTGATCTTATTGAACTGTACTTGCTATGACCCTAAAAGTCTCGCCTTTTTGGTGGAGCGTACAAAGTCTCCCTTGTTCGGAGCAACCTTAAGCCTCCCCGGTCCGGAGCAGAATGTCTCCCTATGGGAACGGAGCATTTTCAATCTAAGTCTCCCTTGTTCGGAGCAGTGCAAATTCTCCCATGTTCGGAGTGTTCTTAATTTTATATAATAGTTGTATGATGTACCGTTCGTACATTCGCATTGTTAGTCTCCTATTAGTAGGTAGTATGGATAGCGCTATTAGAGGTCGGCCAACCTCTCGTCCACTATGTTACGGGACGCATATTATTTATTCTAGGGGCTTTGCCTGGCATACATTATTATATACGTTGTACTATATTGTGAACTATTATGACCAATTATACTTGACTATTAGACATACTACTTTCGGCTGTGGGTTGTGAACACACAGGTTGCAAGTTTTGTATGGGCGGAACTTGGAACTGAGTGGATTTACAATGCCTTTGCTTTGTGAACTCATTTGACAACGTGTGCATGAACATAAACTAGACATATTTTGGCAGTGGGTTGTGAACACACAGGTTGCAAGTTTTGTATGGGCGGAACTTGGAACTGAGTGGATTTACGATGCCTTTGCTTTGTGGACTATTTTCGATGACCGAAACCTTTGAATATTTCTTACGAGTTTTCTTATTTTACGAAATGTGTATACTCACCAACTATTTTCATAGTTGACCCGTTTTTCTCTCATGCATTTCAGGTGATCGTTAGTAAGCTTTTTCTACCAGGTCTTGCATAATGAAGTTTTCACTTGTCACTACAAATCGTTATGTAATAAAACGCAATATTTTGGAATCTAAACTTTGTAATATATTTGCCGATGTCGGCTAAACTGGTATTGTAATGGTATACTATTTCTTTTTAATCTTAACGTTGGTATGTTCTATTATCTTGTGTTTATGTTCTTTTTCGTTACACCTCGTGTTTCCGCCTCCGGCGAGGGTGTGACAGCTTCCATACCTTAACAGGCACTACTCTAGGCATAGTGGATCTAGTTAAGGAGCAAGGTTTGCCATGCGTGAATATTTGACCTGTGGGCTTCCACTGAAATCCTATATTGGTAAAAACCTTCCCTGTAGGTTTCTAGGATTGCTTAATCTGTTTCGACTTCCAAACTTTCTTAACAGGGTTTTGATTCTTAGATCTCAGAAATAACACACCACATTTATCATGATTACCAGAAAATAGACATTATTTACATGTTTTGCAGACAGCATAAGACTTCGAATTAATTTCAGTAAGCTTAGAGCTAATACTAGAACCAGCACGATTCTTTTTGTTCAAGTCAAACTTATTGTCCCTATTGTGTTCTTTCACTTCCTTTTCATGATCACTTTTAGTTTGCGTAATCCTACCCTTCTTTGCATTGCTTCTAGGTTTTGACCCGCTAACTTTAGTGTCAATCTTAAAATCAATAGAAGTGATGACGGGAGCCTTAGTTTGTTTTACTGCCATTTGATTTTCTGTTCTAGAAGTGCTGGGTTCTAAGGCTTTCAGAGGCACATCAAAGGTCACATGCTTGACATTAGGCATAGAACAAGGCATAACTTCTCTATCTTTCCTAGTACCAGATTTAGGACATGTTGCAATCACACATTCTAAGATTTCCTGAGATCGTTTGGCATATAAGCATGCATGCCCTACAACATTATCAAGTGGTTTCTCTATCTTCTCATCTTCAACAATCTCACGTAGACACTCTAGACTATCCTTGAGGTACAAAAGATATGTTTGATATGAAAATTCATTGTTTCGGAGATGAGGGGGAATATATTTCACAGTTACAGCATATTTAGCACAAGCAGGCACCTTTGGTACAATATTTTCACAACTAGTGATTGGCATTTTCCCTTTTACCAAACGCTTCAGATTCTCTATTTCGTTAAGCAAAGAAGTTACCGTTTCACTGTTCTTATCATGATTAACTTTTAATGAATCACATAACTCTTTGTTTTGATCATTAACTTTTGAAATTTCAGCTTTAAAACAATCATTTTCCTTTTGCAAGTTATCAATAACGTTTTGAAGTTGGAAACTCTGAGAACCTAGAGGTGGAGGCATACGGGAGCCAGTCACTTCATTCTTTTCACCTTTCAATTGTGAAATTTGGGCTTTCAACCTTTTGATCGTGTTACAATGAGCTCGAATTTGTTCATCACGTTTGTTTATTTCAAAAACTGCATCAAACTCAGGAGCATCTGAAGATGTCTTGGCATTTGAGGTTTTAACACTTTCTTTAAGATGTTGATATTTTAATTGTAAATCAAGATAATCAACTTCTAATTTAGAAAAATGCCTGACCATGTTATCAACTTATCATGATCATCCTTTTCGATTTTATCATGCAATTTTGAATTTTTTGTTTCAAGCTCAATGACACGATCTTGGGAGACTTTTAAAGCAATAGACAATTCATGAAATTGAGAAGCAGTAATGGAATAATTCGTAACAGTGTAGAACACATCTTGAGCAATACATCTAGAAATCAAATTATCATTCAGGATGTGAATATTCTTCCTCTCAATCTCATTGTTCTTAAGCTCACATTCATATATTCTAACCTCGTTTTCCATTTATATAAACATTATTTTCATTTCTTTAACTTCTGTATCTATAGCCTTTTGAAGGCTTTCAAATTGATCTTTTAATTGTTTAAAGAAAGGCATGACCTCAGTTAGATAACATTCTTTTGTTTGCTCAAAACCCCTTTCCCCTTCAGTTATCCCCGTAGGTGTGATTCTCTTCTTACACGTTTTCTCAAAATCAACGAATAGTTTGTAAACTACATATAGGCTGATTAAGGTCTTGCTTTGAGTGGGAAGAGTCCTAGGCACTAAATGCATTGGTGTATTGGGTGGATACACAGTAGCTGGAGGCAATTTCCTAAGGGGAGGATTCTTTTCAACAAGCTCATCAGATTTTTTCTTTTCCATATCTAACTTGTTGGGAACTATATTTAAAGTTGATAAGACAAAATACATAAAAGATGAAGGACTATTGAAGATAAAGAAAGACAAGAGACCTACTTGGCAAAGAAGTATTTATTATCTAGTCCCTTGTAGTCATTTGTAACCCTAGTATCTCTATTATATAAAGAGATACATGGAATTAGGTTTAGGTGTGTCAAACAATGTAAACATCAGACAAAGTGTGTGTGTGGGAAAACCTAGGCGTGGGATGCCTAGTGTTTTGATGTAGTCGACTTGTAGTTGGTCAGCCTCAAGGATCATGGATCCTTGTTAGAGTGTAATCGTCTTAGAGTTGATTGTCTAGGATTGGGGCTGTAGATGTGTTTTGTAGAACACATGATGATGACGAAGAAACCTTAGTAATAACAATGATAGTTTGATTATTCCGCTGTGCATACATATTGTTGTTCATTGTTATTTGTGCTTATTGATTATCCTAGATAAGGTCTAATAAACCTAGAGCATCGATTCTTGCTTGTGGTATCAGAGCGGGTGGCTCTTGATATCTAGGATCTACAAGGTTTCTCGAAGAGAATGGCGAAAAGAAGAAAAATTCGAATCTAAAATAATTTTCGTAATGCTTCTGCAGGTCAATTTTTAAACAGGTATAACTTTTTCGTTAACCGTTGGATCGTAACGAAATTTCTGGTGGACGTTCTCTATATACCCATCTAACTTTCCACCGGAGGGATCGTCGATCTGAGCTCTCAATCAAAAGTTATAAGGTGTCGAATATGGCTGCTGAGGGAGATTTTTAAAGTCGAATTTTTAGGGTTTTTCAAGTGGTTATATGTTGCAGATGGAGAAGGTTCCAGTTACGATTTGTTTCATCTGTGGTGAAGAGATGTAGTAATTCTGTGATTCACAATTAGGTGTGAGTTGTTTGGATTGTAAAACGGAGGCGTCATGATTGTGCACGATGGTTCAATACTACTATCTTGTTACTTTCTGTTGTACTCGTGGATTTGTGCTGCTTCTTGGGATAAGCTTAAGGACATTCATTACTCAATGTTGCTCGTCACTTTTGAATTTGCTACTTCTCTCGTTATGATTCTGTTGTCAAACAAGAAACCACTGCTAGCTATGCTCGTTACCACTGATACTTTGATCGTAACCACTGCTCGTGTTTCTTGGTTACCACTGCTAGCTTTGAGTGTTACCACTGCTCATGTTCATTACCACTGCTAGTCTTTATAGTTTCCACTGCTAGTTATCTTGGTTTTCACTGCTAGTTATGCAAGATTACTACTGCTCATCTCAAGAACTTTACTCGTGATTCTGCTGCCATGGTACATCATTGTTTTGACTACTACTCGACATTCACGACTAGTTTGTATTGCTCACTGTTGTATTGCTTACTGCTCATATGCATACCTGGATGACAAGGCTTCTTGTTAATAATATTTGTGATCGGTTAGTACTGCTCGAGGTTTTTAAAAAGCTAGTACAATGAGGGAGGTTGGCAGCTAGTTATGTGTCATGTGATGGGGTATTGGAGCGTTAATGATATCAGTTTCACTGGTGGATGATGATATTGCTATTTTTGTTCCTCGTGTCCAAACTTTCAAAGCTATTGGCAGTTGATGTATTGAATGTTAAGGTAAAGTATTCCTCATATGTTTTTATGGGTCTGTGATGTGTTGTTGGCGATGATATTTAGTATGGGAATGCTCATGCATATCGTATATCAATTTTGCATGACCACTGACATAGGAAAATTCTTTCTCATACTATACTTAATTCTCATAGTATGATCTTAATGGGTCGGTGGTATATCATTTAAATGTGCATGTGAATGGCTTGATAGTTTTGACTTTCTTTCAAGTGGCTTTGACCTGGTACATTATGAAGTTAAGGAACTATTACTGTGATTGGATTATGGTTCACTAACTTGGAGCAGCTTGTTATGATGGTATATAATGTGATCAATGGTTGTGAAAATTAATCTTGAAAGATTTGTTTTCTTACTATCTTGTATATGATTTTTGGTTCTCAAATTGTTTTGGACTTGAGGGGAAGCGAGAATGATACACACATGAGATTTGGTTCACACACACAAGAGGATTTTGGTTATTTGTTCTTAAACGACAACAAGCTCATATTTGGATTTATTGAATTATTGATTACGAAGAAGGTTGATTATCACTAATTTGATGTTGTAGTTGAGTTTCACAGGTTTGTGTTCTTATCATATCTCAAAGTGAGTGTAACACTTTGTAGATAACTTGTTTGTGCTTAAAGGACGTTGACGAAGACTTGCAAAATCTAGTTTTCATAGGTCAAGGGGTGGATAGATGAAGACATAGTTAACTATCACTTAAAGGAGTTACATTGTAGTGCTCAGTGTCTCATTAAAGATGAGGATTTTGTCAAGATGTTGCGATCTACTTATATTTTTGTTGTGGTATAAGTTCGACGTCACGTGGATAGTACAAGACATAAGACACAAGTTTGGGATATTTTACTTCTTCATCAAATTCGTTATATTTGATTTTCTTCACAAGTGATCATTACAAAGAGCTTACAGAATTGAAGATTCAAGAGATGGTAAACATATTCTCTAGGGGAAGCTTATTGTTCAATGTTTAACCATCTACATGCATCACTCAAGGGGAAGTTTCTACTGCTTACATTCCCTATTTGGATTATGACAAAAAGGGGAAGAAGTATTTGGAAGCTGCAACTTGAAGATTCTTGGTGATTGCATGTTTAAGGGGAAGTTCATTTATCTTTCATGACATACTTGTTCGTGCTTATTTGGTTTTGTCATTATCAACTAGGGGAAGATTGTTGGGAACTATATTTAAAGTTGATAAGACAAAATACATGAAAGATGAAGGACTATTGAAGACAAAGAAAGACAAGGGACCTACTTGGCAAAGAAGTATTTATTATCTAGTCCCTTGTAGTCATTTGTAACCCTAGTGTCTCTATTATATAAAGAGATACAGGGAATTAGGTTTAGGTGTGTCAAACAATGTAAACATCAGACAAAGTGTGTGTGTGGGAAAACCTAGGCGTGGGATGCCTAGTGTTTTGATGTAGTCAACTTGTAGTTGGTCAGCCTCAAGGATCATGGATCCCTGTTAGATTGTAATCGTCTTAGAGTTGATCGTCTAGGATTGGGGCTGTAGATGTGTTTTGTAGAACACATGATGATGACGAAGAAACCTTAGTAATAACAATGATAGTTTGATTATTCCGCTGTGCATACATATTGTTGTTCATTGTTATTTGTGCTTATTGATTATCCTAGATAAGGTCTAATAAACCTAGAGCATCGATTCTAACATGTAATACTTAGAATAGAGTTATGGATGAGTTTTGCAGAGATAAAGGTATTTAAAGAGAATTTAGTGTGGCTAGAACTCCTCAACAAAATGGTGTTGCTGAGAGGAGGAACAGAACACTGATAGAGGCTGTTAGAACCATGTTGGCCGACTCTAAGTTGCCAATCACCTTTTGGGCTGAAGCAGTTAACACTGCATGTTATGTGCAAAACAGGGTTTTAGTGGTAAAGACAAAGAACAAGACACCTTATGAATTGTTTTGGGGAAGATCTCCTATCCTTGACTTCATGAGACCATTTGGGTGTCATGTATCTATTCTCAATACCATAGATTATCTGGGAAAGTTTGATGAAAAGGCTGATGAAGGGTATTTTGTTGGGTATTCCATGGTCAGTAAAGCTTTCAGAGTATTCAACTTAAGAACCCAAAAGATTGAAGAAAATCTGCATGTGGAATTTCTGGAAAACAAAGTCAATCTCAAAGGAACTGGTCCAGAAAGGCTGTTTGATCTTGATACTCTAACCAATACTATGAATTATGTACCTGCCTCTACAGGAACATCTTCTTTTGATTTTGCAGGTTCAGAAGAGTTTCTTGATGATGATGAACCAAGCAAAGATCATGCAGATGATCAAGATGAATTCAGTCTACCTCTTTGGGACTATGCAGATAATGATGATATACCAAAAACTGGAGATGGTCATCCTTCTAATGCTTTGGAAAAGGAAGGAGACAGTCATTTGAATGCTGAAAATTCTGAAAGCAGTGGAAATTCAGATTCCACTGTTAGGCAAAATGTTTCCACTACAACACCAGATGTGGAAATCACAACTCCAGTTACTGAGGAAGCTCAAGCCAATGATGTTGAAGTCTCAAATATGCCAAGTGAGATTGCAGTTCCTCAGACTCCCCACACTTCTATTCATAAATCACATCCTTTTGAAAATGTGATTGGGGATGTCTATTCACCTGTGAAGACTAGAAGACAAACTAAGCTGCCTGATGTCCATGGATTCATTAGTAAAATATATGAATCTAAGACTCATGAAGGCAAGAATGAATGTCTCTTTATGTGTTTTCTGTCACAAATGGAGCCAAAGAATTTCTACAAGGCACTTGAAGATGAAAGTTGGGTGGAAGCAATGCAAGAAGAATTGCTCCAATTTAAGCTTCAAAAGGTTTGGGTGCTTTGTGATTTGCCTTCTGGCAAGAAGGTAATAGGTACTAAATGGGTGTTTAGAAACAAGAAGGATGAAAGAGGAATTGTTATCAGAAACAAAGCTAGGCTTGTGGCTCAAGGATACACTCAAGAGAAGGGTATAAACTACGAAGAAGTGTTTGCCCCAGTTGCACGAATTGAATCAATCAGGCTATTCTTAGCTTATGCATCCTTTATGGGCTTTAAAGTCTATCAAATGGATATAAAGAGTGCTTTTCTATATGGTCAGATTGATGAGGAGGTTTATGTCTCACAACCTCCAGGCTTTGAAGATCCTGAATGTCCTAACAAAGTATTCAGGGTAGTTAAAGCTTTGTATGGCTTGCATCTGGCACTAAGGAAATAGTATGAAACCTTAACCACTTATCTTCTTACTAATGAGTTTCATAGAGGCAGAGTGGATCAAACTTTGTTTATCAAGAAAGACAAGAATGATATCTTACTTGTTCAAGTGTATGTTGATGATATCATTTTTGGATCTACCAAGACAGAGATGTGCAAAGAATTTGAGAAGCTGATGAAAGAATAATTTCAAATGAGTTCTATGGGTGAACTCACATTCTTTTTGTGACTTCAAGTACTATAGAGGCCAGATGGTATTTTCATTAATCAAGATAAATATGTGGCTGAGATACTTAGGAAGTTTAAGTTCACTGATGCAAAGTCATCCAGCACTCCTGCAGACAAGACTACACATCTTCTTCTGAAGGAAAATAGTGGTGAAGCTGTTGATGTGCACATGTACAGGTCTATGATTGGTTCTTTGATGTATCTTACATCATCTAGACCAGATATTATGTTTGCAGTGTGTGCCTGTGCAAGGTTTCAAGTAACTCCCAAGTTCTCTCACTTGACTGCTGTAAAGAAGATTTTCAGATATCTTAAAGCATTTCCTACTCTGGGATTGTGGTACTCTAGAGATTCTCCTCTAGATCTGGTTACTTACTCAGATAGTGACTATGGTGGTGCTAGCTTGGATAGAAAATCTACAACAGGTGGATGCCAATTTCTTGGCAATAGATTAGTGTCATGGCAGTGCAAGAAGCAAACAATGGTGGCTAATTATTCAACTGAAGCAGAGTATGTGGCTGCTGCTAGTTGCTGTGCTCAAGTTTTATGGCTTCAGAATCAACTTTTGGACTATGGGTACAATTTCATGAATACCATCATTCATATTGACAATAGCAGTACCATTTGCATCATTAAGAATCATGTTCATCACACAAAGACCAAACATATTGAAATTAGACACCATTTCATTAGAGATTGCTATGAAAAGGGTCTAATTCAAGTTGTCAAAATTCATACTGATGACAACTATGCTGATTTGTTAACAAAAGGCCTTGATGTGGGGAGATTTCAATACTTGGTGACAAGTATTGGGATGCTTAATCCATAATCTTTTTGTCAAAATGTTCTCTGGTGTTGAGGGGAGGCAGTAGGGTACTGACATTGTTGTAAGAGTTTGTATATGTTTGTGATGGGGAGTTGAATGTAAAAGGTGTATATCTGAGATACACAACAAATGGTTATTGATTCACCATGTCTTACACACATAAGAATCAACTAGTCCAGAGCAAACGGCTACTGGTAAAGACTTGTCAAATCCGTTTATGGTTGATAGTTTACCAAAAACTATATGGTTATCAACTCACCATATTCTTTATGATTAAGAGTTGGCTAGTCCATAGCAAACGGCTCATGGTAAAGACATATCAAATCCGTTGATAGCTGGTAGTTTGATAAAAACTATGATAGGAGCAGTCTTGTTATCACATGATTTTATTTACCACTACTCTTTGAATTTTTTGTGAAAAATTACCACTGCAAGTTCACAGTTTCCACTGACAGTGTTATTTTACCACTGTTGTTCTAGCTGTTACAACTGATTGTGTCAGTAACTAATTTTTTACTAGCCGTTGAAAGTAACCACTGATTGTCATATATATAGGGTTAATATATTAAGGAAATTATCTTATTTCCATGTTATGATAAATACTTTCTAAAGATAATTTTTCTTGCGCAATACTTCTAAACCCTAACCCTATATATCTTTCTCTCTCAATTGGCTAGTTATTCTTTCAATTCTTACTGACATAATATTATTTTTCATCAAAAGTTTCTATGGCATCTTTAAACTTTGCAGATGAGCACAACCTAGTGGCCTACCTACAAAAGTCTAGCGAGAAGAGTGGTCCTGTTTATCATCAGATTGTGGACTTTCTCAATACCACACATATAAGGTATGCTTTGCTTTTAAAACCCACAATCTATATCTCTCAAATCAAACAGTTTTGGACTACTGCTAAGTCCATCACACTTGAGATTGGAGATACACATGAAACAGTGGATGCTCTACGAGCCACTGTGGATGGGGTAACTATTGATGTTACTAAGGCATCCTTGAGGAGAGTACTCCAATTGGGAGATCTCAATGGTCTCATCACATTACCTATGCCCGAAATTCATGATACTTTATCATCCATGGGGTATGATACCACTGACAAAAAGTCTAATTTCAAAAAGATTGGTTTTTGTCCCCAATGGAGATTTTTGATTCATACTCTGTTGCATTGTCTCAGTCCAAAGAAAACATCTTATGAGCAATTTAGTTCAACCATGGCTTATCCTTTGGTTTGTCTAGTCACTGATAAGATTTTCAACTGGTCAAATTATATTTTTACAAGTATGAAAGGCAATGTACAGAGTAAAACCAAAATTTTAATGTATCCAAGGTTTGTGCAAGCAGTGCTAAATGAGTTTCAACTGCAACCCCACACTAATGTTTATAAAATCAGTTGCCTAAAGCCTAAAGTGTTTCAAAATTTGAACAAAGATGGCAATATGAATTTTACACCTCTCCTACCCCAAATGCTTGCTAAAATTTCATCTGAACAAAACACACCCATAATTAATGTTCCAAACATTGATTAAACCCCACCAGTTTCAAGAACCTATGAGAGAAGGTCTAAACAGTCAACTCCTCTCATGACAACACATCAAGTTTCTGAACCTTATGGTTTAGGAACAAGCAGTGGTGGTTCTAGACTTCAACCTAGTCCAACTAGGGAGGAATCTGAACCTTTGCCCCATGATTCACCTCTCTCAACAGGTAACACAGTTGGAAGTGATGAGGGCAGTGGGAACCAATTGGAATTGATGGTTTTGTGTACAAAGTTAGTCAAGCAGGTTGAATCTCTACAGAAGAATTTGGCACATGTCAAGAAGCAGCATGCCAAAGATGTTAAACATTTAAAGGAAGAGATTCAGGCCTTAAAGGAGGAAATGAAGGGGTTGACAAAGCACAAGAGGACTGCAAAGTTGGTGGTTTCATCTTCATCTTCACCTACTGATGGTGATTCAGCTGATCAGGATTTGGGAAATTCTCCCAAATAGGGGAGGAAAATAGGTGCTGACATTGAGGGGAGGACAATTGATTTTGAAGATGAAGAAGATACAAGTAAAGGAGAAAAGGAAGCGGATACTCATGGAGAGCAACTTGAAGATCAAGACATTTTTCAAACTGCAACTGATTTTACCACTGATTTTATTTCCACTGCAGAGCCAACTTTTGCCACTGCAAGTGAAGAATTTGATAAATTGAAGAAACACAAAGGTAAAGCAGTTATGGAAGATGTAAAGCAATCTGGAAGAAAGATTTCAAAGAAAAGACAAGCACAAATTGCTCTTGATAGTGAAATTGCTGTAAAGATCTCTGAAGAACAAATGGCTGAAAAGAAAAAGCTTGAAGAATTGGAAGTTGCAAGCTTTATGGAAGCTAAAAGATTGAATAGAATGGAAGAAGATCCACTGCTCAATATTCAACCAATAGTTCTTAGAGAGAAGACTTCAGAGTTTAGTTATGTTCCTACTGAAGAAGATATTGAATTCTTGATTGCTAATAATGCAGAAATCAAGAAAAAGGCAATTGACATGGTAGCTGATGCATCCTTAACTGAGGAACAAAGAACTGCTCAGTTGAAGGATTTTATTCTAATGAAGAACAATCAAGCACTTGAAGATGTGATTATTACAGTCAAAAGAAATCAAGACAACCTACCAAGAGACAAATTCTTTCATATATGAAAACTTATTGTTGTCATGCTGGAGGTTGGAAGATGCATAAATTCAAAGGAATGTCTGATGATCAAGTTGAAAAGTCTTACTACAGAACTCAAAAACAAGATAAAGATTTTATTGCAATGGGCTCTGAAGAAGAAGTAAGAAGATTTCCTAGATTGAAGAGAAAGGCTAAAGTAAGTGATTCTAAAACTATTAAGAAGACTAAGGTTGATGAAGATCAAGCAATGTCTACTGAGAAGGAAATTCCTACTGAGAAATTCACTGAAGATCAATTAACTGGAATGATTATGATTGAAGAAGGAGATTTTTATCCAGAACCACTGCAAGTTCGACATCCTATTATTGATTGGGAAGTTTACACTGCTAGCAATTTTGCTCCAACATGGAAGATCACAAGGCTAGGTGGTGCAACTTCATCATTCATTCAATTTGAAGATCTTATAAAAGCTTTTGACAGAGATGACCTTGATACACTATGGAGGTTAGTTTAAGAAAGGTTTAATACTCAAGATCTCAAAGATACTAAGGAGATGCAGTTATGGGTGAATCTTAGAAGGCTTTATGAACCTAATGTTGATGATGATTTTTGGAAGTTCTCATGTCCATGTTCTGGTAGTAAATGGTTTTACTATGACTCATGTGAAGTTCATCATGTCTCTACAGCAAATGGAGTAGATGTATTTATGCTTGCTGAGAAAGAATATCCAATCAGAGCTGGAACTCTCGCTGTGATGTTATGTACAACAATAAGAGTCCATGAAGACAATGAGAAAGTCAGAGAATTGTTACATAGACTTCAAGATCAATGTTCAAGAGCCATTCAGAAGTTAAGGAAGAAGTGAAGTGTTTGGTTGAATTCCCAAATCCGTGAAGATATTACATATTGAAGAAACTTATTGATTTGCAGAGAAATCATAAGTTTAGGGGAGGATTGTTGGGAATAATCTGTTACCATGGATAGTTGTGGTTTACACTGCTTGGATTAACACTAGCAGTGGAAACGTATTCCCATTGCCAGTACTTTGTTACCACTGCTATCAGTTTATGTTTAGTTAAACGCGTCTAGATAAGTATAGAATAGATCTTGTGTATATTCTATTATGTTAGGTTTATACTTATCTTGTAAAGGACTCCTTGTTGTATAAAAGGAGGTCCTAGGTCATTGTCTTAGGTACTTGTCAATTTACCTACGTATTACTCACAAGAGCTTCAAGGTGTAACCCTAGTGATAAGCTAAGATCACTCGTATTATTCATCAATAATATTTGAGCTTAAGTTTTGTGTTTAATCTGTGTTTATATACAATACATCATATAATTCATCTTCTAAGTATTACTAAGTAAATTCCGCGTGCTTAATAATATCATACAAAATATCATTGACACAAGGAGTGTGTCAAGATCCATCATAACTTCCAAAACACTTGTTCAGGGGTTAATTGAGTTTGAGGTCTAAACTTGTTTAAGGCAATCCAATTATCCTTAGTGTAATTTGGAGTTTTGAACGTTATATTATGATCTATACACCAAGGATCTTTTAGTTTCTTTTCCATTTTCTCTCTAGAGGCATCTTCTAACTCTCTATCTTCTTCAGTGCATTCTAAACAAGTAGGCATTTGTCTAGGCTTAAGGATTTCATTACCATCATAGATCACTTTTTGAGCAGCTTTTGCTTTCTTACCATACTCAGGATTGGGTTCTTCTACAAGGCCAGTACTATGCTTATCGCTAAATACTCTATGCTTAGTGATCATGTGAGCAGTCTAAATGGTGTTGCCTTGTACATACAACTTGTTATCAAGTTTGTTCTTTAAAGTTTTAAGGTTGGAAAAATCATTTAAATGTTTTGATTCCTTTTGTTTGAACTCCTGCTTAAGCACTTTTACATTTTCTTGAAGTTCTTGTTTTTGCTTAGCAGTTTTATTAAGTTTCTCTTGTAAGGAATTTAACTCTTGTTTTAATGTTTCTTCCCTTAAGTTACTTTTTCTGATTAATGTATGCATTTGGCAATCCATTTCCTGCTCATGTGTGGTCAGCTCAAATTTAGCATGTTGTTCATAGATGGCAACTTGATCCTTATATATGTTAAGCTTAGTGGTAAGGGAGTCATCAGGGATAAATGCAGAGTACTCATGCAACTCATAATCATCATTTTGAGTAGAAGATGCATAGCTAGGTATAACAGAAACTTCCATGCAGCTTTCCTCTGCATTAATGTGCACAGGTTGTGGCTGGTGCATCTCTCTCTTAGGTACATCCGAAGCTTCCATGGAGCGTTTCTTTGCATTAACTTGCACAGGATGTGGCTGGTGCACCTCTGTCTCTTCTGAATTTGAGCACCAAGAATCCATTTTAGCATTATCTGACTCAAACACGATAGTCTGTTGTACATTGTTGGGTATCTTCTGTTCATTGATCATGTCATATAAACTGAGTATCTTAGATACAACTGAATCTGAATCGTTATGCATGATGTTGACGTGTACGATATTTTACAAATCTATGATTTAAACCGAGAAATAGAATCTTTCGCGGGATTTTACAAAATCAAGAAGAAACCGTTAAGCAATGACCAATAGAACGTGGTAAGATGACTGATGGATCGACACAATGATAGAAAATTATGTGTTAGGACTCATGATTGTTTGTAGGATTAGCTGAGATGTTGTTTGGTTGAGATTTGGGTTGGTTGTTGCACGATTTTACGGAGAAATTTAGGTCTAAAAACTTAAAAACCTCAATAACTTCTGTTCGGAGCGGATTTAGGCCTCGAAGGTTGACTTTAGTTCATTCGGCGTGCCATTCTCCTCATTCTCACAGTCGTTTTGATGGGTAGAACGCTGAAAACAGAGTTACGGTTCAAAAGTTATGTCCGTTTGAAGTTTTGTCGGGAAAAGTCAACAAGACGCACCCAAGACAACTCGCACCCTAGACAACTCGATTTGATGACAAATCGCTTAATAGACAAGTCGCATGAAGAGACAACTCGCTTAATAGTCAAGTCGCATAAAACCCAACACGCTTCTACAACAACTCGCTTAGGGCACAACTCGCTTAAGTGACAACTCGCTTAAGCTAACAACTCGCTTAAACGACAACTCGCTTAAGATATAACTCGCTTAAATGACAACTCGCATAAGCTGATAACTCGCTTCCAAAGCAACTACTTAAGTGACAACTCGCTTAAGTGACAACTCGCTTCAATGAACAAGTCAACTCGCAACCAAAAAACGTACACCGAGACTCAACTCGCTTCGTACTAATATTCAAAAAACCACCACTTTTCAATCCAAAAATAGTCCAACCAAGATGATTCAAGCCTTCCAAATCAAAACCTAAACACTTATGATGATTCTAAACACAAAAGTACAATCAAAATCCAAACTTTAACACTAGAAATTATCCAAATGATGCAAACTACTCTAAACTCATTCAAACCCAAAAACCTTATGAAATCCACTAAAAATCCAAGAACATAAAAGATGAGTGATCAAACCATGGCTCTTGAAACTAACTGTTAGATATTGGATTTCACAAACACATCACACCATGATTCAAAGAGGCGTATAAGAGGTTTAGAGAGAGAAAGAGAAGAGAGTTGGAAACTATGTGAAACAAAGAAAAATGGTATTGAAGCTCCAACCCTCTACCTTGGGAGGTAGAGGGTATTTATAGTTTTCTTACAAGACTCGCCTCCTACGAGCTGTGGATCAGGCATACAGTGGGTAAAGACCCGTCCGTCCTCCACGGTGTTACTTAACTAATTACTTATTAACATAACTTGACCACGAGTACGAGCTTTCTAACGAATATAAATACTTGAGGTGACCGACACTTGAACCAATGGATTTTCTAAATCCTAACAATAGATCAAGGCGGTTAATTGGTTTAAGTTAAAGTGCTTATATTGACAAAAGATTGAAGAGATTCAATATGCAAAATTCCAAGAAGGGATATTTGCCGATGGAAGTAAACCATGGTTTAAATAGTGAAGCCTGTGCTTCAACACCTGCAGAGGTGGCACGCATGAAGAAAGTTCCTTATGCTTTGGCTGTAGGATCTATCATGTAGGCGGTGCGATGCACAAGACCTGATGTGGCGTTTGTTCAAAACCTGACCAGTCGATATCAACAGAATCCAGGTGAACTTCACTGGACTTCTGTTGAACATATTCTCAAGTACCTTAGGGCTACAAGAGATATGTTCATAGTGTATGGGGGAAATCCAGAAGCAGAACTGTGTGTTACAGGTTATTGTGATGCATCCTGAAATTGTTACAAAGATGATACGAAGTCTCAGAAGGGTTACATATTTGTCATCAATGGAGGCGTTGTGGATAGGAAGAGCAAAAAACAGACCACTCTTACGATGCCTGCTACATAAAGTGAGTACATAGCGGCGTCAGAAGCTGCAATGGAAGCTGTTTGGATAAGGAAGTTTGTTTCGGGGCTTGGAGTTATGCCGTCGATTCAAAATCCTATCAAGGTGTATTGTGACAACTCTGTTGTAATCACTTTTTCCCATGAAACTGGAGTCATGAAGGGCACCAGACACTATCCTAGACAATACCACTATTTTCGAGAACAAGTCAAGATAGGTGAAATTGAATTACTCAAAGTTCATACAGATGATAACCTAGCAGAATATTTGACGAAGGTCTTACCTGGTGAAAAACTTAATCATTTTTCTGATAAGTTTGGACTTCGTTTAGCTAGTAATTTCATGCCCATCTGTGACTAAGTATTTTAGATAAAAGGATATTGTAAAAATTATTATTCAAATGAAATAAATTATTTTGTTATGTTTGTTATTCATTTATTGTAATGTTATCCTATATTTGCATGTTTAAATCCTTGAATAACTTAAGTTATTCTAAATAGTCCGTTGTCGATCAATAACATGGGAATGGTATTGAATTAAGACAAATCTGAGTATTAGTTAGAATATACTTGAAAGTATATTGATGCGTAGCATGACTAATTTAAGATGATATTCAATGGATTGGGTATAGGACGTATCCCAACCACATGATGATACTTTATGGATCTTAGTCATTAAGTACATCATGAATATTTATCCTATGACTTGAGATACAAGAGAAATATCATGGATGTAGTGCATTTCTGTGAGGCAATCTAACGCTATACGTAACTGGTAGTTATAAGGATTGTTTTCAGAAGTGTTGCAAAATTTATGAATTCTGCTCGTAGTCAAAACGGGATTTGTTTCCTTGAAATTTGTTTTAAAGTTTAATAATGCTGGGCCCCTCGTAGGGTTTGTCAAGATGTTTGCATGGCCATGCGGCCATGCCCAAGATCTTCTGGAATACGTTCAGAAGAATTGATAATCTTGATCAATCATATAAAACGAGAAAGAGAATAGTTAATTAAGAAATGAGTAAGATCCATATTCTTATTAACATGGTATTAGAAACAAAACGATGAATAAGATGATGAATCATCAAAACGGTTTTTATCCAGAAAACCATACACGAGTTGTACCGGGGGCATTGGCGTGTTTTTAGACGCTAACCAATGTCATTACACGTTTTGTAAACATATCCAAGTGGGAGCTGTTGGAATATGTCTATATTTACAAAACCATGTGTGTTCGGATTCGAACTCGTGACCACGGGATTGCACACATTACGAATGAGAATTGAAATTATAATTAATGTAAAAAGATTACGATTAATTATATTACACAAAACCCAACTAACGATCGTTAAGTATTTAATGAAAATGACTAACGACCGTTAAATGTAATAAAAGAGGGGGAAAATTAGTCAAATAGACCGCGCGCCCTGAGGCTTATCACTTTCCGGACCACGCTTTTTTGCGCTATGAAAATGGACCAATTGCCCAGCGATTTTCTTGTAGCCAACCATGGGGTGCCACATGTCCGACAAAGATATGACAGAAGTACATATTTTGAGAGTGTTTGTCATGTATTGTAAGGTATTATTTTTTGGGCAACTATATATTATTGGGCAACTTGTATTTATACAGAAGGATAATATGGTCATTTTACATTGGTTGTATTATAAAACTAATAATAATAAATCAACATGTACTCACACAACATCATGCGCACACACACACAATCAAACATCTTCTTGTTCAATTTAACAACATCTATAATTAAATATCTTCTTCTACATCACGCGCACACACTCACAAACCACCTCTTATTCACAGAACCCTCTAACCCCTAATTAATTTTACTATATAATTCCGTATGACAAAATTAAAGTTGTAAAATTGTAAAATCGCAGTTCGTTCTACATTGAAGTTGCTGCCAGATATTAAACTCTGTTTGTCAAAGAATGAAAACCGCGAAAGGTTGTTTAGGCAAACAGTATTTGGTCCATGGTTGGATATAAAGTCGTGCGATAATGACTGCCTTCTGATGCATTATGCTTTGCAACACCAGGTATATGTTTCTAACATCTCCTCTGATTCCCCTCCACTAACATTCCAAATTGGGGATCATTCATTAAGATTTGGCCGGAAAGAATTTTGTCTGATAACAGGGTTTCGATTTGACAAAGTTTCAAAACCGATTAAACGATGTAGCGCATTTTTCGATCGTGTATTTCCTGAAAAAAAAGTAATGGTATAACAAATGTACATGCAATTGATCTTTTGGAACTTGTTAATGACGGAAAAAAGGATGGGAAAAGGTGGTTATCTCTTTCTGATGAGGATGCTGTTAGGGTGTGTCTGCTGGTAGCTGCAAACGCGGTGTTTATGGGAAAAGAAGACAGGAATTGCATCCATAAACACTTATTGACCTTGGTTGACGATTTTGAAGCCTGGAATGTATTTCCTTGGGGTGAATATATGTGGCATAAATTTTATCAAAGGACTGTCAATATTGTTCATATACACAGAAAAGATCACCTGTTAAAATTGAAAAGAACCCAAAGTTCAGTGCCACATACAATTTATACGGGTTCGCTTGGGCTTTCAAGGTTAGAATTCTCAGTAGTTTGTATGAATGTCTAGGTTTGATAACATATTTCTTTAGAAAACAGGTTATTAAAAGCTTTTGATTCTATTTTGTTGTGCTATTACTTATTCATTTCAAAAGTACCTATAAATAATGTTGTTGTTTTATTGTTATGAAATGCTGGTGTTTTGTTCTGTATACAAGTAATATAAAAGTTAACTGTAATTTAGATTAAAAAAATGTTATAACACTTTTTAGTTTGTGATTTATTTTTTAAATTGTAACCATAAAGGTATTGTTTCATCCTAAACGGGTGAAGTTTACTTTGGTAAACCTTGAAACATTTTCAAAAACGATAGCTGCATAAGTACACGTTTTAAAGATGACAGTTGTGGCTATTACAGATTTGGATTTTGGAGACTTATCCTAAAAGCTCTCTTTGGTGGGTGAAAGACAATAAGGTCATTCCACGTGGTCTTGCTTGGTCAGGACTTTCAAAGTTTCGGAAAGCAGACTGTTGTAACCTCTTTGGACCAGTATGCATCACACAGTCTTACAATGCTGACCCCACTAACTTGTACCTGAATTTGTTCACAATATATCAGTAATTGTCAATTTTTTGGTTGTTAGGATTCAACTCCCATTGCTGAACTTTCTGCAACACAAGCAGAAATGAAGCAACCGTGGTGTATTGCCAGCGCCCAATTTATAGATGGTTTGTATGTTCCAGAATTACACGCTGGTGACAAGACTGCAGAGCATTCGAATGAATTCGCGGACGATTTCAATTTAAATCTTGCACAAACGGGAACTACTCATTCAACAGGGGCTCTATTTCGTGAGTTACTGGGTTTGGATAAAAAAACGTTTTGATGATAGAAAGCGGCATTCATTCGGTCAGAAACACACCGGTTGTACTTGATGTGTTTAGGACTGTGAAAAGCAGACTTTCAAAAGTACATCAACTTTTGGGTCTTAATAATGATGCTGCTGTTGTTCCTGATCAATCTAAAAGTTGTGCCACCACAAACGACTCTGACGTTCGATGATCCGAAGGTTTGTATTTACTTTTCAGTTTACCTACAATGTTTATACCAAACTCAAATAATCGTTCGTGTCTACACTTATATCAAACCTTGGTCGATACAGGCCACGTCGTGTCATATTGTAGGCCCTAACGGGGATAAGGTTGTCCATGCAGACCATGCAACGGACATTGACAATGATGATGGGCTTAAAGAAACGCAACCATGTAACCTTGGAATTCTTGTTGAAGCTTGTGCCATGACCCAAAAATGTCCTGCTATGGAATATAGAGGTGAAAGTAGTACTCAACTTCAACCAGCTGCACCTAACGAGGAAAATAAAACACCCGGTGACCCCATTATTGTACCTTATATTTCACTTACACTTTAAATATCAGCTATAGCATACGTCCGTACTTATGTATATATATTTAAAATTCAGCAGGAACCGGATTGTGGTAATGATTTGTCGTCTTACATTAACGATGATAAAGTTTCGGGTGATAATTCCGTAGATGCAATGGATTGTGATAATGAACAGCAAGATGTGGTTCACAAACAATTGGCTGGGGAACCTGAACCCGTTAACAATATTGTTGGTGTGCAGACAGAAGAAGGAACACCAACCAACAAAGCTCATGAGGTATCTACATTATCAGTAAAACAACGCCGATAAATAAAAGCTTATACTGTGTTGTTTTGTAACATACTATATTTTCAAATCTCAGTTTAAAGACAACAACCTGCCATATCTAAATGTGATTGGCCAAAATGACACACCTATGTTGGGACCTGTTTCCTCCGAAGATAATTTCAACAAAAGTGTCGATAAATTTTTTTGTGTTCCGTCTTTAGATTTAATGGATTGTTATGATCAACAAAGGGATGTGGTTGACAAAAATTCGTTTGTTAGCCTTGAATCCAGTAACAATGTTGTTGCTGTGGTTAGCCTAGAAGAAACACCAACAAAGAAAGACGCTAAAGCCCTTGAATCTCAGGTTAAACCAACGACAACCTCAGTAAAAGAAGGCGCATTATAGAACATTATGCGAAGTTACTTGGGTCTGTCAATTCGGCAAATGGGGTATCAAAAACATCAGCTATTCCTTGCCGCCGTCTTACAAGATCGCAGTGTGTCATTAACGAGGCTATTATCCTGGCTGCCAGTTCAGATGTAAATCACCTTATTAAATTGTAACAGAAACGAATATTTTTTGTTTGTCTGCTTATTTTTCAACTTTGTTTTCAGGAAACATCCGAAAACAGCAAAACGTGTCCAGTTTGTCGCTTCTATTCACCCACAATTGAACCGTTTGTAGAGGTAGGTTCTGTTTGTCAATCCATTAACATCATTATCATTCGGTGTATGTTATTCAATATATTTATTTTTTATTGTTTAGGAACTTTTACAACACCCGAAATGCAACAAGAACGAGGTTACTGTTCCTGATTACCTTCGCAACTATTTAAAGCTTAAAGAACCATTACTTTATAGGTTTCCTTGGGGCTCCGGTGCGGTTATTGCTTATAGGCGTTTTTGGGTAGCCATGGCATGTGTTGAAGATTGCACCGGCGGGTGGCTTAATGACTTTGTGAGTAAACCTGGTGCCTAGCTGGTCTACTACACTTGGTTATTATTTCGTTTTGTTACTTATGAACCGAATGTTTACATTTTTGATTTGCTTTATATGTCCGCAGCACTTGGATGCATGGGTTGATTTGATGTGGTTGTTTAGACCAGCCGATGCAGACTGGGCTTTGGCAGGGTGTACTTTCTGCAATCAAATCCTAGACGGCAACATGCCTACCACTTATTCAGATGGCACAACATACCCTGTGGCTTGGCGAGATGTTGAAAAGGTCAGTTTGGCAGACTCTTATCGTACATATACCACTACTGTTATAAACAACTTATAATATTCTGCATTTGTTTTATATATCAGGTGTATTTTCTCGTGAATGAAAATAAAAAACACTGGGTACTCGGTGTGCTCCATATCCGCACTGGAGTTGTTTACCTTTATGACTCTCTCGGGTTAGCCGCAGGAGGTGAACGGTGATTGCGAGGTTCGAAGAGAAAGTTACAAACACAGCTTAAATCGTACCTAACACAGGCTGGGGTACTGCATAGTAAGGGCATATCACCGGGGAATTATAAAATCACATACAAGTGTCCAAAAGTCCCACAACAATCACACGTGTATGGCGACTGCGGAGTATGGGTGTGCATTATTTTGTACAGATTGCTACGTAACGAGCCTCTGGAAGTAGACGAACCTCTTCAAACAACGATAGCTTACCGTGAACGGATGCTTGAATACTTCTGGAAGCACAAGGTTGAATACAAAAATTGTTAGCGTTCTTTCAAGGTACGATCCTTAATGTCCGTCTAACACATAATTATTGTCAAATGTTGAGTTGTGAAGTATTTTTCTTTCAGCTTTTACTGTAGGTATTTTTACTTTTGTTATATACTAATCTATAATTATATTTTTTTTAACTCAACGGCATTTCTTTTGTTATTACCCGTGCACATACACAAAAAGGCCTATGGTTTGCAAACCACTTCTATATGGGTTATGAATACTTTATTAATATTATTTGGTATATAGCATAATTTAATATTTGGTTGCCCTAAAGTACATCACGGTACATGTCCTTTAATGTCTTCTGTTCCCAATCTCTTTCTTCAATAAAAATCTTTCTTATTTTGTTTAACAAAATCTTTCTTTCTTCTTTTGGTCTATTCACTTCATATCTTTATCCCAATCTTTCTGCTTTTGTTTAAGAAAATGTCCGACTATATCCCACTGGATTTTCAACTAGATATCATTCGCAGGCTACCTCCTAAGTCTATACTTCAGCTACGTACTGTTTGCAAGTTATGGAAGGATAGTATAGATTGTGGATTCTTCATCTTTAATTACGGTGTTCGTCGTAACGATGAGTATTTTTTTACGTTAACATTTTATCAGGGTCACAAAGGTTTTATGTTAGCTTTTGATGAACAGCTGACCGCTAAGGTACTTCATACAGATTTAATGTTTTCATCTATGATTGCAGTTGGCAATTCTAATGGTCTTTCGTGTTTTGTCTATGGGTATAATCTAATGTCTGTTATTTGGAACCCGACAATCAAAAAATCACTTGCAGTACATGTCCCGTTTTACACGCATCAAATTGAATGTAAAAAGATTTGTTTTGGTTTTGCCGTCCGTCTGGACACTCTTGACCCAACGATCGTGAAGGTCTCCTATCCTGTTTTCTAAAGTGGTTTCTGGTATGTGTCTGTCTTTTCTTTGAACTCGTTAAGGTGGACATGCCTTGAAAATTTCCACCCCCTCGTGAAACTATCAAATTGAAACGTTAAAGTCAGGCAGTTTTAGGTCGTTTTATCTATTGGACTGGGAGTGAAAAGTTAACTAATGAGGACTGATGTGCTACGTTGGAGCAAGTTTTAAAAATTTATAAACACGATTTAACCGTCTAACCTATTAACACATACGAGCAAGTATACTTGTCCGTAATAGCAAAGTTTGGTAAGTCGAGATCGTCCCAAGGGATTTTGTGTTTTGAAATTGATTTGTTTGAAAAGATTCCAACAAGAAAGCTTGTCAAGGCTTCCTCAAATAATTATGTTCTAGTGAAATTCAATAAGAAATATATATACTTGTGTGTAGTCTATAATCAATCATAAATAGTATTCATGAAGGTTTGGTGTATACTCTTAATATGATGCACAAATCATAAGCAAATGATTCCCCAACCATGGTATGTGTTTGTAAAAATCATTCTAAGAACAAAAACATTTAGGTAATCCTTTCGGTCCTTATCCCAATGATTATCCTATAGAAATTCCATTTGTTTGCAACATGTTCTTATTAAATTTGTTCTTACGAATCTTTCGACCCTTTCGTGATGAAAATGTTCCTAGTCTTGTTTTAATAAGCAAACATGGTGGTTGTCAATCACCATATCCCCATACTAGTTTGTCACTTCACTTTTTGGAATAAAACACAAGAGAAATCCTTTCGGTCCTTTTTCTTAAAACATGTTTTATCAACAAATCAAACCAAGACTAGTATTTTTCCAACAAACTCATTTAAACAAGATCATATGTACATGCATCACATTTTGAGAACACTAATATGATTAACTACATCCCAACACACAAGTATATCCCAAAACTACTCCATGATAATAATAATAACTAAACACAAATCATAACAAAGTAATTCTAACAATTCAAGAGAATAGAATTCCATAACAAAGTTCATAGAATACCTAAACTTTTGTGATTACAAGAATTAGAATTCGTGGATTGTAGCAACCACGCGCCTCCAATCACCTAGATTCACCGTACAACTCCAAACTACCAAAACTATGGATGAGAATTGTTCCCTCCTTGCTCCTGGACGTTTTTCAGTAAGTACTAAGCTTTTGGGCTGAATAATATGGTTGGTATTAGTTTAGGTGTAAACTAATACAATTTTGGTTGTGTCACACCTAGTATACTAGGACTAGGTTCTTTATATAGCCAAATGTGCTTGCTCAACTCACCAAAAACGTTCCCAACAAGTAAATATCAAGAAATGATCGGACTCCAATGATTATGGGGAGTTAAGGCAACAATAAATGCAACATTGTGTAACTGCAGCGTGAGAAACCGGATCGGTTTCGACTCCAACCGAATCGGTTGTATTTTGACCAATTGCACAGCCGGATCCGGTTACGGGTTGTGACCGATCGGCTGGGTTTGTGTTGTTTTGACTTTTTGTTGACTTTTCGCCTATGTGCTTCATTCTTTGCTCTCGCTGATGATTTCCAAGGCAAAACTTGATCTTTCCTTGCCGTAGATACTTAGAAATCATTGCGTTTCCCAATCATTGAATCCAAAAGCTTCCTAGCTCGACTTCCTTCCTCGAGAATCTTCCAAATGTGCATAAAAACTTCATTTCTTCATTATTCGTGGTACCTGGCTACATATACATACACAATACGCATCGTTGCACTTTTGCAACAGTTATGAGTAAATATAGCCGATTATCATGCACAAAACTAACAATAACGCTACTAAAAACATGTTCATTTTAGGCGTTATCAAATTCCCCCACACTTAAGCTCTACTCGCCCTCGAGTAGGTCTAACATTTGCAAAGATTGATTTCATTGGTCTTTGACACCATGTTTCCAAAAATGTAACAATTATCCCAAAAGAGATAATCATCGGTTTGCTCATAATATGTGAAAACTTTTTAAAAATGAACCAAACACTTTAGATAACATAACTAGAACACCTCACGAATGATTTTAAGAATTCACTCAACACTCATATATTGGTGGGTATATGTAAATCACTCAATGCCTAGTCATGATCAATGCTTTTTACCATAAGCTTGTACAAGTATCAAAACAAAGAAAATAAATTCATCAAAGAGGGCTTTTATTCGGGTTATAACGTTAAGGCTAAGGGTTCATAAAAGGTATGGATAAGGCATGGGATAGTTTATGAAATTGGTGTTAAAAGAAAAATAAAATCAAGTCTAAACCTCCATGTTGCTAGCCATCATACAAACCACAATCCCGAAAATGATTATTTCACCTCTTCTCATATCGATCTCCGCAAATATGTATAACTCAATTTAGCTCATTGGCTAATCAATATCCTTCATATAGCTCATTGGCTATAACCATTTTTTTTAATAACAACGTTCCCCCACACTTAGTGTAAGCATACACCAAAAAAAAAATCGAGAAAGACGTCTCTTTCATCCAAGATGGAGAATGGTACACACTATAAACAAAGTGTAGCTTCTTCATAATAATCAAAAACGATCCAACATTCCAAACAACTAGCAACAAACCAATAGACATGACAAAGGGTTGGCTAAAGTTTAAAATGTAAAATATTTTTGTATTTTTCTGAATTTATCAAAAACGAAAAGATTGGCTCGGAAGGGTGTACTAAGGGTATCTAGTGCTAAAAATGAGCACTAACAAATGGGTCCATATAAAGGTGGCTAACTAACCGATGTGGTTAGCTAATATATCATTAGATGTAAACGGAAGGCCATTTGGTTTTATTCCTAAGGTGCCTCTTATCACTTGAACATATTTAGATCACTCGAAAGTGATTTTAACCGTAATGTATAACTAGTACAAGTTCTAGAATCGACATAATCACCGGCACACTCATAGCAAATATAAAACAAAAGATGTATTTTATACAAAAAGAAACCTCACAAATGTGTGGAAAAAAAACTATTATGCATGCTAGAAAATGCTATCGAATCCAAAATGAATTACTTCCGTAATTTGGTTCAAATCCAAAATTTTTCAAAAATCCTCATTTTACCATTGAAATTCCAAGTTATATTTTTATATTTATATCAATAATGCGTGAAAACAACTAGACCATCAAGGGCGAATTTCTTCTAATCACTTGCATCCAAAAGTTATCTAAAAATTAAAAATGCGCATCATTTTTCCTATTTTCTTCCCTCCCCCATACTTAAGTTTTGCATTGTCCTCAATGTAATGAAAATGAACTTCAAAGTAAAGAAAATGGGAAAAATAAATAGTTAAAAGATACCACGGAATAGAATATGCAATATGCATATTGGGTCATAAGAAAGCATGTGAGTTATCCAACTCCAAACATTTGACCATCAATAAGATTCCGACACATCCATCCTGCAAACAAAAACTGCAATACACGAAAACAAACAAATGCAAATGCTACTAAAAACTAGATAAAACCAAGATAAATATGTTCATCATCCTAGAAAGATAGAAATAATATTGTTTAACACATCATAACCCATTGTCTTTGAAACCATAATTCACGAATGATCCACGATCACTCTTCATCCTCGCTCATGTCATCCCCTTCTTAATCATCATACTCATCATCATTACTTTCGGTTACGTAGTTTTCGTCCACAATCTCCGAACGAACTCTCCTCTTCTTCTTCTTTCCTCCAACTCCTAATGACGATCCTCCAACATCGTAGCTTGCTCCACCAACCTCAGGTAATCGACCATATGGGGGCACTGGATCAGGAAATGGTGCGTACCAAGGATATGGATACGGATAGAGTCAAGGATAATAAGTGTAAGGGAAAGGATATGGTGGAACATTGGGGTGGATTGTAGGGTGGCAACTCGTAATTGGCTTTACGAGCCATGTGTTGAAAGATAAACATGGAATAATCATTGATGTAGTTGTTTCTCAACATCATCGAGTCTCTCCATACATCCCTACATTGAATCTCATCTAAATGTTGGTTCCACTCTCCCCAACCTGAATCAAAACTACTGGACGTACCCATTTGCACGTTCTCCATTAGTATACTCCCCTGCTGTTGTGGTGGTTGTTGTTGTTGTTGTTTCGGTTCAATCCATAACCCCAAGGTTTTCAATCTCCTATTCAAAGCGTTCCCGAAACCTTGTGCAGTCCACGTATCACTATACTTTGGCTCTCCACACTTAGCCAATTCCTCATCAACATAATACCCAAGATTTTCGCCAATTTTGTCACAAAATGTCCTCCATAAATGTGGTTGTTGCTCTTGATTCCCGGGGCTCTCCTAGACAAATACTTGGCTATCTGCCAAACTGCATTACCGTCCTTAGTTTCCTCCAGCAACATCATAACCCATAAGTCCGGTTTCTGACATTTGTCCCTGCTTCCAAATCTATTAAATGGCCCAGTCACTATCAACTTGTGAAGTATCCTCATCAATGGATTCCTGATGGTTGATGCATTCCTCCTAGCGCAGGAAGGATCTCCCACTTGATTCCAATAAGCGGGAATACTAGGATAGTCTTTTTCAAACCTCCGAAGTCTAGAAAAGTGAGCTTCAAATAATCGATGATTAACCTCATGTGGCTCATACAAACCAAGAGCCACGCCAAAAGCCGGCAAAGTGTAAGCATGATCCCTTCCACAAAGCCTAAACCAAACACAAATTTCCTTCATCAAGTTCCGAACATCCACCTTTCTTTCAAAATACATGGTTGAAAAGAACTCTATACACCATTCTCGATAGACCTCTTCATTGACGCTAAATGCTCTTTCCCATGACAAATCATTGAACGAATCTCCATCCCCTGGATATACATAAGATGTCCGCATCATTCCTCTTAACTCATCTTCACAATCACATTCCTCAAATAAATCCCAATCAATCACCCTCGGAACCAAACATGTCCTATGTTGCAGTTTCGACAACCTTTCCCGAAAAGCATGTTTCTCCCCGTCGGTGAGATTTTTGAACTTTAAGTTAGCATTTGCCTCCGTCTTCAAACTATACTTAACCTTCTTCTTCTCGTTCCTTTGACAAAACTTCGTAACAAGCGGGTTCATAGGAATTGCCTCCTCGCTCGAGCTACCTACAATAATTCTCTGTAGAAATCACAAATATAAGACCATATGAGAGTGTTAGAACAAACAAGAAGGTTCATGGAACCCTCTAAGATCCAATTCAAAATTTCAAAAATTTCTAACACAGAAACCGTAACCGGATTCGGTTCGTGAGAAACCGAATCGGTTATTCAAATGACCAAAATCAAACGTTCGGTTGCAATGCGCAACCGAATCGGTTATGCAGCCTACATAAGGCTTTTTCCTCTTAAACCCTTCTACACTCGAGTTTTCTAAGTCCAATCCACTCCTAGGTCGCATCCTATCATCCTCAATGATTTCCACATCCTTGAATTACTCTAAATTCGCTTTTCAAATCATCAAACATCATACATTCATTATCTTAGAACTCAACTTGATAAACCTATATCCTTCAATCATTAGTTCTAATCAATAATATGGCATCTATCACTCCTAAAATCACATCATCTATCATAAGGAATCACCAATTGCAACTTATCTTGATTCAATAGCACAACCCAATTAAATCCGAAGATTCAATCATCTAGTATTCATCCTATGTGGAATCAATCAATACAATTCTTTTTGCAACGCACTCCTACATCAATTACCCACTCAATCCTAAAATATTACAACTTAATTCGAATTATAACAAAAACCCCTAAATTGGTGACCTATTATTCAATTCGAATCAAATGCTCTAATTAAACCTTAATTTAGTTAATTGACTATAGATGCTTACTTGTTTAGGTGCCATGATGTTTTCCTACAACTTAAACAACCTTCAATCAACTTCTCTTGGACGAATTTTTGCAAAACCCACTGGAGAATTATTGTGTGTGTGTTTTTCTGAAAAAGTGAATTTTTGGTTTTTATACTCAAATGCAACCGGTTCAGTCAAGGACACAACCGTTTCGGTTTGCATTTTTTTTGCCAAATTTTGAATTTTAAATGTTACTTAGGCATTTACCTTCCAAGCAACAATTTTTTACTCAAAAATCCTGCTAAAGATTCACACAACATTCATCCACCATACGAAATTTTGAACAATCATCCAATCTAAAAAAAAAACTCAACTCATCATACTAATGAACTAAACCAAACTTCAACTCAAAATTCATAGTCATAATGCATTAACCAAATCACCTCAATCATAAAAATAAAAATGAAAAGATAAATAAGAAACAAAAATCCTAAATGCATCAAATCAAAAAGAAATAGTTCATGAAATTCAAGCAAATAATTGCTTGTTTATTACGGTTTCTTGTCTTCTCCTCAGAATTCCTCAAAATACTCTTGTCTTAGGATATCCTCACTTTGAAATTTTCCGGTCAAATCACGGAACGTTTCAAAAGTTTTGAATTTTCTCATGAATCTTCGTCCGTCCGTACATAGTATATCAAACTTAACATGCCATGCTCCATCTCCGGTTTGTCTCTTGTAAGTCCCCGACCCTTCGGGTCTCCACTCCAAATTCTTAAGTTGCACCGGTAAAGAACCTAAAAATTCGGTCAACTTTTTGTAAACTAGTATGTTTTTGAATGGGTTATAGAAAGCTTCTACCGCTAACGCACATTCCATTTCGTCCTCTATATCAAAATAGGGCGGAGCTAACGGTCCGTACATTGGGTTACCTTGGACATCGCGTCCCACTTCAAAACATGTTAAATCATCATCTGCTTTTATTAACTCCAAATCCTCCATAAATTCCAAAGTTGGTCCTCTTGGTTTTGGGTAGTATGTTTGCCTCGAAATCCCATCATCAATAGTCATTGTGCCTCTTCCCATGTCTATAATCGCACAACAAGTTCGTAAGAATGGTCTCCCCAATAGTAGTGGTAAACTCTTGTCCACCGGAATATCTAGGACAAGGAAATCTGCCAAATATGGTTGATAGCCAATTTGAACTCTCACATTCTTCACCTCTCCCATTGCCTTCGCTTGAGAATTATCCGCCATAGTAAGCTTCGAATGATTAGGTTGCGGATTACTTAGTCCTAAAGTTTTAAACAATGGATACGGCATCACATTAACACTCGACCCCGTATCGGCTAAAGCATAAACTGGTGTAGTCCCATTCACTTTGATCGGCAACACAAAATTACCCGGATCCTTCTCCTTCCTTGGCATGCCACTAAACAAAATTTGATCTCGCTCCTCCTCCGTGAGATTCTTATCTTCCAACCTAGCCCTTGCTAGCATCAATGCATCCAACTTCTTACGGTAAAGCACATAATCTTGGAGTACTTCTATCACCGGTTTCTTTTCATTAAGCTCAAGAAACTTTTGTTCTAGGTTCTCTAAAATAGCTTCTTTTTGTTTGTTGGTTAAGGGTTTGAAAGTAGTGGTCGGTGATGAGGGTGTGGAATCATTTTTGGTGGTGGAGGTTGTTGTTGGGGTTAGTTTGTTTGATGTCGGTTTCTTCCGATTTGCCTTTCCCATCTTAACTACTTCCACCTCTTTCTCTTCCATGTTTGCACAAACTTCCACTAGCATCTTGTTTACTCCTTTTCCTTCTTCCAAATCAGTTATATTAATCCTCATTTCTCCCATTGCAAAATCCACTTAACACTTGGTCGTGACAAGAAAATCTCGACCAAAACACACATTAGGTTCATCCGCATTCCCTTATTCTAACACAACAAAATCCGTTTCGAAAATGTGTCCATGAATATTGACCTTTAGATTTTTGACCATCCTTCTTCCATATGCTTCATAGTACAAACGTACATGACCAATTTCGTCAAGAACCTTCTCCAAAATGTAGTTTTCTCCATAAGCCATATTAAGTTGCGCGTCCCAAGCACTTATTCCTTCCACACTGCAAGGCGTTCCAAACCTCATTAGCGGCGAATCATACATTGTTAAAGGTGCTTGTGTGAACACTACGACTCTTCCCTTCTTGGGTAGTTGAATCTTATTTTCACCAGTTTCCTCCATATTACCCGTATCAATTCCCAAATCTTTCTTACTTTCTTCCAAGATACCTCCAATCTTTTCCAGTGAACTTCCGGTATCCTTGAACATCTCATCCAAAGTACGAAGGTATTCCGAGATTCCGCTCAAACTATCCATATTACTAGACAACTTGACAAAGCAAAACAAAACAAAATCCGAATATTAGCGTTAGCGTTAGTAAAAACAAGAACAAACTATAGAAACATAGACTAAACAATGTAAGACACTTATCAAAACTAAAAACACAAGTTAAAACTCAAGACCTAAAAATGATAAAAATCAACACAGAAACACCAACTGGATTCGGTTGGATCACCAACCGAATCGGTTGGTTGAAATAACTAAATCAGAAAGTCGAACCGGATCCGGTTGCGGGTTACAACCGATCGGTTTGATCGAAATATATATATATATATATATATATATATATATATATATATATATATATATATATATATATATATATATATATATATATATATATATATATATATATATATATATATATATATATATATATATATATTTATATATATATATATATATATATATATTTTATTTATTTAAAAAAAACGGAATTTAATGCAATTATGGAGTCATTAAGATGTACTAAACTCTAGTTAATAAAGAAAAGTCTTCATAAACCAACAATTTAATAACATAATAAAACCCATTAAACTAAAACTAAATTAACTACCAATTAAAATCTATCATTAAAATAATTAAACTTATAACTGAAAAATATTACTATCTAATCATTAATCATTAAAACTAAAATTAACTAAAACTTGATTAACTAATAAATAACAAATGTAAAGAAAATGAAAATAAATCTGAGAAATAATTAAACTACAAGACATAATCTGCAAATAGAATCTAAAATTACCAGAATTACTCTAAGAACCATAACACAATTAACTAAGAAGACTAGAACAATAAAATCGCAACTAAAAATTACATAGAAACTCCAACCGGATTCGGTTGGATCACCAACCGAATCGGTTGGTTTGTAACCAAAAACTTTTTTTTTTTTTTTTTTTTTTTTTTTAAACAAATTTAATTCCAATACTACCAATTTTACAGAAAATCAAAGAAAATTAAAGAAAATCCCCGGCAACGGCGCCAAAAACTTGATGTGCTACGTTGGTGCAAGTTTTAAAAATTTATAAACACGATTTAACCGTCTAACCTATTAACACATACGAGCAAGTATACTCGTCCGTAATAGCAAAGTTTGGTAAGTCGAGATCGTCCCAAGGAATTTTGTGTTTTGAAATTGATTTGTTTGAAAAGATTCCAACAAGAAAGCTTGTCAAGGCTTCCTCAAATAATTATGTTCTAGTGAAATTCAATAAGAAATATATATACTTGTGTGTAGTCTATAATCAATCATAAATAGTATTCATGAAGGTTTGGTGTATACTCTTAATATGATGCACAAATCATAAGCAAATGATTCCCCAACCATGGTATGTGTTTGTAAAAATCATTCTAAGAACAAAAACATTTAGGTAATCCTTTCGGTCCTTATCCTAATGATTATCCTATAGAAATTCCATTTGTTTGCAACATGTTCTTATTAAATTTGTTCTTACGAATCTTTCCACCCTTTCGTGATGAAAATGTTCCTAGTCTTGTTTTAATAAGCAAACATGGTGGTTGTCAATCACCATATCCCCATACTAGTTTGTCACTTCACTTTTTGGAATAAAACACAAGAGAAATCCTTTCGGTCCTTTTTCTTAAAACATGTTTTATCAACAAATCAAACCAAGACTAGTATTTTTCCAACAAACTCATTTAAACAAGATCATATGTACATGCATCACATTTTGAGAACACTAATATGATTAACTACATCCCAACACACAAGTGTATCCCAAAACTACTCCATGATAATAATAATAACTAAACACAAATCATAACAAAGTAATTCCAACAATTCAAGAGAATAGAATTTCATAACAAAGTTCATAGAATACCTAAACTTTTGTGATTACAAGAATTAGAATTCGTGGATTGTAGCAACCACGCGCCTCCAATCACCTAGATTCACCGTACAACTCCAAACTACCAAAACTATGGATGAGAATTGTTCCCTCCTTGCTCCTGGACGTTTTTCAGTAAGTACTAAGCTTTTGGGCTGAATAATATGGTTGGTATTAGTTTAGGTGTAAACTAATACAATTTTGGTTGTGTCACACCTAGTATACTAGGACTAGGTTCTTTATATAGCCAAATGTGCTTGCTCAACTCACCAAAAACGTTCCCAACAAGTAAATATCAAGAAATGATCGGACTCCAATGATTATGGGGAGTTAAGGCAACAATAAATGCAACATTGTGTAACTGCAGCGTGAGAAACCGGATCGGTTTCGACTCCAACCGAATCGGTTGTATTTTGACCAATTGCCCAGCCGGATCCGGTTACGGGTTGTGACCGATCGGCTGGGTTTGTGCTGTTTTGACTTTTTGTTGACTTTTCGCCTATGTGCTTCATTCTTTGCTCTCGCTGATGATTTCCAAGGCAAAACTTGATCTTTCCTTGCCGTAGACACTTAGAAATCATTGCGTTTCCCAATCATTGAATCCAAAAGCTTCCTAGCTCGACTTCCTTCCTCGAGAATCTTCTAAATGTGCATAAAAATTTCATTTCTTTATTATTCGTGGTACCTGGCTACATATACATACACAATACGCATCGTTGCACTTTTGCAACAGTTATGAGTAAATATAGCCGATTATCATGCACAAAACTAACAATAACGCTACTAAAAACATGTTCATTTTAGGCGTTATCAAATTCCCCCACACTTAAGCCCTACTCGCCCTCGAGTAGGTCTAACATTTGCAAAGATTGATTTCAATGGTCTTTGACAGCATGGTTCCAAAAATGTAACAGTTATCCCAAAAGAGATAATCATCGGTTTGCTCATAATATGTGAAAACTTTTTAAAAATGAACCAAACACTTTAGATAACATAACTAGAACACCTCACGAATGATTTTAAGAATTCACTCAACACTCATATATTGGTGGGTATATGTAAATCACTCAATGCCTAGTCATGATCAATGCTTTTTATCATAAGCTTGTACAAGTATCAAAACGAAGAAAATAAATTCATCAAAGAGGGCTTTTATTCGGGTTATAACGTTAAGGCTAAGGGTTCATAAAAGGTTTGGATAAGGCATGGGATAGTTTATGAAATTGGTGTTAAAAGAAAAATAAAATCAAGTCTAAACCTCCATGTTGCTAGCCATCATACAAACCACAATCGCGAAAATGATTATTTCACCTCTTCTCATATCGATCTCCGCAAATATGTATAACTCAATTTAGCTCATTGGCTAATCAATATCCTTCATATAGCTCATTGGCTATAACCATTTTTTTTAATAACAACGTTCCCCCACACTTAGTGTAAGCATACACCAAAAAAAAAATCGAGAAAGACGTCTCATTCATCCAAGATGGAGAATGGTACACACTATAAACAAAATGTAGCTTCTTCATAATCATAAAAAACGATCCAACGTTCCAAACAACTAGCAACAAACCAATAGACATGACCAAGGGTTGGCTAAAGTTTAAAATATAAAATATTTTTGTATTTTTCTGAATTTATCAAAAACGAAAAGATTGGCTCGGAAGGGTGTACTAAGGGTATCTAGTGCTAAAAATGAGCACTAACAAATGGGTCCATATAAAGGTGGCTAACTAACCGATGTGGTTAGCTAATATATCATTAGATGTAAACGGAAGGCCATTTGGTTTTATTCCTAAGGTGCCTCTTATCACTTGAACATATTTAGATCACTCGAAAGTGATTTTAACCGTAATGCATAGCTAGTACAAGTTCTTGAATCGACATAATCACCGACACACTCATAGAAAATATAAAACAAAAGATGTGTTTTATACAAAAAGAAACCTCACAAATGTGTGGAAAAAAAACTATTATGCATGCTAGAAAATGCTATCGAATCCAAAATGAATTACTTCCGTAATTTGGTTCAAATCCAAAATTTTTCAAAAATCCTCATTTTACCATTGAAATTCCAAGTTATATTTTTATATTTATATCAATAATGCGTGAAAACAACTAGACCATCAAGGGCGAATTTCTTCTAATCACTTGCATCCAAAAGTTATCTAAAAATTAAAAATGCGCATCATTTTTCCTATTTTCTTCCCTCCCCCATACTTAAGTTTTGCATTGTCCTCAATGTAATGAAAATGAACTTCAAAGTAAAGAAAATGGGAAAAATAAATAGTTAAAAGATATCAAGGAATAGAATATGCAATATGCATATTGGGTCATAAGAAAGCATGTGAGTTATCCAACTCCAAACATTTGACCATCAATAAGCTTCCGACACATCCATCCTGCAAACAAAAACTGCAATACATGAAAACAAACAAATGCAAATGCTACTAAAAACTAGATAAAACCAAGCTAAATATGTTCATCATCCTAGAAAGATAGAAATAATATTGTTTAACACATCATAACCCATTGTCTTTGAAACCATAATTCACGAATGATCCACGATCACTCTTCGTCCTCGCTCATGTCATCCCCTTCTTCATCATCATACTCATCATCATCATTTTCGGTTACGTAGTTTTCGTCCACAATCTCCGAACGAACTCTCCTCTTCTTCTTCTTTTCTCCAACTCCTGATGACGATCCTCCAACATCGTAGCTTGCTCCACAAACCTCAGGTAATCGACCATATAGGGGCACTGGATCAGGAAATGGTGCGTACCCAGGATATGGATACGGATAGAGTCAAGGATAAGAAGTGTAAGGGAAAGGATATGGTGGAACATTGGGTGGATTGTAGGGTGGCAACTCGTAATTGGCTTTACGAGCCATGTGTTGAAAGATAAGCATGGAATAATCATTGATGTAGTTGTTTCTCGACATCATCGAGTCTCTCCATACATCCCTACATTGAATCTCATCTAAATGTTGGTTCCACTCTCCCCAACCTGAATCAAAACTACTGGACGTACCCATTTGCACGTTCTCCATTGGTATACTCCCCTGCTGTTGTGGTGGTTGTTGTTGTTGTTGTTTCGGTTCAATCCATAACCCCAAGGTTTTCAATCTCCTATTCAAAGCGTTCCCGAAACCTTGTGCAGTCCACATATCACTATACTTTGGCTCTCCACACTTAGCCAATTCCTCATCAACATAATACCCAAGATTTTCGCCAATTTTGTCACAAAATGTCCTCCATAAATGTGGCTGTTGCTCTTGATTCCCGGGGCTCTCCTAGACAAATACTCGGCTATCTACCAAACTGCATTACCGTCCTTAGTTTCCTCCAGCAACATCATAACCCATAAGTCCGGTTTCTGACATTTGTCCCCGCTTCCAAATCTATTAAATGGCACAGTCACTATCAACTTGTGAAGTATCCTCATCAATGGATTCTTGATGGTTGATGCATTCCTCCTAGCACAGGAAGGATCTCCCACTTGATTCCAATAAGCGGGAATACTAGGATAGTCTTTTTCAAACCTCCGAAGTCTAGAAAAGTGAGCTTCAAATAATCAATGATTAACCTCACGTGGCTCATACAAACCAAGAGCCACGCCAAAAGCCGGCAAAGTGTAAGCATGATCCCTTCCACAAAGCCTAAACCAAACACAAATTTCCTTCATCAAGTTCCGAACATCCACCTTTCTTTCAAAATACATGGTTGAAAAGAACTCTATACACCATTCTCGATAGACCTCTTCATTGACGCTAAATGCTCTTTCCCATGACAAATCATTGAACGAATCTCCATCCCCTGGATATACATAAGATGTCCGCATCATTCCTCTTAACTCATCTTCACAATCACATTCCTCAAATAAATCCCAATCAATCACCCTCGGAACCAAACATGTCCTATGTTGCAGTTTCGACAACCTTTCCCGAAAAGCATGTTTCTCCCCGTCGGTGAGATTTTTGAACTTTAAGTTAGCATTTGCCTCCGTCTTCAAACTATACTTACCCTTCTTCTTCTCGTTCCTTTGACAAAACTTCGTAACAAGCGGGTTCATAGGAATTGCCTCCTCGCTCGAGCTACCTACAATAATTCTCTGTAGAAATCACAAATATAAGACCATATGAGAGTGTTAGAACAAACAAGAAGGTTCATGGAACCCTCTAAGATCCAATTCAAAATTTCAAAAATTTCTAACACAGAAACCGTAACCGGATTCGGTTCGTGAGAAACCGAATCGGTTATTCAAATGACCAAAATCAAACGTTCGGTTGCAATGCGCAACCGAATCGGTTATGCAGCCTGCATAAGGCTTTTTCCTCTTAAACCCTTCTACACTCTAGTTTTCTAAGTCCAATCCACTCCTAGGTCGCATCCTATCATCCTCAATGATTTCCACATCCTTGAATTACTCTAAATTCGCTTTTCAAATCATCAAACATCATACATTCATTATCTTAGAACTCAACTTGATAAACCTATATCCTTCAATCATTAGTTCTAATCAATAATATGGCATCTATCACTCCTAAAATCACATCATCTATCATAAGGAATCACCAATTGCAACTTATCTTGATTCAATAGCACAACCCAATTAAATCCGAAGATTCAATCATCTAGTATTCATCCTATGTGGAATCAATCAATACAATTCTTTTTGCAACGCACTCCTATATCGATTACCCACTCAATCCTAAAATATTACAACTTAATTCGAATTATAACAAAAACCCCCAAATTGGTGACCTAATATTCAATTCGAATCAAATGCTCTAATTAAACCTTAATTGAGTTAATTGACTATAGATGCTTACTTGTTTGGGTGCCATGATGTTTTCCTACAACTTAAACAACCTTCAATCAGCTTCTCTTGGACGAATTTTTGCAAAACCCACTGGAGAATTATTGTGTGTGTGTTTTTCTGAAAAAGTGAATTTTTGGTTTTTATACTCAAATGCAACCGGTTCAGTCAAGGACACAACCGTTTCGGTTTGCATTTTTTTTTTGCCAAATTTTGCATTTTTACATGTTACTTAGGCATTTACCTTCCAAGCAACAATTTTTTACTCAAAAATCCTGCTAAAGATTCACACAACATTCATCCACCATATGAAATTTTGAACAATCATCCAATCTAACAAAAAAAAAACTCAACTCATCATACTAATGAACTAAACCAAACTTCAACTCAAAATTCATAGTCAAAATGCATTAACCAAATCACCTCAATCATAAAAATAAAAATGAAAGATTAAATAAGAAACAAAAATCCTAAATGCATCAAATCAAAAAGAAATAGTTCATGAAATTCAAGCAAATAATTGCTTGTTTATTACGGTCTCTTGTCTTCTCCTTAGAATTCCTCAAAATACACTTGTCTTAGGATATCCTCACTTTGAAATTTTCCGGTCAAATCACGGAATGTTTCAAAAGTTTTGAATTTTCTCATGAATCTTCGTCCGTCCGGACATAGTATATCGAACTTAACATGCCATGCTCCATCTCCGGTTTGTCTCTTGTAAGTCCCCGACCCTTCGGGTCTCCACTCCAAATTCTTAAGTTGCACCGGTAAAGAACCTAAAAAGTCGGTCAACTTTTTGTAAACTAGTATGTTTTTGAATGGGTTATAGAAAGCTTCTACCGCTAACGCACATTCCATTTCGTCCTCTATATCAAAATAGGGCGGAGCTAACGGTCCGTACATTGGGTTACCTTGGACATCGCGTCCCACTTCAAAACATGTTAAATCATCATCTGCTTCTATTAACTCCAAATCCTCCATAAATTCCAAAGTTGGTCCTCTTGGTTTTGGGTAGTATGTTTGCCTTGAAATCCCATCATCAATAGTCATTGTGCCTCTTCCCATGTCTATAATTTCACAACAAGTTCGTAAGAATGGTCTCCCCAATAGTAGTGGTAAACTCTTGTCCACCTGAATATCTAGGACAAGGAAATCTGCCAAATATGGTTGATAGCCAATTTGCACTCTCACATTCTTCACCTCTCCCATTGCCTTCGCTTGAGAATTATCCGCCATAGTAAGCTTCGAATGATTAGGTTGCGGATTACTTAGTCCTAAAGTTTAAAACAATGGATACGGCATCACATTAACACTCGACCCCGTGTCGGCTAAAGCATAAACTGGTGTAGTCCCATTCACTTTGATCGGCAACACAAAATTACCCGGATCCTTCTCCTTCCTTGGCATGCCTCTAAACAAAATTTGATCTCACTCCTCCTCCGTGAGATTCTTATCTTCCAACCTAGCCCTTGCTAGCATCAATGCATCCAACTTCTTACGGTAAAGCACATAATCTTGGAGTACTTCTATCACCGGTTTCTTTTCATTAAGCTCAAGAAACTTTTGTTCTAGGTTCTCTAAAATAGCTTCTTTTTGTTTGTCGGTTAAGGGTTTGAAAGTAGTAGTCGGTGATGAGGGTGTGGAATCATTTTTGGTGGTGGAGGTTGTTGTTGGGGTTAGTTTGTTTGATGTCGGTTTCTTCCGATTTTCCTTTCCCATCTTAACTACTTCCACCTCTTTCTCTTCCATGTTTGCACAAACTTCCACTAGCATCTCGTTTACTCCTTTTCCTTCTTCCAAATCAGTTATATTAATCCTCATTTCTCCCATTGCAAAATCCATTTGACACTTGGTCGTGACAAGAAAATCTCGACCAAAACACACATTAGGTTCATCCGCATTCCCTTATTCTAACACAACAAAATCCGTTTCGAAAATGTGTCCATGAATATTGACCTTTAGATTTTTGACCATCCTTCTTCCATATGCTTCATAGTCCAAACGTACATGACCAATTTCGTCAAGAACCTTCTCCAAAATGTAGTTTTCTCCATAAGCCATATTAAGCTGCGCGTCCCAAGCACTTATTCCTTCCACACTGCAAGGCGTTCCAAACCTCATTAGCGGCGAATCATACATTGTTAAAGGTGCTTGTGTGAACACTACGACTCTTCCCTTCTTGGGTAGTTGAATCTTATTTTCACCAGTTTCCTCCATATTACCCGTATCAATTCCCAAATCTTTCTTACTTTCTTCCAAGATACCTCCAATCTTTTCCAGTGAACTTCCGGTATCCTTGAACATTTCATCCAAAGTACGAAGGTATTCCGAGATTCCGCTCAAACTATCCATATTACTAGACAACTTGACAAAGCAAAACAAAACAAAATCCGAATATTAGCGTTAGCGTTAGTAAAAACAAGAACAAACTATAGAAACATAGACTAAACAATGTAAGACACTTATCAAAACTAAAAACACAAGTTAAAACTCAAGACCTAAAAATGATAAAAATCAACACAGAAACACCAACCGGATTCGGTTGGATCACCAACCGAATCGGTTGGTTGAAATAACTAAATCAGAAAGTCGAACCGGATCCGGTTGCGGGTATATATATATATATATATATATATATATATATATATATATATATATATATATATATATATATATATATATATATTTTTAAAACGGAATTTAATGCAATTATGGAGTCATTAAGATGTACTAAACTCTAGTTAATAAAGAAAACTCTTCATAAACCAACAATTTAATAACATAATAAAACCCATTAAACTAAAACTAAATTAACTACCAATTAAAATCTATCATTTAAATAATTAAACTTATAACTGAAAAATATTACTATCTAATCATTAACCATTAAAACTAAAATTAACTAAAACTGATTAACTAATAAATAACAAATGTAAAGAAAATGAAAATAAATCTAAGAAATAATTAAACTACAAGACATAATCTGCAAATAGAATCTAAAATTACCAGAATTACTCTAAGAACCATAACACAATTAACTAAGAAGACTAGAAGAATAAAATCGCAACTAAAAACTACACAGAAACTCCAACCGGATTCGGTTGGATCACCAACCGAATCGGTTGGTTTGTAACCAAAAACTTTTTTTTTTAAACAAATTTAATTCCAATACTACCAATTTTACAGAAAATCAAAGAAAATTAAAGAAAATCCCTGGCAGCGGCGCCAAAAACTTGATGTGCTACGTTGGTGCAAGTTTTAAAAATTTATAAACACGATTTAACCGTCTAACCTATTAACACATACGAGCAAGTATACTCGTCCGTAATAGCAAAGTTTGGTAAGTCGAGATCGTCCCAAGGGATTTTGTGTTTTGAAATTGATTTGTTTGAAAAGATTCCAACAAGAAAGCTTGTCAAGGCTTCCTCAAATAATTATGTTCTAGTGAAATTCAATAAGAAATATATATACTTGTGTGTAGTCTATAATCAATCATAAATTGTATTCATGAAGGTTTGGTGTATACTCTTAATATGATGCACAAATCATAAGCAAATGATTCCCCAACCATGGTATGTGTTTGTAAAAATCATTCTAAGAACAAAAACATTTAGGTAATCCTTTCGGTCCTTATCCCAATGATTATCCTATAGAAATTCCATTTGTTTGCAACATGTTCTTATTAAATTTGTTCTTACGAATCTTTCGACCCTTTCGTGATGAAAATGTTCCTAGTCTTGTTTTAATAAGCAAACATGGTGGTTGTCAATCACCATATCCCCATACTAGTTTGTCACTTTACTTTTTGGAATAAAACACAAGAGAAATCCTTTCGGTCCTTTTTCTTAAAACATGTTTTATCAACAAATCAAACCAAGACTAGTATTTTTCCAACAAACTTATTTAAACAAGATCATATGTACATGCATCACATTTTGAGAACACTAATATGATTAACTACATCCCAACACACAAGTATATCCCAAAACTACTCCATGATAATAATAATAACTAAACACAAATCATAACAAAGTAATTCTAACAATTCAAGAGAATAGAATTCCGTAACAAAGTTCATAGAATACCTAAACTTTTGTGATTACAAGAATTAGAATTCGTGGATTGTAGCAACCACGCGCCTCCAATCACCTAGATTCACCGTACAACTCCAAACTACCAAAACTATGGATGAAGATTGGTCCCTCCTTGCTCCTGGACGTTTTTCAGTAAGTACTAAGCTTTTGGGCTGAATAATATGGTTGGTATTAGTTTAGGTGTAAACTAATACAATTTTGTTTGTGTCACACCTAGTATACTAGGACTAGGTTCTTTATATAGCCAAATGTGCTTGCTCAACTCACCAAAAACGTTCCCAACAAGTAAATATCAAGAAATGATCGGACTCCAATGATTATGGGGAGTTAAGGCAACAATAAATGCAACATTGTGTAACTGCAGCGTGAGAAACCGGATCGGTTTCGACTCCAACCGAATCGGTTGTATTTTGACCAATTGCCCAGCCGGATCCGGTTACGGGTTGTGACCGATCGGCTGGGTTTGTGCTGTTTTGACTTTTTGTTGACTTTTCGCCTATGTGCTTCATTCTTTGCTCTCGCTGATGATTTCCAAGGCAAAACTTGATCTTTCCTTGCCGTAGATACTTAGAAATCATTGCGTTTCCCAATCATTAAATCCAAAAGCTTCCTAGCTCAACTTCCTTCCTCGAGAATCTTCCAAATGTGCATAAAAACTTCATTTCTTCATTATTCGTGGTACCTGGCTACATATACATACACAATACGCATCTTTGCACTTTTGCAACAGTTATGAGTAAATATAGCCGATTATCATGCACAAAACTAACAATAACGCTACTAAAAACATGTTCATTTTAGGCGTTATCAAGGACGGTGTTACGTACAAGATTTATATGTTGATTTCTTTTGATTTGGTAACCAACCAATTTAAAGTTATACACCTACCGCAGATTTTAAAAAATGAACTCCCAGTTCCATTCTATGTTTTCGATCTTGGAACCTCTCTAGTGATTTCTGGGATGATCATTGATGAAGATATATGCCATTGTTTTGTGGATGGTTGTTGGACGTGAATGGTTCTGCCATAAGATCATTTAGAAGCCTCTTTGCCATCCCCACCCTATTATCTGTTCGTTTTCTTGGGTTTATGTAACATATTGAATTTCACAAACACATCATATCACAATCAAAAGAGGCGTATAAGATGAGGTTTTAGAGAGAGAAAGAGTTAGAGGTTTGGGAACTTAGTGAGAGAAAATGAAAGTATTATTATGAGCTCCAACTCTCTACCTTGGGAGGTAGAGAGTATCTATAGTCTTACACAAATCGCCACCTACGGGCTGTGGATCAGGCATACAGTGGGTAAAGACCCGTCCGTCCTCCACGGTGTTACTTAACTAAATACTACTTAACATTAAATAATCTACGACTACGAGCTTTCTAACGATTACATATACTTGAGGTGACCGACTCTTTAATAACTGGATTTACTAAATCCTAACAATCTCCCCCTAAGGGAGGTCACCTCCAAAATACATTGAATACAAACAGATATTACAATGAGATTGTTCTTGGATTCTTGTTAATGTTCTTTGCTCTGAAACTCGTAGTCATTGATTCTTCATTTTTGCATGTATGGTTAATCCAAGTGGAGATCTTTAACTGATCCACGTGATAATGAGTTTTGAGCCAGCTTTAAGATCATCAGATATAATAAATCTCTAACTCTTCCATTGTGGTGTTTGTATTATGTGATGTTGTGACATTTGGACCGACATGCTCACATTCTGGATCATGATATATTCTCATCAGAGTAGCGGAAGCTTTCGTTGATTCATGATATTGGCAGCAAAGTAGCAGAAGCATGGAGTGAAAATATCAGAGTCATTGATGCACTTATCATGATTTCTTTAGAAATGAATGTGTTGAGTGAGCATGCGGCTATGGATTGACCGCTTCATTCTGATCAGCTGCAAACGTCGGGCGTACCTGCATACAATAGTTAGCAATAAAGCGCACGAAAGTGTCTTTGATCACTTTCGTTGAATTGAGGTACACGGCCCACAGTTCCCCATTGATCAGTACAAGTAATGCCTGTGATCAGGTATATTTCCGAAGAATTTCCTTGACAGGGTTTCGCAGCTGCTCTAGCTGTTCTCAAACTGGAACGTCTCAAAGAAGACAACACGGAGTGAGTGAACCAGCGAATTGAGATTCATTGATTGATGAAAAGAGATTTGAAAAACAATCGTGTACCGCTCAATAGAAATTGTTTTTGCAATACAACGAAGGTTTTAATGAAAATTAATTATCAATCATAAACACCTTTTATTTTGAAATATTAGTACACAGTCGATGTGCTAAAGAAAAGAGTTTTTAAGCACAACGACCGATTTTTCAAAGGTATCCGTCAATCCATAACCTGAACCAGGATTGATTCAAAAGATTGAATCGCCCCATTGTTTCTGTTCAGTTGTCACATGGTTGATCTATTGGATAGATCTCACATGTCACCCACCAGGAGCTTGTTTGATGTTGGCTCCAGAAGGCTTTCCATCTTCATTGTGAATATGTTAGCATATCACTCAGATGTTCTGGCAATACCACAAGGATAATGCGTAGGACTCATAAGATATAATCTTTCTTTCCACATTGTGTGAAACAAAGAGTCTTCATAGACAGTGTCCTAATGAGATTTATATGATGATCTTGTGGCTCTAGACTCAATTGTGTATATTTGGTTCCTATGCCGGAGACTAGGGAGAGGGTCTCCTTCTTCAATATCAACAAACTCTAAGAGAAAGTCGATAGATAATGTCGGTTCCCCGTGAGAATGAAACAAGTCCTTTTAAGAGGAACTTGAGTAGCTTGGGAAGTTGTAGTGCAGTGCGTCACTGGGTTCATGACGTCTTGTATTCAATACCGATGTTACCTTGGTACCCACCAGTAGCATATGAATTGAACCCGGTTTCTGCCCTAAGGTTGAATGAATGGAGGGCTATTTCTTTTCACCCTTTTTCACATTCAATTCTTTTTCATTCTTCCACCCCTTCAGTGCTTACCGAGACTTCATAACTAGAACCTTGTTGGGTTTATTCTAGTACTAGCTCAGTCTCAGTCCGCACTCTTCCCATATCTCACTTTTCTCTTTTTTTCATCAAACCTAAGGACTTCTACACTATCTAGTGGATTGTCCCTGGGTAGATCCCTCCGGTTCTGGCGGATCATGGGAACAAATACGTAACCTTGTCATCCTTATATCACCATACATAAAGTAAATTTGGTCGGTCTGTTTGGTATTGTTCATCTGCTATTGGAACCAATTGAAAACCATTTGAAAATCAATCCAGATACTTGTGATATATTATCAAAGCATTTTGTACCTGAATTGTTTTTGATATTTTTAGAAAAAGATCTCCCCCTCAACATGTGCTTCATGTATTTGAAATCGTTTGGCACACAGAGGCAAGAGGAAGAATTAACTTCTTTGATTACCATTTTCTAAAAGATATCATCATCACTTCCCTGATTAAATCAAGTAGATAAAGCATATAGGGGAAGGATGAAGTTTTCAAAAGTTTGCTCCCCCTCAATATGTGCCTCGAGGTTTGAAGAGTTTTGCACATACTAGAGGGAATCTGCACTTAGATACAAATCAATCACGTTTCAATTCTTTGTGGTTTGAAATAGATGCTCCCCCTCAACATGTGCATCAAAATTTTGAAAGCGTTTTGCACATGTGGGGAGGAAAGCTTGCTAAACACTTATGAAACCATTTATCGAATTATCAGTTTAAATCCAATTTAAATCACATATTCTCCCCCGATCAAAATTTTCAAATCATTTGAGATTTGTGATCTCTGTAGATTTAAATTGATTTTGAAAGCTTTTGAGGAGAATTGTGACTTGATTATGAAAACATTTTAACTGATAAGTATCGGATTTTGAGACTTTACACTCCATTGATTAAACATGCATGATTATCTTTTGAAAACAATTATATGACAAATAACCTTTTGATTTAATTGAAATCATTCTCCCCCTCAATCAATGACATAAGTTGTTGATTGAGAGATAAATATTTTGACAAACGTTAAGTCCCGATGATTTTCAAAAATAGAGTTCGAGTTATTTTTCAAAGCAATTAGTTTTCATTAGATAGTAAGTAATTGTTTATAGAGTCAGAACATAAGATTTGAAAACAAGATAAAGCATGGCTCTGTTCTATCCTTGAAAAACGGGTTACTGCCTGAAATGACAATAAACCATAGTTTCATTTTCTCCCAAAAATATTTTTTGATTTTTTTTTTTTTAAATTCGAACAACATCTAAAGTCCCGTGTCATTCTTTGAATGACAGCTCAAAGACCGTAGATATAATCGAATCGAGAGGAAAAAAAGCAAGACAAAATGACAATATTTTTTTGGAATTTTTCAAGATTTTCAAATTTTTATGGATTTTTGAAAGTTTTATATTTTTCTATTTGCTTTTTGAAAGTTTTGTAATTTTGTATTTTGATTTTCGAATAAATATTTACAAGAGATGGATGAAGAAAGACCTTTACTCCTCGTCTTCCTCTTGAAGACGTTTGAGTGTTTCCGGTTGAAGACTCTTTAGACCGAGTCGTGGGAGGATAAACTCAAAACGTTCTCTAGGAAGAGCTTTGGTGAAGATGTCTGCTAACTGGTATTCAGTCCTCACAAAATAGAGTTCCACCACACCGTTTTCTACTTGCTCCCAGATGAAATGATGTCGAATGTCGATGTGCTTTGCTCTTGAGTGTTGAACGTTGTTGCATGAGAGAACAATGGCACTTTTATTGTCACAGTACAGAGGGATTTTGTTGAATTCAAAGCCATAGTCAGATAGTTGGGATATCATCCAAAGGATTTGAGCACAACAAGATGACATGGCTATGTATTCAGCCTCTGTAGAGGAAATAGAAGTACTCATTTGTTTCTTTGAAGACCAGCTCACAAGCTTATCACCCAAAAACTGAGCACCTCCAGACGTACTTCGACGTGTATCTTGACATCCTGCATGATCAGCATCTGCATAGGCTGTTACTGACATACCGGTGTCCTTCGGGTACCAAAGTCCCATATTGATGGTTCCTTGGAGATACCGAAAGACCCGTTTAACCGCTTCAAGGTGCTTTTTTGTAGGCTTAGCCTGATATCTAGCACACATGCAAACAGCGAACAGAATGTCTGGTCTACCGGCTGTGAGGTACATCAGTGATCCAATCATACTACGATATTTCGTTTGGTCTACCATGATCCCTGAGTGGTCCTCATCCAGTTTAGTACGCTCTATCATAGGAGTGTCAACAGGGTCACAAGAATCAAATCCAAATTTCTTTAAAATCTCATTTGCATATTTAGATTGATTTATGAAAATGCCTCCGGGACTTTGTGAAATTTGTAATCCCAAGAAAAATGACATTTGTCCCATCATTGACATTTGAAATTTAGAACCCATTTCATTTGAAAAACGGTCACATTCATTGGGGTCAGTCGAGGCAAAGATAATATCATCAACATATATTTGAACGTGAATTAAATGTTTGCCTGACTTTCTGGAGAACAATGTCGGATCAACTGCTCCTTTGCTGAATCCAGTAGATAGAAGAAACTTTGATAGCGTATCATACCATGCCCTTGGAGCTTGTTTCAAACCGTAAAGAGCCTTCTTCAAACGATAGACGTGAGTAGGATGCTCTGGATTCACAAACCCTTCAGGTTGGCTGACGTATACGACTTTTTTAAGATCTCCGTTAAGAAAAGCCGTCTTTACATCCATCTGATAAACTACCATGTTCTTACTTGCAGCATTAGCCAAGAAGATTCTGATTGCCTCGATACGAGCAACAGGAGCAAATGATTCTTCAAAGTCGATACCCTCCTCTTGACGATATCCTTTTGCAACCAATCGAGCTTTTTTCTTTAAAACATCACCTTGCTCATCAAGTTTTACCTTGAAAATCCACTTTAGAGCAATGATCATAGCACAATCTGGAGCAGGTACTAATTCCCATACATCTAGTCGATCAAACTCATGAATTTCTTCTTGCATGGCATTGAACCAGCTGTCTTCATTCATGGCAGTTTTAACATCTTTTGGTTCGACCTTAGAGAGTACGGAGTTGAAGAAGCACCATAAGGCATCGGTTGCAAGTTGTTTCCTTGTGAATACTGGACGAGAGGGGTTTCCAATGATGTTGTCCAATGGATGATCATGTGTCCATTTTCTAAGGTGTTCATGTGGTTGTTGTTGAGGAACTGACGTAGCAGAGTCGATATCTCCTGATGAAGATGGTTCTGATGATGATTCAGGAGCAAATATGTTTTCAAATGGAGCATCTTCGGGAGTAGCAAAGGGATTAACTTCATCATGGGTGCCGAAAACAATTCCATGATGTACATTCGATGATTGATGATTTGTTGATGAGACAGAATGATCAGCAGCAGGCGCTTCTGGACTTAATGATATTGAAACTGAAGGGTTGACTTCATTGACAGGGATAGGAGTAGCCTCTGTTGATGGAATTGACATTTCATTAGCATTTGGCTCATAGTGTTCATCAAACATTGGATCAAACAATTTCTTTAAATCATCTTCTGATAGAGGTACATAAGGAGTTGCTGGAGAGGGATTAGAGACAAGAGTAGAACTGATAGGACTACTTGATGAAGGTTGAGATGCGGGTCCAGAACTGGCATGTCTTGGAGCCATTTGCCCGGACAGCTCATCGAACGTGACGTGAATAGTTTCCATGATATCTCGAGTTCTTTTGTTGTAGATTCGGTAACCCTTCTTGTTTGATGCATAACCTACAAAAACTCCAATGTCCTCCTTAGCTCTTAATTTACCTATATCTTGACCGTCATTCGTTGGGTAGCACAAAGCACCAAACACACGAAGGTAGGAGAGATCAGGTTTTCGTTTATGGACAAGTTCATATGGAGTTTTTCCATGAGAGGTATGTATAAGGGAACGATTTTGGGTGTAGCAAGCAGTGGCAATGGCTTTAGCCCATAGAAACATTGGAACCTTTGAATAAATTAGCATTGTTCTTGACGCTTCCACAAGAGTTCGATTTCGTCTTTCAACTACACCGTTCTGTTGAGGAGTTCGTGGAACACTTCTTTGATGACTGATTCCAACACTTTCCTAAAACTGAATTAAGTCTTTGTTAACAAACTCTGTGCCATTGTCTGTTCGAACAATTCTAACAGTATTGTTGAGTCGAACTTGAAGCTGTATGATAAGTTTGATGATGACATCTGGAGTTTCATCCTTTGTCCTCAAAAACTTTACCCAAGTAAATTGAGAGTAGTCATCAACAACGACTAGAATGTATTTCTTCCCATTTATCGCTTGCACTCTCATTGGTCCGCACAGATCCATATGAAGCGTATGAAGAACTTCCATTACTGAGTTTGTGGGTTTTGGTTTGTGGGCATATTTGGTGCTTTTTCCCAATTGGCAAGCTGAACAAATATGATCTTTTTCATATTTTAATTTGGGTAAGCCTCTGACAAGGTCCTTTCTGGAAAGGTTATTAATGGTGCCGAATTTCAAGTGATTGAGATGACGATGCCATAACCATGACTTTGTTTTCGAAGCCTTTGACAACAAGCAGATTGGAGAGGACTTCATCATGTCTTCGATAGAGATGGTGTATAGATTTGAACAACGGGTTCCTCTTAATAGTTCCACACCATCGAGTTCTCTAACGAAACAAGTATGTTTTCTAAATGCCACTTCTAGATCAGAATCACAGAATTGACCAACAGAAAACAAATTATGACCAAGACCTTCAACATAATATACCCTGGAGATTACACTTTTGCCAACTACATAGTCACCATAACCCATAATTTCTCCAAAATGGTCGTTCCCGAATCTAACAATCCCGATGAATTTACTCATGAAGTTCATGAGTCGCGAGCGATCACCAGTCATATGCTTGGAACAGCCTGAGTCCAGGTACCACAGAACGATTTGAACGATCTGCAGTTGAACATAGACAAGAATGGATAACTGGATAATTGGGAACCCCATGCAATAATGGGTTCCACTTGGTTAGTAACAGTGATTGGAACACCCACATCGAAAGTAGAAACAATGGAATCATTAGAAATAGATGCAATGCTAGTGTCCATATTTGGCCTATTCAAAGTATGTTCACTTCTTAAGGGAATAGTTCTACCAGTAGGCATCCATTTTATAGTGGGCATTGACTTAGCAAATTTAGGACAAAACTCATTAACCTTACGGCCAGTAGGTATCCATTGATAACCTATATTACTAAATTTCCTTCCTGTGGGTTTCCATTGCTTTCTAACTTTCTTTCGCCTTTGCCTTTTAGCCTTCTTAGCTTGATTTTTAGCATTAACAGTTTTAACAGGGCATTTGACAGCATTAGACAAATCATTCACACCACATTCATGATTAGTAACAGAAATCAAGTAGTCATCATTACATGGTTTGCGAATAGTAGCAGAATTTGAATTAATTACAGTACGCTTATAGCAAGTACTAGAATCAACACGATTCGTTTTATTCAACTCAAACTTAATATTCCTAGGGTGATCTTCTACTCTCTTCCAATGCACACTCTTAGCTTGCGAGGTCCTATCTTGCTTGGTATTGCCTGGAGGCTTTGATCCACTTGCTTTTATGTCACTGATTACTCCTGTAGAGGGAATTATGGGAACATTAGTTGGTTGATCTACTTTTTGCATTCCTGAACTAGACGTGCAGGGATCTGAACTACTTGAAGGCACATTAGTGTTCTCTTTCTTAACACTGGGCATAGAATGGTTTGTATGCTTGACACTATGCATAGAACAAGGCATCACAGCTTCACCTTTCGCACCTAAGGATTTAGGACATGTTGCAATTAAACATTCTAGCAGCTCCTGAGATCGTTTAGCCTGAATGCAAGCAAACCTAATTTCTCTATCAAGAGGCTTATTTATGAAATCCTCTTCCACAATCTCATGGAGACATTCTAGACTATCCTTAAGGTGAGCACAATAGTTATGAAACACAAGTTCATTATTCCTAAGATGAGGAGGAATGTATTTAACAGTCACAATATACTTGCAGTCTGAGGATGACTTTGATGCAACATTCTCATTAAAAACAAGTGGAAGTTTCCCTTTTTCCTGACTCCTCAGATTCTCAATTTCCTTTTGTAAAGACGTTATTTTTTTGTTTTTTTTGTCATGAGTGACTTTCATTGAATCATATAACTCTTTAAAGTGTCGTTTAACTTTTTCATTTTCTTCTAGAAAACTCTCATTTTCTTTTTGTAAAGCATTAACTAAGTTTTGAAGATGAAAAGTTTGAGAATACTGAGAATCTAAAGGAGGAGGCATTTGGGAGCCAGTCACATTGTTCTTTTCACCCTTTAATTGAGAGATTTGGGTTTTCAACTTTCTGATCGTGTTACAATGAGCTTGAATCTGTTCGTCACGTTTACTTATCTGAAAAACTGCATCAAACTCTGGAACATCTGAGGATGTCTTGATATTTGAGGTTTTGACATTTTCTTTAAGATGTTGATATTTTAGTTGTAAATCAAAATGTTCAACTTCTAGTTTAGAAAGATGTTTTACCAAGTTATCGTGATCATCTTGATCAATTTTCTCATTTAGTTATGAGTTTTTGTTTTCAAGCTCAATGACACGATCATGGGAAACTTTCAATGTAATAGATAATTCATGAAATCGAGAAGCAGTAATAGAGCTTAGTAACAGTATAAAACACATCTTGAGCAACACAACTCGAAATCAAATTCTCATTTAAGATGTGCAAGTTCTTCCTTTCAACTTCATTATATTTGAGTTCCTGTTCATAATCATAGACCTCAACTATCATTGCATCAAATTCCTTTTCCATTCCTTTAATATCTGAATTTATCCCTTTTTGAAGACTCTCAAATTGACCTTTTAATTGTTTAAAGCAAGGCATGACCTCAGTTAAATAGCATTCTTTAGTTTGCTCAAAACCCTTTTCCCCCTCAGTTATCCCCGTAGGTGTGATTCTCTTACACGTTTTCTCAAAATCAACAAACAGCTGATAAACAACATACAGGCTAATTAAGGTCTTGCTATTAGTGGCAATAGATCTAGGAACTAAATGCATTGGTGTATTAGGAGGATACACAGTTGCTTTAGGGAATTTGCTACAACGGGGATTCTTTTCAACAAGATTTTCAGCTTTTTGCATATCCATATCCTTTTTCCAGAACACTTGTTCAGGGGTTAATAGAGTCTGAGGCTTAAACTTGTTTAAGGATATCCAAATTTCCTTAGTGTAATCATGGGGTTTGATCGTTATATTATTCATTTTACACTCAGGATCTACTAGCTTCTTATTCAATTTTTCCCTAGTGACTTCATCTGATTTCTTATCTTCCTCAGTGCATTCAGCGCAACTAGGTTTCTGCCTAGGCTTAAGGATTTCATTACCATCATAAAGTACCTTATGAGCAGCTCTAGCCTTTTTAACTACCTCAGGATTAGGTTCCTCAACAAGGGGAATGCTATGCTTATCGCTTAAGACTCTATGCTTAGTGATCAAGTGAGCAGTCTGAATGGTATTCCCTTGTACGTACAACTTATTTTCAAGCTTGTTTTTCAAAGTTTTTAGATTGGAAAAATCATTCAAAAGTTTTGATTGCTTAGCATTGAATTCTTGCTTAAGCATTTTAACATTTTCTTGAAGTTCTTGTTTTTGCTTATCAGTTTTAGAAAGCTTTTCTTGTAAGGAGTTTAACTCTTGTTTTAAGACTTCTTCTCTAAAATTACTTTTTCTAATAATTGTACGCATTTGGTCATCCATTTCCAGCTCACGGGTGGTTAACTCAAACTTTGCACGTTGTTCATAAATAGCAACTTGTTCTTTATAGGCATTCAGTTCAGAGGTAACAGAATCGTCAGGGGCACATGCAGTGTATTCATCAAAAACATAGTCATCATTGACTGCAAAAGATGCATTACTTTCTACAATCTCACTTTCACTTTGCTTCACATATTGATCATATAGGACAATATTACTATTACCCTCATCATCAATATCTGATTCATAAGTTTCAAGAGACTGTACTTTATTATGCATCTTTTGCTCATCAACATCATCATATAGTTTTAATACCTCTGAAATGATTGAATCTTTGGATGGGCCAGCCTGTTGTGGTGAAGAGACCTTTGGAGAGACCATAGGTGAGATGCTAGCCATGAAGATTGTTTGGGCAGTAGGTTCATCATCGACATCAGAGTCAAATGCATCACAGTCAGCTACTTGAAAGGCATTTTGATGATTATGACCTATCTCCTGAATTGGCTGTTCATCAACATCAGCATCATAGGTTTGGGCATTTCCCTAAGCAAGAAATAACAACTCCTCTTCATCCAAAGCTGCTCCATTATCCCGAGCTTGCACAAGCAACATCTTGTTTCTGAAGTATTCTGCATTCTGTGGACGTTTTGGAGATGTGCAGTTCCTAGCAATATGTCCCTCACCACCACAGTTGTAGCACTTAATTGGCTTTGCTTGACCTTGATTTCCATTCCTTCCCCGATTCTGATTTCCAATATAACCTCCACCTACTCCACCTCTTCCATGTTCATATTGCCTTCCTTGAACTGGTTGCACCATAACTTTTCGATCTCTGACAACCGCATGATTGTGAAGGTTGGAAGCAGTTATGATCTCATTGTTAGTGTGAAGACTGTTGGTATGTGGATTGAGAGTCAAGTTTTGTTTAACCATAAGAGCCAGCTGATTGATGAAGTGTCCCATGACTGCATCAGCATCAGCTTGTTTGAACATTGGATCGGGAATGAGTTTGTGATTACCATTACCTGTGGGTATAACTTGAGAAGCTTTGGTGGTAATTCCAACATTTGTATAAAAGGTTGTTGAATCATTTGATGAACTTGTTTCTCCCTTGTTGGTTTTGAACTGTTCAAGAATCCTTTTTTCAAACATAGCATGTCTCTCATTTTGAAGAAGAAAGGCATACAGTTTCTCATAGTTTGTATTCTTCAATCCTTTGGTTAGCTTGACAGCGGTGAAAAATTTGTGCCATTCGGGATTCATGTTGTTCACAAACTTTGAGTTCAGCTGAATGTTTGGCATGGTTATTTTGATGTTCCTCATGTCATTCACAAGCTTATGGAATCTCACGTAGTACTCATAGACACTCTCATATGGTTTCATCTTGAAGTGCTCAAACTCATCATACATTTGTGATTCTCTGTCTTCCTTGGTTAATTCAGAACCTGAGAGAAGCATCTTGACATTATCCCAAACTGCCTTGGCTTTAGTGTTGTGATTGATAAGCTTGTAGATATATTTTGGAAGACCCTGAAGTATAATGTTAGAAGCCCTGATGTCAGCATCGAATCTCTTTTTCTCCTTATCATTGAGCTCATCATACGTCTTTGGTCTGTCTAATCCATAGATCATTGTTCCATCTGCAGCTGTATCAATTAAGTCTCTTGTAGTCTTAATCTGATAAGGTCCTTCATCAATGGATTTGAGAATGTTGACTGATGAGTGTCTAAATACTCATCATTTTTGTACTGTTTAGAATGCCAAAAACATCTGAAAACACTCAGAAATACATCAAAATGATGAAAATATCACAAACAAGTGTTTTATATGTTTTAAATGCAAAAACATCAAAATCTGGTGAAAAACATATCAAGTTTGCATAATTGGCAGTTTTAGTCCCCCAAGTTACAAAAGTTGTCAAAATTAGTCCCTGGTAATTCAAAAAACTTGTAAAATGTCATTTAAGGTCCATAAGATTCAAAAGTTGTCAAAACAAACCCTTTAAAGTTCAAAAATCACAATTTACAACTTTAGTCCCTCAACTTTACAAAAATGTCAAAAATAGTCCCTGGGTGTTCAAAAATAGAAACTATTCAAACAACACCCTTGTATTATTAATTGTGGCATAATTGGTCCTTTATGATAAGTTTAGAGAAAAATTACAAGTTTGGTCCCTGGAGTTTGAAAATTGTCAAAAATGGTCCTTGGACATTTAAAAAATGGAATTTTATGCAATTGGTCCTTGTACTATTCATATATGGCAGGAATGGCCCTTGTGATAACTTTGAAAAGTTGACATTTTCAGGCCCTTAACTTTGCAGGAATTACATTTTTGGTCCTTGTGGTTAACTAGCTAACAAACCAAACGGATCCTTTATATTATCTCAGGCCCAAATCCAATAAACCAACCCGGCCCAATTTAAAAAAAAAATAAAAACCGCG